>JAWDGP010001105.1:332500-460000 GCA_033675545.1 Elysia crispata | reverse complement strand
GTTAGTTGGGACACTCGATAATAGTATTTGGATACCTAAATAACTCGCATAGAAACAGCAACAGAAAATTATACTGAAGGTAATTATAGTTTTTCTTTCCTTTTCCATACGATTTTTTAAAAAATAAAGACACAATCTTTTTCTCCTTGGAAAACTACAATCAGACTGCGCACTAAGAATGTTGAATACAGCTTGATCACCCTCCTACATTTGAATTATGACTTTATTGTTTTAAATAGAAACGCATACATGTACATAATACATAATACATTGCGGCTATTGGATAGATAATTTAGGAAAACCTAAAATAATTATTGCTATTTATTTGGAGGTGATAATTTATGTCTTTTACTAGCGTGGCCTCTCTTTTGCCTCCTGGAATTTGCTTGACTCGTATGTTTGAAGTTTCTATAGCGCTCTGGCTCAGAAAGTTTCGGACATTAATCTAGGGAAGACGTCCTTGGAGAATTATCTATCGGTGAACAGTGTGGGTAGGCGAGAATCAAAGAGCATGATATGGCATTTAGTGGCAGAAAAAGATTATTGAGCGCCATTATTTTGTGTTGCAGATAGCGCCTCCTAATGAAGATAATTGGTTGGTCTACTGACTCTGCTAAACTGTGGTACTGGCCGATCTGACTTCATGGCATTTTTCTGTCTCATTCTCTGCACACCAGCTCTGCCGAAAACTAGACATTTCGCCATGATGACGGTGAAGAACAGTACCTAGTACTGAAAATTAGATCTATTCGCCATGATGACGGTGAAGAACAGTACCTAGTACTGAAAATTAGATCTAGATCTAGGTTTGGGTCTTGTTGCAAAATAGAAATAATCTTAATAATGTGAAATTATCGATGTTGATCGGTACACAAACTTCCCTCAATATTGGCAAAATGTTCTTTCTTTAAAAAAAAATAAAATCTTAAGATCTTTTTAATGAAATATATCAAGAAAGACTAAAGCGGAAGTACAACGTTCTACTGCCAGGCAGCTTTTATCGTTCGTGCCTGGCTATGGCATCAATCGTTGCTTTTTTTCAGTTGATTTTGGCATTGCTACAATATTTTTTTGTATTATAGAGAATTTTAAGTAACAATCATACGCAAATAAAGAGAAAATTATACTTGTAAGTAAGATATGATCGACAGGAATCGCATTATCGTAACCCTTAACGTGCAAGAGAAAGAGAGAGAGAGAGAGAGAGAGAGAGAGAGAGAGAGAGAGAGAGAGAGAGAGAGAGAGAGAGAGAGAGAGAGAGAGAGAGAGAGAGAGAGAGAGAGAACAATGCATAAATATAGCTTCGTGAAAGCAATGCAGGTAATGTTGACCAACGTGTTCATAATTCAAGGTAGGGGACTGCATTTTGTTTTGTTAACTTAATCCCAAAAATATTCGGTGATGCTCTTCTCAAAACTTAAATGTCCCTGTTTTATATAAGAACAAATATTTACGATACTGCAATGAAAAATTCTATGCAAAAATTAATGAACACACGGATTTAACTGATAGAGTGGTGCACGAAAAACAGTAGGGAGAATATTAAAATTGATTAAGGAAAACTTGGCCTTCCTGTCGATATCATTTAGACCTTGCTGCGAAGAAAAATTAAGATAAAGTGATTCCTAAAAGCATAGTGGAAAGGAATAAAAAAAAAAATAGAAGAAATAAAAGAAAATGATATTTTAATTTGGTTTTTCCTTACATGACCAGATGCTCTCAACTTTTTAGTTCATTTCAATCTGATGTGTTCATGTCAAGAAAGGCAGGGGCCCATAAGGTAAGATCCCTAAGTCTTCATTCAACCGCTAGTTTCGAACCTCCCCCAAATGATCCATCTTTATCTGTTGCAAACAGAAAAAGATGAGAGAGAAAAAAAAATCAAAGAAGAGAATCAGACCACGAAGCAAAAATGACAACAAATTAAAAAAGAACACAGGAGAAGCAGGAGAAAGTAGAGAAAGTAGAGGGGGAATCATCACGACACTGTGGAGGAGGAGGAAAAAGGAGATGGAAAAAAAAAAAACAAGAGAGAAATGGAAAGAAGGAAAAGGAAAAAAGAGAAACATGAAAACGGTTAAGAAAAGTATACAAAAGAGAGCATTATGAAAAGGACAAGTTAAAAGAAGAAAAAGAAGAAATTTTGTTATTGTTTTAATCTGAAGGTGCGGGTACCGGGTACATAAATATAAAATAATTCCACTCGCAATTTGGGATGATGACAACTTTTTTAGAAACAGTGCCGCTACTAACAACACTAGGATCTATATAATCCGAATTGAAAATTTTTCCACGGTCAAGCACTTCTGTGACTTTACTTATCTAGAAACTTCTACTGAATGAAAATTAATTTCCGAAAGAATCATCTTGAGTTGAGCGCCAGAAGTGGAGTGAAGAGCGCCTCATTAAGATAAGAGTGTGCTGAATCAAGTGCTAGAGAGGACCACCAGGTCCCACAGTCCTATCAGATAGACAGCACGGGAAGAACTGATTCAATTTAGCTGGAAAGAGAGAGTGAGAGAAAGAGAGATAGAGAGAGAGAGAGAGTGTGTGTGAGAGAAATATAGATAGGGAGAGGGGGAAGAGCGAGAGAGAATGACGGAGAGAGAGAGAGAATGACGGAGGGGGAGCGAGAGCGAGAGAGAGAAAGAGAGAGAGAGAGAGAGAGAGAGAGAGAGAGAGAGAGAGAGAGAGAGAGAGAGAGAGAGAGAGAGAGAGAGAGAGTCGTTGATTATCACGAGCGACTTCCTCCTCTAGAATGTGACACAGGCAAGACAGATGGCTGGGATCTAAATCAATTCACTGTGTTTCCAAGATGAAATTTAGACATTTTCTATCCTTTTATTTCTAGAGTCTAATGATAATTATTTCTAAAAAAATTCACTCTTACCAGTCACAGTTACTAGGGTTTTAAAATGAAAATAACACATTCTAAGGAGTAGATATTAACTTAGGACAGATATCAAAAACTTGCACAAGCTGCGAAATGAAGTTCGCTAAACTAGCTGGACCAAATAAACATTTTCATTTTATAGAAGATTTTTGGTAAGGAACAATGGGGTGTCGCTATATCCAGAATAAAACGTCTATAGAACAAACATTAGAATTAGGCCCATCATGTTACTTCCCAACAGATCTAGTTTTATTTTGAGGTCTTTTCAAGAATGAGAAGGATTCAGAAAGTATCCTCAGAACTGTTTCGTAGTATTACATTTTATCCATTTACATGAGTTACATTTTATTTTTTGCAGTAGCATCAGTGCTGTTGAACAATTCAAATTGCTTTCATGTATTTTTAATTATCGATCTCTGAACTCAATGTAAACTGAACTCTTCCTGAGATATGGGAAATCAGTCTATTCTGTACTTTTTCAAGCGATTGGCTGAACCAACCTCTCAAATTCTTACGGTGGTAATTTTCGGTCTCAATTTCTGTATACCACTCGATAGCGAGACGCTTCGCCATGGTGACGATGAAGAGCCATGTCTTGTACTCAAAAATAGATCTAGATCTAGACTCTGGAACTTGTCGCAAAACAACTTTTAAAAGTTGAGCTATAAATCATGTCCTCAGACATAAAAAACAAGCCAAAGAGCTCGCTGCAGTGATAGTGTCTCGAGCTTTATTAGTCAAAAACTGAACTGTGTTTTCGATGTTCTTTACACTGGATAGTTATGGACTCACAGAGAAAGTTGGAAGCTGAAAGGCTGATCTATGTGTCCAAGAAGAGACCATAACTGGACATCCATGGCTGAATGTACCAGTGTTAGAAGCTCCTGACGTGCTGGTGAACACAACATCATATCAAGCGGAATTGGTTCCCACACAGGCTGCACTCGTAGATATTCTTATCTGATCGCACAATAGTTGTAGTCTTTGAGTCGATCACAAATGTTTGATCTTGTGGAAAATTTACTTTAAACTAGACTAAGACAACGTTTACTTACAGCATGAAAGAATTGGATTAAAAAGAAACATTTTGTTGTAGACTGACACGTGTAATGTTTTAAGCAATCAGCTAACTACTATTCATTGAAAGGTTATCTACAATTCAAGAATAAAGTGAAAAATGAATGCACTATACATCGTAATCTGATAGTTACAGAATCGATGACACCGATGGTTATGTTCCCTTTTATGTCAAAATGTTAAAATTGATTTCATATGTGTTTGCAGTTCAAATAAGTTTACTGGTGACCACCCTCTACCCCCTTCCCTCCCCTTCCCTCGGAAAAAAAGAAAAGAAAAAGAAAGCAGCAAATGATGGGGAAAAAATTAAAATGCCGTCGCAAAACTTGATTACTCTTCTGCATTGGATGAATAAAGATAAAATAAAAACGGAAAACAATGCATAAACTGAAAATTAATAAGTATTTCCCGGCCTCGTAGATATAAAACTGTTTCCTATGGACTTGTTTGTCATGAATCAAGTGGGCCTTGCATCCACTTTCTCCATTTTTCTTATCGTCTCAGGAGGAAAGGGACATCACTCTTATTTCCCGTACTTATTTCTTCATCCTATGACTGAAGTTTACCGCCCTTCCATCGTCCAAGCCACCGGCTTGTGAACGTCGTGCCAGGTTCGATAAATGAGATGACCAGTCTTCATGTAACTTGATTCCGTGTAGAGTTGCCTCTCAGGGGAACTAACTCTAATCACGGCCTTTGTATCTCCAGATTAGATACCAGTCACCACTACCCAGGAGAGGAAGAAAAGTTTTGCAGGGCTAGAGTATATATATATATATATATATATATATATATATATATATATATATATATATATATATATATATATATATATATATATATATATATATATATATATATATATATATTTTGTGTGGGGCTCTTCTCTCTTCATTTTCAATCAGCGTCGAGATGGAACTCTACAATAGCGATATCGGTGACAATAGAAACCTGAAAGACTTTTTTCTCTCCTTATAATTATGTATAAATGATTCAAGGAATTCGATTTCCCAAACCCGCTCCAGGCTGTTCGGATTTTTTTTTTTTTTTTTTTTTTTGTTATTGAAAAGATTTGTCTTTTAATTACTTTTATTAAGTAAGGAAAAATGTAAGTTTCTTCATTTTATATACTCAGGTTGTTCTTTGGACTTATCAAAATAATCCTCCCCCCCCCACACACACACTTTTTTCCCCTCCAGAAAAGGTGATTATGACTTCATACACTTTGTTTATACGGTACTGTAGAAACAAAAAAGGATATGTAAGGCATGAGTGTGGTGAAAAAAGAAAGAAAGGTAAAGTAAAAAAAAAAGAAGGAAAAATCGGGGAGGGAAACAAGCATGTTAGAAAGATAGATAGATTATAGAAAGATAGATTGATATATAGAAAGATAGATAGATATATAGAAAGATAGATAGATAGCAATAGAGAGAGAGAGAGAGAGAGAGAGAGAGAGAGAGAGAGAGAGAGAGAGAGAGAGAGAGAGAGAGAGAGAGAGAGAGAGAGAGAGAGAGATGTTACTTTTAAGTAGAAAAGGAGTTAGAGGTAGGGAAAAACAGAATAGAGAACATACAAGGAACAAAAGAGACTTCAAAATAGAGTGTGTGGCAGAGCGAGAAAGAGAGAGGCAGCAAAGCATAGACCGATAGAGTCAGAAGAGATTGGTGTAAATAATGAAAGTAAACTGAAGAGGCAGATGGAGTCGCAGTTATGGCGGAAGATGCGTGCGACACTGATAGACTGAAAGCTTCAGGGATGTTAAGAGAGAATAGAGTTGCTTGAATGTTATCTCTGACCTGAAGAAGTCCCACATGTACTCCGCCCAGAATGGACTGGTCATCAAACATTTATGAGACATCGCAGAGTAGGCCTGGTGTAGCCGGCCTGTCCGCACCAGCACCTCGGCTTGGATGCTCGCAGCTGCCGGGATCAATACTGGAACATCTTGGCTTCTTTCTTCAGGCACTGAGAGACGACAAATGGGGGGGTACGTCCCTGATACATCTATTTCTATCATGAAAAAATGTTTTGTGGGGGTTCTAGAGAGGTTCTTATATCCTGCAAGTCGTTTGAGTTCTAAGTAACAAGTCGAGTTTGAGATGGACATTAAATTAATAATAATTTCTGGGAGTTTTTTCTTTTGAATTTTTGGATCTTTAAAAATATGTAGTAGAGTGATCTTTTTGGACTTAAAAGTTTCCATCTATTTATAATCTTTTCGTTGCAGTAACAACAGAAAAAAATATCTGAAAGTTTGAATGACGACTAGCGATGTTGCGCTTCTAAAGAAAAAATTACTCACACAGGGATAGAAACTATTCTATTTCATTGTGACATGACAAGCTGGACTTAATTAAAATGTTTATAGGAAAAAAAAAACTGGTTGCGAGTATTTGTGGCATTCAATCCTCCAAAAGAACATACAAAGTTAGATCTATTCAGATCTACAATACTATGCTATAAGAAGTTATCCTGTGAGATTCAAAGTAATGAACTCTGTTTAACAATCACAAGCATCATTCATGCCATCAGGTGGGATACTTTTTCCGAACTAAAATATTCTTTTCTTTATTTTTATTTTGGTCGTATATTACACAGGAAACTTATCTGAATTGATAAAGGAAGGTGTCAAATGGTGTTAGAAAGTATTCTTTAGGTTTAAAATGACTTCTTTGAGACCCGAGAAGAAAATAGGTTCAGGATTTTAAAAAAGGCCCTTGTCAACGCCCTTTGTATCTTCGCTTTGAGCTGAAGTACAGACATGTTTTTGGAATCCAAAGAACCAACGTGGCGACCTGGCGGCGTGGTAGGCAGTAGATCTAGTTGTTGCGTGTCACGTGGTTTTTTTTTTTTCTAAGGACTTGAATTTGGCGCAAGAACCGTGTGAGTTCCTCAGTGAGAACTCAGTACTAGGAAAATCCTAACTGCACTTTCCCAGTCTGTTTAAAGATCCCTCTACTTCTTAGCGCTCAATTTTTAGACTAGATTTCCGCAAAACGTGCCGAAAAGTGCGTTGCCGTGCGGGAATTGAGGTCGTTTTGTACTTGCACGACAAATCACGTTTACAAAGTTAGCTCACTTTTCCTAGCGCCCCATAATTCTTTTAGCAAAAACGCATATGGAAAGCTCGGGGTAAACATTTTTAAACCCTATTACATATCGTCTTGAGAATAAAGACTGTTTATATCAATCCAAAATTGACACAGAATCAATCTTATTCCTATATAAACCTTAAATTGCCTTTCGTCGAAGAATCTAGAATGATTGAGGAAAAGAATTCTAAAGGTTTACGTGAAGCTTGATAAGAGAGTGCGCGATACAATCAAAATCAGATCTGCAGAGTAAATTAGGCGCAAACATGAATATTTTTCTAAAATCTGTAAGCATTCGAACTACATAAATGAAAAAAAGTTTCCTACCAAATGTCGTGTTTCGTGGGTGTAGTAAAGTGATTTAAAACTGGCATTATTAATATAGTATAGATGCCTCCAACTTGGTAGTGGTGAAAGTTTTTTATATGTTCATTGTATATCTTTAGGTATAATTATCCTTATTTCGTAAATGCATGTACATACGTATGATGATTATAACTGCAACACTAAGAATGACATTTTTGTATACATCGGTTCATGGATATATGTTAAAACGTGCATGCTTGTGACATTTTTTTCCGTACGCAAAGTCATACCCATTTTTTAAACCAACATTTTGATGCAATCTGGATCGGCGTTGAATTTCGGTGGATGAGATTATAGTCGCAAAGTAAACTTCAATGGATATATTTAGGTTTAGTTGTTGTAAAATGAATGTATTATTTAAAACAGTACCTGATAAACGTCGGGTAGCTTTTTCAATGAAATTGTGGACTTGCTTACTCCCTGCTGGTTTCTCAAAATGAAAAACACAACTCTGTTAATATTACTGCTATTCCCTTTTCATATGTCTGGGGTGGCTATTGCTTGGCGACTTATCGTTACTATTACTCAAGAGTCTGATCAGGCCATACTTTATTTATTCTTTAGAAAGACATATTAATTGCTGGGACTTTAATCACTACTAAAATAGCTTTTAAGACTTATAATAATTTATATTCAGTAATAGATTTAAAGCAAACCCCCAAACGTTCAGATCTCTTAGATGTCTCTTTTTTCATCTAGGGAAGCTGATTAAAGAAGATTCTTTCACCGCCTCTTTGCTTTGTGATTTGGTCTCTTGACCGGAAACCAAAAGACGTCTGTTCAATCAGGCCTAATGGCGGACGCAATCAGAGGAAGGCTTTGTCGACCGGAAGCCCCTTAGACAGAGAGACGGACAGGAAGTCTTGAAGGGCTTCAGGAAGTGGAGTGATGGACATTTTGTAAAGCAGCGATAAATAAAGACTAAATCGCAGTTTCCGTTTCCTTTGAAAGACTTAGTGACAGTAAGGACAAAATGGGTTTGTTACCCAGAAAGCGAACTATTTCTAGCTTTAAGAAGGTAATCGAGTTTACCGCCAACCAGGAAGTAGAATCAGACAGCTGTAAATCTATTCATGAACTGGATTATGTTGGTTCTTTCTTGTAAAAAGCATTTTACAAGCCGAAAGTTCTTTTAAATAAATGAGTCACCACATATCTGACATGTATAAGCACGTTGAAGACCTGCCTACTTCTTTTGCATAACTCACACAGTGTTTGAAACCTAGGATACCACAATAATAAAGATATTTGATCTCATATTTCTGTTAAAAACGTATTTCTTAAGAAAAAGAATTGGCATTCAATCAAAGTTTTTCTTTCTTATGACCCAGACTTTCCAACTCCATAACAGTTTTATACAGACTTGTGTACAAAGTGGCATAATTGCTAGGCGGGGTAAATATTACTTTTATAGAATAACACGACATAAGTTTAAAAAAAACCCAAAAAAAACGAAACACGGCATAATTAAACGTTGCAAACATTTAAAGTGCGTGGCATCGTCTTAGATTGAATGAAGCAATCACAAAACTCCACTGTTCTTTTTCTGATACACACTTCAATTGTACACATGAAAATACAATTATTTCCAATGCACAGATTAAGAGTATTGTACGGTGATTTCTCCTTCGTCCAATTAAAGCCAAAACATCGTCAATGAATCCATCGATCCGAAGAGTTTTCCTTTTAGGCCAGCACTTTCATCAAAAGCGATGTCAAAGTTTCACACCATTAACGTGACAATTGACAAAAAATAGAGGGTTGCATGTCACCTGAACCTGTTCCCAAGAGATCGAGCTTTAAGGTGTTAGGTACACGGTATCTAATGGAGCTAACCCCCTAAGGGACTGCGTTTCAGTGAAACTTGTCACAGATTGTAATCAAAAGGAAATTTCACATCTGAGTTTCATCAGACATCTTGATGGGGTTTTGTTAGAACAAGGAGTTGACTTTCTCAAACGTTGCCTGGAAGAAAGCGCTTGATTCAATTATATGGAGAAACGATTGACCTTTTAGGGTTTTTTTTTAATTTTTTCCTCAAAATTCTTATCTGAAGCATAGTTTTGGCTTAATTCTGCAAGAAAAACCGAGAACAAAGAGTTTAATTTTTAACGTTTTCCCGATACAAGACGTCGCTTAATGACAAAATGAATACTGTTTAATGCTAGAGTGTATTTGTGGTATTCAGCATCAGTTCATTATTGATTAAGGGCAAAGACTTTTTTTTAAAAATAATTCGATGCTCTTTTTTGAATATATAAATCTATATATATATATATATATATATATTGATAGTATGCATGTAATCTATGAGCTCAGTAGATAACATGACAGTTCAATATCGGTCTATAAAACTAGATTTACTTTGGGAATAATTATAACTATTTACTAAAGCTAAATCACCTGAAAATGGATCTCATTTTAATAAACAATTATAAAATGGATAAACACAAAGGTTTGTTACAAGACCATTATTAATTCCTTATATATCATCATGTCTCTCATCTACATATAGCATACTTAAAACGCAGCCTAACGCTTAGAAACTGAAATATTGAATATGAAAATATTAATACTGCCTATTCAAAAAGTTTGTTGTGATTTATTTACAGACACGAATAGATGGATACCTTAATCGCATGTCAATGGATGAGACAGAGAGACAGAGAGACTGACTCAGCTCGACCGAGAGGGCAACACGAAGCCAATGTATGATTGTATTTCTCTGTTTCGGGACTGCTCTAGAAATAACTCTGGTTATGTGAAGAACAGACCGATGATGACGATGCTAATGATAGATGTGGTGATGGTGGTAGTGATGGTAATGATAGATATGGTGATAATGGTAGTGATGGTAATGATGATAGTCATAATGATAAAAACGATAATAATAATGATAAACATTGATGTGTTTACAAGATTATATAGTTGAAAATAGAGTGAATGATGATAATGATGATTCCGATGATGATGACTGAGATCGTTAGGATTAAATAGTAGATAATAATAATAATAATAACAACAACAACAACAACAACAACAACAACAACAACAACAACAACAATAACAACAATAATAATAACAATAATAATAATAATAATAATAATAATAATAATAATAATAATAATAATAATAATAATAATAATAATAATAATAATAATAATAATAATAATAATAATAATAATAATGATGATGATGAGGATGATCATAATGATGTTGATGATGATGATGATGGTGGTGATGATGCAGATGATGATGGCATAGATGCTTGTGATGAAAAGTCGTTATATATCGATGATTATTTTTTATCATCATGACACTGATAACAACAATAATGATGGCAATGATAAAATTATAGGAAATGGTAATAATGAGAATAACACGCCCAACAAGCAAACACTCTTTCAGCTATGAATATTGCTAGTGTTAGACATTCCCTGGAGAGGGACGCAGGTGGCTTCCTGGTGGCCAATCCATCTCTGTGGAGCGAGTGCGGCGGAAGCCTCCTGGTGGATGATCTATTAGCCAGAGCCAGGAAACAGCCGGAATCTGGTCAGAAAATGTCCACTGCTTGTTAAAGGGATCCCCTAAGGGGTTTCTTCAGGTGCTTCGAGTGAAAGTCTCTCTATTGTGTAAATTTGCTGAACACTTTACAAAGTTTTTGTTGATGATGATGATGATTATTATTATGATGATGATGATTATGATGATTATCATGATGATGATGATAATGATGATTATGCTGATGATTAGGATATTGGCTGACACGTTCTTGTTAGCTCTACCTTACGATAGAAATAAATTAAGTTATAGTTTTATTAGCCAACACAGGACCATAAATGTCTTTTTCTTAATTCATTTATTTTCAAAAGTCTTGTTTATAAACATTTGCTCAAAAAAAGAAAAAAAAAATACAACAAAGGGGAACCAGCCTATGCACGAATATTATATTTTGGTCCAGTGGTTTCCCTTGGATTTTTTTTTCGCGCTTCTTTTACTTTCCCCTACTATATATAAATTACCATGTTGTCTCAGATTGATGCAAAGATTGGATGAGCCCTTTTTGTCGAAGAAAGTTCTATTTTGCTTGCCTTTTCCTTTGTTTTCTTGTTACTATCGTTCTTATTATCACCACAACATTTTGCATCATCGGCGTCTTATCTGCTAGTATTGTCATTCATATCATGTTTATAATTATAAACAACCTCATTTTTTAAAATTTCCATGACGATAATGATGATCATATATTCTCAGCTTCAATGGTATTAGCGCTTCTTTCATCAGCATCATCATCATCATCATCATCATCATCAGCATCATCATCATCAGCTTCTTTGGATTATCGCTAATATCATAATCATCACCATCATCATCAAAATTAGCATCTTCTCATCATCATCCTCATCATTACTATTATTATCAATACCAACATATCACCATGGACATCTTTACCATTATCATTACCATCAGCATCGTTATTATAATAATCATTATAATGAATATCAATATTATTATCCTCACTATCATGACCATTAGGGACTTTGTGATGAAGTAATGAAAGTGGAATCTTAAAACGAGCTTTAATAATTAACGAAGACAATAAGGACGCTAACCGAGTTTTTTTTTTATTTAGATAGCTATAACAAAAGAAAACAATAAAGAAAATGATAATTTAATTTTCATTATTACTAAAGTCTTTTTGATGCGTTGTGCAAATAAGAAATGAACAGCAATACGTAGCATGAGAAATTCTGGACAGATGTTTATTGATAAAGTCAAATAATCTATGAGACAAACGGTAGGATGAAACTAAAGGCGTATCCTATGTGCTATAAACTAACATGCTGGGTCATCACAAAACGCTCTTTGTTTACTGGAATTTTTTTTTCTAATTTTGTAGTCTTTTGTAATCATTCAACTTTTAAGTACGATTGATTTTATCACGTGAGAATAACTATCAAGAAAGTGTGCATGAAATATTTTTAATGTCAGGTTTATACATATATTAAGCGCGAAACTAACATCCGCAGACTGAAAGAAGAGATTTAATTACACAAACACAAGGTAAAGATTAATGTCGCAAGGTATTTCCGTGCAGATTCTGAGAGAAGTTTAGAGGACGCCAAACAATTTACAAGTTCTACAGACAAGAACATGGATCAGCGGAAGAACAAAATCAATCATTGGGAATCTCCCAAAAACCAGCCTGATCATAAAATGGCAGTTAAAAGCATGGTATTTATGTCGTAAAAAAACCCACAGGAATCAATGCTAATGTAACAAGTAAATTACTTGAATATCATAGATAAAGCCTTGGGAACTGTCCATCAAGCACGGCTATAAGTTTGTTTTCTGTGTCCACAGTTGTCCTTAAGTAGTAAACCTGCTTTATTTTCCATAATCATAATGTACACAGTCATTTGGTTACCTCGCATGTTTTTTGATTATTTCGAAAATTATGTGATTAAGGATTTCGGCAAGCTTTTTTCTGCTTTACATCGAATGATATAGCATTGAAGACTCTCAATGGTTTCGTTATTAAAGTAATTTTTTTTTGTTCCAGGAAAATAATAAAATCAGATCAATTCATTCTGCTTATAAAAAGACAAGATGATCGGTCCTTTGAAAATGACGCCAAGGACTATGTTGGACATAACCAACCACTAACTGCTTCGACTTCTTTCAGCCCCTACAGCACTGTTCAGGGCTGGAGCCGCCTATCTTTCTGTTCTCATTGTGTCGGAGTTTTAAGAGCCTCTTGATGAAATGGACTTTCGCTGTTAGTGTGGAGAGTAACGTCGCGTTGACGCCCCTTACAATGTGTTTTAGCAGACATAGCTGACAGGAGATACCGAAAACTTCAACACGCTTAGTACAGCCAACATTGTTACTTTACTGTTAACATTTTCAGCTTCGATGATTATAATTTCTCAGTACAATATTCACTTCAGCATGTTGGCGTTTGGCCGCTCACGGTCAAGAATCAACTCACTGATGCCAGTTATGTCAACTCAAGTCTTCTTCTCCTGTGGTCTCGGCCCGACGAATCAGAGGTGTTTACAAGCAAATCGCTTTCCAGGCAATTTTCTTGTTTTATAATTGTTTGTTGTAAGACTATGACGCTTCAGAGCTTTCGCCGCTATAACTTTTCTACATGCATCGCTTTTCCTCATCAGGAGGGAAGAGTAAAACATTTCACAAAAATCTCTTGCCGTATTTCATTAACAAAATGATGTACTGCTCCACTACACAATGGGTAAACTCTCATAAGGTTCACTTACGTAATACCGTATGTGTTAAAATTATAAATAATTCTTATGAAAATGTGCGATCATTATCGAAACTCGAGCTACTCAGATACTGAAATTTGTAACGTGTTATCTTTTAATGTGACCATCACAAACTTCTAGAAACAAACCATGAGAAAACTTGAAATCTGGAAAGAATCGATTAAAGGATTTTTTTAATTAAGTTTCCGTTGGACCGTGAAGAGTCCTTACAGAATGGAACGGACTAGAGGGGACACAGCCACGAAAGGACCTCAACATCTCAGGGCATCCCTTCTAACCGGTGACCACAATAGATTTCAAACTAAAGAAGAGAAAAGCTGGTGCGGCAAAACCAATTTCTTTGTTTTAGAGTAAATTGTTTGAGCTACACACATTTCAGAAAAAAAATATCCCTTGTGGGGCAAAATGAAAGCCAAAGTCGAGAAAATAAAACAAAAACTACAAATGAGATTGTCTGATTAGATTGCGAAACTGAAAACAGATATAAAACAAAAAGAAGACACGAAAAGAGGCAATATGAGATGTTCACAGAAGACTAAGTGAGATTTGACAAGAAAGTCTACAAAATCTTCTGTAATAAAAAAAAGTAATGTCGGAAAAAACAAAGGGAAACAAGTCGGGCAAAGTGAGCTCTAAGAAAGTTAGAGAGAGAAAGTGGACACAGGAGGAAATTGTAAAAGACATTAAGGGGGATAAGAATGATTGAGTACAATTTGATTGTGATGCGTTTGGAAATGTGGCGAGAGTTATTACAGCTCGAAGTGAAAATTGTGGGTTTGCAGAGAGAGACAGAATAGGAAAAGAAATCGAAAACAAGGAAACCCGTTCATCTCATAGAAAGGGAAAGACTAGTGTAGACCGAGAGAGAAAGACGAAAAATTAGACAGAGATATAAAAGGGGGGGAGAGAAAGAGAGAGGAAAAGAGAGAGAGAGAGAGAGAGAGAGAGAGAGAGAGAGAGAGAGAGAGAGAGAGAGAGAGAGAGAGAGAGAGAGAGAGAGAGAGAGAGACAGAGACAGAGACAGAGAGAGAGAGAGAGAGAGAGAGAGAGGAAAGTAGAGATGAAGAGAGAGTAAGCAAAGTAGAGACAGATAGAAAGAGAGATAGGAAAGGAAAGAGAGAAAAAAAAGGAGGCGAAGAGAGAAAAGCAGAGATGAAGAGCTAGAGACAGAGAGCAAACGAAATAGAGACAGAGTAAAAGAGATAAAGAGAGAGTGAAAGAGGGACAGACAGAGAAAGAGAGAGAACAGAGAATAAGGGGTAGAGCTGAAGACACACAGTCAGAAAGTGAGAGTGAAAGAGACGCGAGAGAAGAACGAAAAAAAGAGGAGAAAAATATAAATGGTTGCATTAAGAGACAAATATTTCAGAGATCAATAACTTTTTAAGCAAGTAATATATTCATATTGTAAAAAAAATGAAAAAGGGGAGGAGAAATGCAAAGGCACGATGAAAAGAGGGGGGAGGGAGGGTGAAGGTACATGTATTTATGAACATCAAATCTGAACAAACAGAATGAAAAATAAATAGAACAGTAGTTCCCAAGACTAGATCTCTTTGTCTGTTTTCACGCTACATTAGTTTAGTCCTGTGGAGGGCAGTGGATTGCGGAGATGGTGAAACAATCACCTCACCGTTACGAGATGAATCCAATGGTAATCCAAGATGAAATGTTCAGGAAACCGCCTAGGCGGAACTTGTGAAGTGTCCTTAAGCGTCTATGAAATTCTTGTTCTTCGCTTCACACAAGTTAACGCAATTAACCGAGCTATCTGGCTTGTTGCCAATTTCAATTCTCATCTTGTAGGCCTATTAGTGTGTGTGTGTGTGTGTGTGTGTGTGTATATATATATATATATATATACATATGTGTAGGTGTGTGTAAGGTTTGGAGTTCAATCATTTTTTCCCTCTCTAATGAAAACCGTCCCAGTTCAAACCTTTTCAGTGGATTGATATGAAAAATAACGCTATTTATATATAAATTTAGCCCATTTCTTAACAGTACAATTTTATAAGTCCTTTAGAGAGTAATGCAAAGGAGCTTCTGAGAGGTTAATAAATTGCGATAGTCAACCAGATCTGCTTGTTTTAACTACTGGAAGGTGTAATTCAACCAGATCTACTTGTTTTAACTACTGTAAGGTGTAATTCAACCAGATCTACTTGTTTTAACTACTGGAAGGTGTAATTTAAAAAAAGAGCCCTTCTCACGGACTCAGTGCAAATCACCTGAACGATCATACCAAATATTTCCGAGAACCGAGCGAATGCTTCAGGGCTCCAAGTTTAAAACAAAAAAGAGGATATTGGTTTGAACGTATAAAGTTATTCAAACTTAGGTTATATGCTATAAGCATGTGTTTTAACTTTTAATAAACAGAGACTCTCTCCCTCAAGAGAATAACATCGAAAGTTGGAGCGAATCTACAACGTGTGTCCCAGGACAAAAATACAATTAGAATTTTTTTTTATCTCACACGGGTCTGTATGATTACAGAGTCCTGAAATAGCTGATATTCTTTGAATTTTAATTTGTGTAGTAGCGAGAGGATGTTTGTCATCATCTAAGGTCCTAAAAATGTGAGAACAATAGAAGCCAAATTTTGTTATCTCTGATTTGGCATCAATTCCGGGAGCTGTATTCGTCACACCTGACACACCCCAGGCAGAGCAAGATTGCTGACCGTCAGTGCACCTGATAATCTACTGCTGACAGTCAGTACACCTGATAATTTACTGCTGACAAAACATCTGATAATCTACTGCTGACAGTAAACCTGATATCTACTGCTGACAGTACACCTGATAATCTACTGCTGACAGTACACATGATAATCTACTGCTGACAGTACACCTGATAATTTACTGCTGACAATACACCTGATAATCTACTGCTGACAGTCAGTACACATGATAATCCACTGCTGACAGTCAGTGCACCTGATAATCTACTGCTGACAGTAAGTACACCTGATAATTTACTGCTGACAGGACATTTGATAATCTAGTGCTGACAGTCAGTACACCTGATAATCTACTGCCGGCAGTCAGTATACTTGATAGTCTACTGCTGACAGTGAGTACACCTGATAATCTACTGCTGACAATCAGTACACCGGATAATCTACTGATGACAGTCAGTACACCGGATAATCTACAGATGACAGTCAGTACACCTGATAATCCACTGCTGACAGTCAGCTCACCGGATAATCTACTGATGACAGTCAGTACACCGGATAATCTACTGATGATAGTCAGTACACCTGATAATCTACTGCCGACAGTCAGTACACCGGATAATCTACAGATGACAGTCAGTAAACCTGATTATCCACTGCTGACAGTCAGTACACCGGATAATCTACTGATGACAGTCAGTACACCGGATAATCAACTGATGACAGTCAGGACACCTGATAATCTACTCTTGCCCCTCTTGCTGTTGGCGGACATTAGTTTATAGATTGTTTAGAACCAGTATGCAAGGGTTACTAAGTGGAAGTGACATCACAACTTTTCTCTGCAATGAGCTTACCAGTCTCCCTCGACTGCACTCAAGCTTCTACCAAGGAATATGATATAGAAAAGTGAAGTCTAGCAGCTTCTCACTGTATATTTGGTCACTTTGCTAAGGGTGTATCAGCCATCACTCTTTTCTTAAATCCAACGGGCGCTCAACCAAAATTAGCTTTGTCGCGCTGCAAAGGGTTTTGACTTAAGAAAATAAACTTGTTTACTCGGCTTGTCTTGAGGAGCAGCCAGGGTGTTTGAGATCCTCGTCATCCGGAACCGTAATTACCATTGATTACGCGGGGAGCAGAGCCTCCGAGCAACAATCTAATCAATGAAGCCAGTTTAACAGAGGTGACATGCTGTCTTCTCCTGCGGCATGATTTGATCTCCTTCATCAGGGCTCCACTAAACATGCATTTTTGATCGTGTTCCTATTTTACCTCCTGGGACACAGAGGGTCAAGGATTGCGCTGTGACTGGCCCCTTAACTCTCAACCTCGCCATGAGATCAGCGGGGATTCCCCGCATCTGGTTTAAGTCCCTCGGGACTCTAGAATCTATTTTTAGCTACTCAGCCTTACATGGTCGATGTAATTATAGTTAGAAAGAAGACATATATAACTTTGACACATTTGTAAAACACATTTAGAGCATTGTATTGATTTAGAATAAATATTACCAAAAAGAAGAAGAAGAAAAAACAGAAATGGGCTTTGATGATAATTTTGACCATCATATTAGTAAAATTGTTGCATAATATCGAACAGAATCCACGAACAACTAATTGAATTGGCACTTATTTTATTTATCATCGAGCTGAATATACCGAGAGAAGATTGCTCACACAGTGAACGGTCCTTATAAAAATAAAAATGATTTTTTCTTTTCAACATTACGCCTCTATATAAACAATTGGATCCTCGAACATCCATCCAAATTTAGCCTCTCCCCTCTATTTTCCTCTCTATCAAAGCCTGTTTCTCTCTCTCTCTCTCTCTCTCTCTCTCTCTCTCTCTCTCTCACTCACTCACTCACTCACTCACTCTCTCTCTCTCTCTCTCTCTCTCTCTCTCTCTCTCTCTCTCTGTGTCTCTCTCTCTCTTTTTCTCCTGTTTGACAAACCACACATCTAGAGATAAACCCAGCTATGACATATAACATTATTCATCATTCAATCTAAAAAGATAAACTGCTGGGAAAAAGAGTACTTTGAAAATAGATATCTTTGTTTCCATGCCATTAAGATCATATCAAAATATATTGCACGTTTACTTTAATTTAAGTACAGTTATGCCGTTAAAAGTGCTTGTCGGTCAAAGCAATTTATTGCCATGTCAAGTAAAGCTGGGTAACATTGATCATTCTTTTTTCAGCTCTTTTCTTTTTTTTTCTAAACAAACCCTAGAAGGATTATCCTCATTTACGTCACTAAAATATCAAAAAGAAAAACAAACGTTTGCAATTACTACAATGGCAAAACAATTAAAAATTAAAAGTACATGGAAAACAAAATGACGCAGAGGAGGTAAATCTCTGGGATGATTCTTTATTCAAGTTTTATTTTTTATTTTTCATTTTCTTTCAAGTCGCTTATATCATATGTCATAGAACAAAGCAGGCAATTTAAAAAAGGAATGAAATAATACCAATGCCTCTTGATTCATAATGTATGTATAATATACTTTGGTCTCCTGCTAGAGTAAATTATTCACTTACCCTTATCTCTACGTAGCAGGTGCCAGCATTCCTTGAATAACATGGCTATGGAGGGAGAAGAAAAAATGGGATGCTATAAAGAACCCTTACGTGATAATGTAATTTAGAAAAAGAGGAATTGAAAAAAACAAACCTCATCAAATCCTTTTTTCTTATCTCGGCACTCTCATCTTTGCTCGTCTCAACTAGTCTTTATTTTCTGTTCGAATGATTCAATGCAGGCTCTAAGTTCTCCCTTCTTTTAAGCTTGCCAATATTTAAGCTGAGTTGTTTTCCTTTAGTTGCCGCAAGGTAGAGTCTAGAATGGAGGCGATAAGTGGATTTTCTGGGTGTATCTTTAATGCATATCTCTGCGCTAGCTTAAGAGTGACATGCTGAGCATGGGAAAAAATATGCGCTTATTTACTATGAGACTGGTCGTCTTTAAATGATCGATAGCAAATGCGTTCTTTTGGGTAGGAAAACAAAATGCCTTGTGAGTAATGGAACTTAATTATAGATAAAGCGATATAAAATGGTGTTTGTGTGAGTTTTGTATCTCCTTTACAACAGATAAACGCTGCCTTTCTCTCCCAATTTTTTTAAGTAGTTGTGGGAATTTTGACATAGCAAGTATACGTCCAGATCTTCTAAGTTACCGCCCTTGATTGATTACAAGGAGCAATCAACTTAGTTGAAAAGATCAACGACCCATACAGAAAACCTGAACGAAACAATTGCATAGGGCATAATATTTGTTTTTCGATGGAGTTGTGCCTGTCCTAAAGTTCAAACCATACTGACGCGTATGCTTAGAGAGTAATTTGACGTATTCTAAAGGTCTTGTGAAAGAAGAACTTAGCATTTATCATGGTGGACACTGTTGAAATGCCGCGATTAAGAAAATAGAAGCAAAGGTGAAAAGAATTGCCGCAATCAAAGACTTTAAAGACATAACTTACGCGAAAAGAGTAATTTTTTTTTTATTTTACTCTTTTATTTTTTGGGGGATGAAGGGGGGAGGCTTTTTTTGGTATTACTACAATGATTTCACTTGAGAACTAAGCTACAATTTGATAACTTCACGAAATGTTGCAAAATTCTATTTGAAGCCTGGCTATATTATTCTCGTTTTACCTCCATCCTAACGTTAACAGCCTCTCCATCTCCGCTCTTTCTTTGTCACTCCTTTCTCTTCCCCCCCCCTCTCTCTCTCTCTCTCTTTCTCAATATAAATGTATATATATATATATATATATATATATATATATATATGAATAATTATAATTATAATTATAGTTATATATATATATATATATATATACACACACACATTTATATATATTCATTCCTCTCTCTCTCTCTGAGTCTATGTTTTTCATGACCAAGTTTCCCACTGACCACTGCCCCTGTCATCGCTAGCCAGTGCCCAGTGCCCCCGACAGACCAGGGGTGCTAGCCCATCGATTCCCACTAGTTTATTAACTCCAGCGCCACACTCCTAGCCCCCTGTCCCCGGCACCTAATGATATTTTACCGACGAAATATTTTATTGATCTTCTGGGAAATAATACGCTGGCTAAGACATCGATCCAGGGGCGAAAGATCACATCACTCTCGCTGCTAGCCCAGCAGAGCTGAGAGATTACTGGCCTTGACTTAATGCATTTTGGTTAGACCAACATACACGACAAACACAGGCAATTGGACTCTGGTTTGAACATCTGGAATGTCTTAACAAATCCAACTCTATCGACGCAGGTTTAATCAGAAACAGACCCACCTCTGAACAGTAAAATTGATCAGGAAAATACAAAATTCAAACATTCTTGACGTCAGAGCAAAAGCCATCAGCTTTTAATCGCGAGCAAAAACATACCTAAAAAAAACATAATTATGCTGTCCGCGCAATGTTTGGATCCGGGTTATCAAAATGGCCAAAAATCCGGGGGCCAACGTTAGTTAAATTTCGTGAAGTGTTTGCATAAGAGGTAAGGATACTATGACGTGAAAGCTGCACTTGATAAAATTTAAGATGTTAAAAAAAATCGTCGCGTTCGAAAATGCATTCCGGTGAGAAGATAGCCAGTGGGCAGTTCATCAGTTGTTCGCAATAGATTTTGTGTTTGAAAGCTCTGAAAAGCGTCTTTAGAATGAACTAAATTTATAGGTCTATTGTGGTATAAATGTATTACTTATCGAGTTCGGATTTTAGAGCCTCAACCATTTGGCCTGGTGATAAAGCTGAAGATCGTTTCTTAAAAAAAAACATACTGTGTACCAATATCTTGTTATACGGCGCTTTATCTTGTGTAGATGCTCAGCAGGCCAAACTGATGTTAACAATAAACAATTTTTTACACGGCACAGAGAGCATTGTGTTTCAAAGTAGAATAATCGAATCTTTTTTGAGTAGAGGCAAAGACGGCAGTTAAAAAGAAACAGGGACTAAAATTGTTAATAAATTTTACTTCACCAGGTACCTTTCTAAACCGTAAGATTCCTTGTGGAATCACTTTAAAAGTTCTTTTCTCTTTTTGTAAAAAACTAGTTTTTGTAGCTTGCTAGTAAACTATTTTATCTTGTTCTTAGTTTGTTTTGTTCGCTTTTGTTTTGTTTTTTTTCAAGCTTTTTTTAATTTCAGTATGCGATTCGAAGGAAGTTGGCAAAAATATTCAGTGTGATAGACTTTTAGATTAAGACAGCAAAAGGAAAAGATTGTACATGCTTATAATCTAATAATCTGAATATCGAACGGTTTTGACGTCGGTGTGTGAATCTGGAGGCCGAGTCTTGATACTGACAAATAGGCCATCATTGACTTTTTACAAATCAAGAAATTTGCGCCGGCTATGTGATGTTCAGATGCCAGTATTGTTTGATCTGTTTTACGGTTTTGCGAGACATGAATAACAGCCCTATTTCCACAGAATGGTGACGAGACTTTTTACCCCCGTATTAATCACACGCTAGGCGCCAGGGAATCCCATAATATTACTACAAAGCATTATTTATTGTTTGTTGCAATGGAGAAGATTCATATTCAAAACAACCTTTGTTCATCTTAGTTTAAAAATCTGTGTTACTAATCCTAAAACATATTTTATAAAGTTATATTTTCGTTGTTGTTGTTATTATTATTATTATTATTATTATTATTATTATTATTATTATTATTATTATTATTATTATTATTATTATTATTATTATTATATTATTACTATTATTAATTTTATCATTATTGTTATGAATATAATTTTTATATCATATATATATATATATATATATATATATATATATATATATATATAATACATTATTCTTAAAACTTAAAAATTCTTAAACACTTAACACTCTAATATAGTGATGATTATTTCAACCTATAAAGCAGCAGGTCGACGGAGATAAAATCAAATACCAAAAAGTACTTTCACTGTCTAAGGCGAAAATTTTGTTTCATTTTTGCAGAAATGAGAAAAAAAAGAATACCGTCTGTTTTAGGCGATTTCAGTTCTATAAGAAGCATCAATGTTTCCCAAAATACAGGAGAGAGTATGGGTAATCGAACTTCTCTCACTGAGTTCCATGAATTTACAACACGCTCCGAGCAGTCTAACTCTCATCGAAATGTCACCATGATAGATTTTTCAAATATTTGCTGATTCCCTCACCAAGATTGCTTCAAAATTACCAATACTTAGTCTAGGAACCCCTCTTGATTTTGCCTACCAAATGTCAGACTCCCATTTTAGACACAGCAGCATATTTCTTGAGCAGTTTCTTATAAATAATACTACTGCAATTATTATTATAAAGATGGTTGGGCAATCCCAAGAGCACAACCATATTCATTTCGCATTGACTCCAACTGGTGTCATATTCTCGTAGGATACCGGATGGCTTCTCCAGGCGAGGTGACGCGTCATTTTGTGACGCCAGCATTTCGTCAGACGATATATGGACGTTTGACGTCATTGGAAACTCCCCACTATTGAGGACTGCCACGTATTATACTAGCATCACCGCATCTAATTTCTTATTGAACTGTTTTGTGTCAGTCTGATCTTGGACTAATAACTCTCTTGCAGAACAATCTGGTATCCAAGGGTTTCACCGCGTAGCAAGAAGGAAATTATTGAGTTTCATCGAATTAAAGCAATTAAAGACCCAGCAACTGTAGAAACGTTCTAAACATGGCAGTCTGAAACGAGTAATTTCGAATGTAAAATTTTTCAGCTAGGCATACAGAGCAGAGACCATATTTAGATAATCGTCCAGAACTCACGATGTGTCGTATCAATAAGAGAGAACTAAATTAAAATTTCACAGCATGGAATTTTTATTGGGATGTTGAAAATTGTTGAGGGAAAACTTATTTGAGCAGAGAATTTTTGCATGAAGTTCACGAATTTTATTGACAACATAACTGGGATGAATATGGCCCTTGATCTGTTCGAGTTGCGAGATAAGTTTTAACATTTACCAGCATGATTCAGTCGAAAGTTCTTATGTCGACAATTTGTAGCATTAAATGTTTCTTTTTTAAAAAATATGAAACGATGTGTATAACTTCGAAATATAGGAAAGGTTCCATAGCTCTCTGTGAAGTAACATAGATGAATTTTCTGGAAATATTGTTGCCTGCCCTGCCTTAGATAAGAACTTTTGTGGTTCAGAACATTTCATAATAACTATTATTTTCCTTCACATTATCGTTTTATCGTTATTATCTTTGTCTTCAACAAGGCAACTCGCCTATGGTTTGAATTTTACACTCAAATTCAAATGCAATTACGGAGTCTTCTTCGACCTTCTATTTAACTGTTTTGAGAAAAAAAAATAACAGGAAATCAAGCACTCTAAGCTCCCTTAGAAAGTTAAGGACATTTCGGTTATTTTGCTCTCTGTCTTTAATTGCATCCAGCTTCAAGCCTTTGGGTTAGACTTTAATTAAACCTGAATCGGATTTTCCTTCGCCCGAAGACGTTTTGGATTGCTTTATTCAGGTGTAAAAATCGATCATTTAGAGGATTTCACGTAAATGACGGAAACGGTTTTTAAGTTCAGAAGTTTTTAATTATGAAGGTTCTGAAGTTCACGGGAAATTAGCAGAAACTGATTTCATTAATGATTTAAAACAAAAGACAACACAAAAAACAAAATAAAACCAGGGATAGGATTGTGCGAACCAAATGTTCCAGTTCCGATGAAATGAGCCAAAAAACTAAAGAGAATATAAAGAGATTTAACATGAACGACACATACCTCTATAAAACAACATAGAGGACAATCAATAATAATTCCTAAGAGCTTAATTTCAGTAGAATTATCTACAAGAGAAAAATTAATTAGTATTACACAAACTTCACAATAATTATTCTTGACAACATTTCAAAAAAGGCACGATAATTTTGAAACATTTCATTACAACGCCTAAGTGAGGCTCACCATGATAGAGCCTGCAAGTGACAAAAGTCTTAAGATTATGGAAGCTTCTGGAATATCATGGAGGGAGCAATCTCAACTGCTTGCAGTTCTGCCACAGCTCGGCACGGAGATGGAAAAGGAGATAAACCCGGCCAAGGGAGAATGAGCAAAATCTATAAATTACCTCAGCTTTACAGAAAGAAGAAAGAAAAGACGGAAATTTTCCATGCCAATGTTTGTGCAATACAATGATGAGTGTGATTAAAGTAACGTTAAAAGGGAGAGAGAGAGAGAGAGAGAGAGAGAGAGAGAGAGAGAGAGAGAGAGAGAGAGAGAGAGAGAGAGAGAGAGAGAGACAGACAGACAGACAGACAGACAGACAGACGGACAGACAGACTCAGAGATAGAAATAGAAATAGAGACAGAATGAGAGAGAGAGAGAGAGAGAGAGAGAGAGAGAGAGAGAGAGAGAGAGAGAGACAGAAAGACAGACAGACAGACAGACAGACAGACAGAAGGGGAGAGAGAGATAGAAACAGAGACAGAGACAGAGAAACAGAAGGAGAGAGAGAGAGAGAGAGAGAGAGAGAGAGAGAGAGAGAGAGAGAGAGAGAGAGAAGATAAAAAAGAATACAGGGAGAAAGACAGAAAAAGAGAAGCGAGCGCAAGATAAATAAAGAAAGAGTGTTGAAGAGTCGAAAAAAAGGCAAAGAGTGTTGTAAGAAATAAACCCAATAAGTAGAACTACAACGCTTTCTACCCTGTGAGTCTGGACCTTTTCTTTATACTCTCGGGACGCGACGTGTGGAGCAGAGAAAGGAATAAATTAATTTTCGGCCAGGGCAGCCCTTGATGAGGGACTATTGTAAGGTTTGACAAGTGACCTGAGTATAGCTCCACCATCCACCAGGGCACTGGAATCTTTCCGTGAACTTTAGAGTATTCAGTCAGGCACCATCCATCAGGGTACTGGAATTTTGTCGTCGTGAAGCTTAGAGTCTACAGTTTTTAACAGCCAAGTCAACCTATGAAACAGTAACTTAAGGATCGAGATAACATTTTACTATTAATCACTTAGATTGATTAGGAAAGATAGAAAAATCAACAGATTATTCAAAATTTTTTATTCAATTGTAGGGTCATTTACTATTTTTCTTTTGCTTTTTTCGAGCCAGCATGTAAGTGAACATTTTTTAATTAAATTTTTCACCAATCATTCAAAACATAGGGCAAACACTGTACTCTGAGCTTGAAGTCACTGCACATAAAGTCAAGCAAACTGCACCAGCTGATAGAGTTCTGTATTCTCTGTCTGTGTCTTACCAGGGCTCCTTGATCGTGTAGAGAAGACCTGAATTTCAAATTGTATCAAAATGAGTTTTTATAAACAGTCAAATCGAAGAATCGCTCGAAATTTAGAATATACTATTTGATATTTAAGTTCCATATAACACTTTGCATTTTGGCCACTCTTAAACATTGTGCAAACTTGCTTCGATTAAGAGAATAAACCGACTAGTGCGAGAAATCTAAATAATCCGACAGACTTCGTCGGATCTGAGTATTCAACTGAAGTAGAGTGAACTCTATACGGTGATATGGCTGGCTCCGCCCTCCCCCTCATCCTGAATTTCAAGGTAACTTTATTCATTGCTGTTGCTTTCTCCACTTAAAACGAGGCAACCTTCTTATTACACTGCGCTGTCGGTTGATTTATCACATCCAAACGATGAAACTATAGCTTATAAATATTTATCTCGATCAGGTTTTATCTTTTATGCTTAAGGTCAGCTTTCCAGGAACAGCGGGTGGGAGTGAAATATATTAATGGCTGGCAGTAGGGAAGTTCTGTGGACTTGTCTGGGGAAGGCTCGCTATTAGCAGCCGTTCTCCGCTCTATAGGTAATGATTGCCTTCCGTTTTATCATGCTGCCATTCTAAAATTAATTTACATTTCCTGTGAATTCTGTTAACAGGGAAATCCGTCTTCATTAGTTCGACTCTAGCGTGATAAATAAGCTCTGATCTCTATAACAGGTTAAAAGAGAACAGATATATCCTTCAGAAATACCATAAACTGGAGGATGTTTAAAGCTAAGCAATGTGCCTCGTTCTCTGGAGCAGGTTATCAGCTTTGATATATTGAGATGTTGGATTGAAGATGTCAGGCAGTCGTGTGGGTGTGAAGCATCGGTACCTTAGGATATGATCCTGTTTGAACGAGGCACACCACAATTGAGATTTTCATTATAATTGAAAGCTAATATATTTTTGGTTTCTAGTGAAATAAAATTCCTTTCAACTTGATGTAAAATTCTGCAGCATTTATCTTTCAAGCACAATTTATTTTCCCCGGAACTGACTTACAGTATTTCCTCCAAAAAAAGTAGCAAATCAGAAACAGTCTGACAAAGGAGAATAGTTAGAGCAAGAGATGTAGAGAGAGACAGACGAGACACAGACGGACACAGAGAAAGACAGTGATACAATAAATGCTTTTTCTCTTTATATACTAATTTATGTTACTGGTGTAAAGAAATAAATCTCCTTTTTACTATCTTCTTTGTTTTTCTTGACGCCAGTAGCCACAGATTGGTTGCCTTTTCTTAACAAATTACCATGTTCCTAGCTTCATTAATCTACTAATCTATTAGAACTGTTTTTATCTCCCTTATCTAAGCGGATCTAAGTCGATGGGATCGAATGTCAGTCCAGAATATTATAATCCGATATATGAGTAAACACAATCTGAACATCAGAGTCACGTTTAAACGAGATCTTACATATTATCCTGATTATAATTATCTTGTCTTTATCAACTAAATTAGTATAAAAAAGATGAGACCATCATCTCTATCGCTCTCTCTCTCTCTCTCTCTCTCTCTCTCTCTCTCTCTCTCTCTCTCTCTCTCTTTGACTCTCTTTATATGTGTAATATATATACTATGTGTGTGTGTATTTGTATACCTTTCTATAATTTTGTTATGAATAGTTTATAAGAATTTAACTTAACTTGATGTACAAATCTCATTCTTGGACGATCTAGAACATATCAACAAGATTAACTCACAATCCTGTTCATTAGAATCCACTGTGGGCCGAGCTCTGGATCATCTAGCATCAAATTATTGCCAGAAAACATCAACTAAATTTGTGAGACATGATTAAACTAACATAAATACGAAAAAAAAAAAACACTGTTGTTTGAAAAGCAATTCAAATGCAAAGATAAATTTCAAAATATGATTTAAATCCATTTTGTCTTTGAACAAAAATGTTTTTGTTGTCTTCGATCCACATCGTAAGTTAATGAACAGTTAATCGACTTATCCAAGCAATGAAAAATGTTTTGTAGTATAAACAGTACTCTTGAAGCAAAATATTACTAAAATGTAATGAAACCGATCTTGTTTGATTTTTTCAATATTCTGACAAAAACATTGGGCTAAAAAGTCTGTTTTTGTTTTGCTTTGTTTTTGGTTTTGTTTTTAATTAGTTCATCTTGTTTATCTACACACTATCATTTGTTGACATTTGTATTCTCATTTTTCTGTGAAAAAGATATCGAAAACATGATTTAATTTCCACTTCCATATAATCAACTACGGCCAGGAAATTTTGTCGCTGGGTAAAAATGAAAGAGGCTTGGAAAAACTAGTGATAACATTATTAAAGTTAATTATAAGAATTTAACTTGTGTGAAGATACAACCCAAATAATTAGTCTCGCTCGTCCTTGCTTATTTTGCTACTCCTTGTCTTTTATCTATTCGTCTATCGGCTAATTTGGTTGGTTTCATTTTGTTAAACCTTTAGTCACTTAAAACTGAATGCTGTAAGAAAAACTAAAACCGAATGATAGCAAAACTGGTCGCTTAAAGGCTGTGCACTCAAGACTTAACATCTTCTCTCAAACAAGCCTCTACACTCCAGAAAGTTTTCCTCTCTTTAGAAAGCACTTCACTGTTGCTGTATGTTAAGATTAATAATATGTAGCAATCTACTATTAGACTATGTGTAAAGTTTACTTGTTTCACTTCACTGTTGCTGTATGTTAAAATTAATAATATGTAGCAATCTACTATTAGACTATGTGTAAAGTTTACTTGTTTCACTTCATTGTTCTAATATTATTTGTAACATTCTACTTGTCCCACTTTACTATTGCTGTATGTTAAAATTATTTGTAATATTCCACTTGTCTCAGTTTGCTATCGTTGTATGATAAAGTTATTTTTAACATTCCACCTTTCTCACTTGTTTCACTTCACTGTTGCTGTATCTTAAAATTATTTGTAACATTCCACTTGTTTGCACTGTTGCTGTATGTTAAAATTATTTGTAACATTCCAGTTGTCTCACTCCACTGTTGCTGCATTGTACTTGTGCACTCAGGGCGAGTTGTCGGATAGTCGTTGCACTGAGGGATGATAATCAATAAAAATTCTCATGCATTGCTCTCCACAAACGGTTACTTGCATTGGCCTTTGTTAGAATTGATCCCTCATCAGTTTGAACACAAGTCTTGCGCTCTTACTACTGCTTCACTACTTCCAACAGGTACTCAAGGCTTAATCATGTTTGAATGTTTGATAAAGCAATTAAGCCTTTCTGGGAACCACATGTATTGAGGTAGAATGTATCTAGAACCTGGAGGTCTACGGGTTCTAAGATCTTTCACTTGCGCTTAAATTTGGGGGCTGGTGGTTAAAATGAGAGACAAAATGCCATCATTACAGTGAAATCACAGGGTCACTAATGTTTTCCGAACCAGGAAAAAGCAACAGAGGCAGACTTTTTTGTGAGAAGCAGACTGCTTGGTACTGATTTTGATTAAAAAATTTGATTAAAGATTTATTTTTGATTTGTTCGCAAATCAATATCGCAGGCGAATAAACGATCACTTAAAAACATTGCTCGTAAAGGAGAAGCATGAAACTTTTTGAAGCTATTGAAGTTCGTATCGCTATTGCGCCTTACTTTCAGTCTTTCTCTGGGGGACGGCGATAATCGCTGAGCCATTTTTGCTCCTCCCAACAAGAATTCCTCCGCATCTAGTAATTTTCGTTGTTCAATATTCCCCGTGGCGATTGATAAACCCGTGAGATTAAAATTCAGATTAAATTACTCCGCTTGAGGCGCTCTCTTATGATCGATCGATAAACTTAGAAAAATGGCGAAGTCTCCATTCCATGGCTGCAAAGGCTCATCGTATGAGGCCAGCTATAAGCTAGATCAAATGTACGCCAGAAAAGCTTGAAAAATTAAGGCATAATTATCATGACTTTTAACCACTCAGAGAATAATCGTAGCCTATAAAGAGTGGGAAAAAAACTAGAGACAGAGTAAATGGATTGAATCTGTATATGACCTTTTTGAGCAAACAGAAGTGCCTCTCTCACCGCAAAAGGGTTTTGGAAAGAGACCTAAATCCTGTCATTTTTCCAAGTCCTCTCTATATTGTTTAATATTTCTACACTTCTTTTCTAAATCACTGCAGTGAGAAGCTGGAGTCACCTATGCTGCATGTGTCCCTGTCAACACAAGAGACCAAACTGCTGTTTTCAAGTCCTCTCTATATCGTGTAATATTTCTGCACTTCTTTTCTAAATCACTGCAGTGAGTAGCTGGGAGTCACCTACGCTGCATGTGTCCCTGTCAACACAGACTCTCTAACAGCTCGAGAAGGTTACTCCAGGCAAGTAGCATGTCTTCAGCAGAAGCGAGGAGCAGCCTAATGGCAGTCTTGTGAGCCATAGCCACAGAGCGAAATGTCAAGAGCGACCAAGAGGTCCGTGGCTGTCATGTAGAGTACGGACAAGATGGCACTAAATGGATACCTCGCTATTGCTGCCTTTCTAAAGTCATCATCCAGAGTAGCTGTTTTCCTCACGTTCTCGATGGTGTGGCTCTATAAAGCGATTTCATGTTCGTGTACTTCCATAACTGAGGCAACGATCCTTGAGCAGAGGCGGCAGACAAGATCCAAGCACTTGCTTTGAACACATGAACCTGTTCTGGTGGAAGCGCTCAAGAGCGTATTGACTTGCAAGAAGACAGTATGTAGCCTCTAGTGGAGTGCTCCTTCTTAATTTGAGTTTCTATCATTCTGCAATACGCCAGATCTCTAAAATCAGTAGCAGTCAAACTGTGAGAGCAACAGGAATGTCAGAAGCAGAATCAAGAAAGAGTGGTACGAATGTAACATAACTGTTACATCAAGTACTATTAGTTGTAAATTGACATTACCAATGAGAAAGTCATCAGACAGACAAATACCATCAGCAGTCATGTTGGTTTGTTAATGAAGTGATAAATTCATAGAGGTGTGGAACTCGCCATATTGTGTGGGATGGAGACAACTGTCTAAATAAGTAGTTAGGGATTCAAATAAACCTCTACTCAAAATTGTCATAATATTTTTAGGCTTTTCCGCTTTCTAAAACACGCAAATAGTGTGTGATATAATCATATGCTGTAGAAGGTTTTCTTCGTTTAAGTTGTAAATTGAAATTTGGATGCTTTTAACATAGCATTATGTCATTGTCGCTAAAAATGTATTCCCATCTGGTCCATATGGTCACAATTTTGTGGGCAATTCAAGCAGCAATAATTATATTATATGTTCAAAAGCATTGGCCACCATGGAAGCATGACATTGTATAAGAACAGCCAATGTAAAAGAGAAAGGCTGAATTATAGTAAACAGAAGATATTTATATTTATCTTTGCTGAAGCAACTTACGTCGGTTAACGCCTATATATTGAAACCAGAGAGCGGGTGGATGGCTCCACAGGTGAGGTCCAATCTCCGTGGGCTTTGACAATCGTCATGCCCGCTAGCAGTGTCAGACAGCCTGGCTGTGGGAGTGCCGTATTTCGTCTCACGATACTGATGTGGGCTCAGCTTTATCCAGTTCCAGCTGTTTTGTCGGTGTATTTCATTCTGTGGACTTTTAGTTTTTACTCTAATATAAAAAAAGAAACGAATTTTCTTTTACATGCTTTAAACAATATTCTAAATAATTATCGATTAATTTCTGTAAATCAAATGTGAATCCCAGTTTTCTGGTTTGGAAGCTTTAGAGACAGATGTATATTTGTATAAGACTCTCAAAGCTGTATAGATTTTGTCAATAATATCATTATAAAGTTATTTGACAGGCGTTTCTGGTAGTTCTCAAGCAAACTGCAACGTTTGAATCCTCAAGGTTCTGGAAGTGACACAAAATCAATAGAAGTCAGAAACATAGTGCATGAGCTGCTCATAATGTTTCTCTCCCTTTGCTGTTTCAGATGAAATCTCACAGGGGGTTTCTCTTCACCCTACCGTCACATTCTGACCGCCTGATCCTAATGATGATCCAAGTTTGGGAACTCTGAACTCTACATCAGCAGCGTTTGTTTTGATAAATGAGACTAGACTTACAGAGTAGGTATTGCTAGGAAGAAAAATAACAGCATGAAGTCCAACCCTATGATTTCAAGTTTGCAAAGCATCACTTACCCAGTGTCTTCCAAAAGCATTTCCTGTGTGATTTAAAGTGCTGGCTCCCACCACAAACTGCTAGTGAGAGATCTTAGACTGGGATGTCATTTTTAATGAAAGAAGGAGAAAAAAGGAATATATTTTCCAAATGTTTTACTTTAAAAATAAAACAAAATTTGTGAATTATCGTCTATTACGATGAAAATTGTGAAAAATAAATATAATCATGTGTTCATTTGCCTCAATATACTTTGTCTATTCTTTTCGTCAATGTAGAGTCAGCAAGATATATAGAATAAAGTGCCCGGACATTAGCTTGAACATTTAGTAACAGCTTTGATCCAATCTATATGTATGGCTTTAGGGCTTTGAGCTTGGGATTACATGAAGCTAAACCTATCGTCATTGGTGTGGATTAAAGCCATTTATTTTGTCAGCCTCCCCTCTCCACAAAGTAAATAAAAAATAAATAAAATTTTTTAATTTTGGCGAGCTGGTGACTATTTACATATTTCACACGAAAGCATGTAGATTGAAATGTATTTTAGACAGTTTTTTGTTTTTAATTCATTTGCAACATTATGCCCCATAAATGGATCCATCATCAAATCTGCAGTTATATTGATGTAAGTAAAAGTGAAAGTAAATCATCGTGTCTATAAAAACTGCAACATTTGTACTGTTAGAGAAACAAGACAGGTCAGAAACCATTATAAAGAGTGACACAGCTCTTTGAATGACAGGTGATTTTTTTCTGGTAAATTCTGCACCAAAAGACTCCACGCAGTACGGACATCTAATTGACAATGGCAATATTCCTTGTCCCAAACGGGAATTCTCAAACAGGCGATCTGGGCCAATGGGAATTCCACTGTTAATTTTTTTTTTAAACCCAGATTTTTTTTCTATTTCACCGACTTTTTTCTCTCTAGCCTATATATCCAAACTCTGAAGGATGGCATTTCGTTAGTCATGATCATCTGAAACGTTTTAGTTCTCATTTTTTTCCCTTTGGTCTCTTTTTTGCCTTTGACCAGAGGTGCCACAGAGAGAAGAATGGCTGCAATTTTTAATAAACATCAACAAAATAAATTTTTGAATTTCTGTTTTGAAAATTTTTTTTTTTTTTTTTTTTTTTTTGGTCTTATACTATTTTGATCACTTCCATTTTATCGAGTTTTAACTCAAATGCATGTTTTAATTACTTTATCAATGAAATGTTCACAGCATCACCAGGCAAAGAAATAGGGAGAACCAGGAAGAGAAAAAGTAAAGCAGTGAAGATTCTAAGCAATGCGTGTAATTACATGATAAAGAGAAATGTTAATTGCACACCGAGTCTGTTCAAAGTGAACTCTCTGAAACATCGCAATGAGCTACAATTTAACGGTTGCTCCGCCTGCCAAAACAAGCGTTAACCGAGAGGGTCATGAAAGGTGACAGAATCGAAATCAGAGAACAATGCTTCCCCCTTGGGAAATACCTCGCCATTAGCGAGTGCTGTAAACCTATCGATCTGTCATGATCAAAACTCATGATTTCACACTGAGTGGGAGACACAGTGACAAGTGACCGGACTATTAGGGCCGAATAAACCTCGATGATCTTTGCGAGGTTTCATGTAAAATTTTTCACTTTTTGGTAAAAATGTTACCGACACTCTTGAGTTTGTTTTAGTGTTCCGTGACTTTTGTCTCTCTCCAATCCCTGGAGAAAAAGCAACTGACGCTTTGAGGTATCATTTTCGCCATTATTTCCTTAGAAACTGAAAGGAAGTTGAGTCTCCTTTTTTCTTCATGTTTTTTTTTTTTTCAGGTCTGTTATTTAAGTAAAGTGAGATATTTCTTGTGAGCGTTATTATATATCGAGTTTAGATATTCTTAAACAACATAAGGAAGATAAAAGTTGATATCATGACGAGTTTTCTATTGATGCCTTTAAAACAATACAACTTCCAATGAACAAATTTCTAAAGATCCAAAAAGTTTCAGCCTTATCAAACATTAAACAAATAGAAGTTAGTGAGCAGCGCGAAAGTTACACCGAAATCTAATGATTTATTTTGATTTTTTTTTTGTTACATGTTAATTTTACAAATCAGTATTATTTTTAAGATCGAAAGCAGCCTACTTAACTTAAAGCCTATTTATAAATCTTTGCTAGGAAAGTAACCTTCAGTTTACTCCTCTTTACCAATCTCTTAGTCTTGCTGACGTCTGGAACATCAGGTATGCTCCAGGAACCACTTACTCCATCCACCTCTAATTATAGTAATACGAAGGATTTCGAATATAGTTCATACACTCTGATTTCTTCCCATCTCTTCAAACCTACCCCTCTTCTCCCACAATGTATCATGCCTTTCATTTTCAGCTTTACAAACCTTTTGTCCAAACCACCGTGGTCAAACGCCATAATAAATAACAAAATCTGGCAATAGCCAATCGATAAAGAAAAAAAAATCACTGTTAGCGCTTAACAAACTGAGGACTGTATCTTTTCTGATTGTTTTTCACTGCTAAATAAAGTCGTGATTCTACTCAAAGTACATAACACTTAAGTGTTTGCACTTTTACTTTCCAGGGCTATGTGAAATGGAATGCTAACTCCATCAAAACTGCATAATTAAGTCTCAACACTATTGTTTTCCGGTCTTCTTCACTCACATCCTAATTCTAACCCTTTCTGAACGCTTCCTAAAGCTCTAGCTCTTGCAGTTCTTCGTTAATGACAATGTTACAAATGTCAGAGCAATTCAATTAAAGTACCAAGGAATAACTTTTATGACAAATTGCATTTCATAAGCCACCTGTTTTTACATCTCTATGATTTTATCACAAAGTCAGGGCCACCTGATGGAGGACGCGGGTTTTTATAATGCAGTTTTATACTTATATAATAATAATTATAATAATAATAATAATAATAATAATAATAATAATAATAATAATAATAATAATAATAATAGTAGTAGTAGTAGTAGTAGTAGTAGTAGTAGTAGTAGTAGTAGTAGTAGTAGTAGTAGTAGTAGTAGTTGTAGTAGTAGTAGTAGTAGTAGTAGTAGTAGTAGTAGTAGTAGTAGTAGTAGTAGTAGTAGTAGTAGTAGTAGTAGTAGTAGTAGTAGTAGTAATAATAATAATAATAATAATAATAATAATAATAATAATAATAATAATAATAATAATAATAATAATAATAATAATAATAATAATAATAATAATAATAATAATAATAATAATAATAATAATAATTTGCATTATCGTAACTCACACATCTCTAAATAAGTAGAAAATTGTTTTAAAAAGTTGTCATGCACCAAATGTATTCATAATATATAAAAGAAAGATGTATATTTCATAAAATGCAGAGCTTGAAGTAGCAAATAATCCTAAGAGAAATAAAAATAATATATATGTTTCACTGTTAAGCAAAAACATAAGAATTAATAATGAAATAAAAAGGCCCAAGATACTTAACAATACAATACAAACTACGTGTGCTCTCATATTTCTTTGAAGCAGCCCTGAGTATCACTGTATAGGTGCAATGAGGAGGCAAGGAAGCTAAATGTCAGGACGCGTTATTACATCATTCTATAGGATCATCTATAGAAGTGGTAGCCTATTCTTGACTAGAGAAGATAAAATGTAAGATTTTTAGAGAAAAAAAAATAAATGGATTTATTTATAAAGTTAAGTTTGATGATCCTACTGGTGGAAATTTTGTAACGTTTAATATTTACTGTTTGTTTCTATACTCTGAGAGAGTTTAAAATTACCTTAAACTGAATATTTCAGAGTTTAAAATTACCTAAAACTGATTGTTTCAGTTTTATCTTTATATATTTTTAACTTATTTGTATTTGTATTATCAGCATCTGAAAAGACTTCTTGCTTGAAAAACAAAATGGTTTCAGTTTGATTAAGTATATTACAGTTAATACAGTAAATCAAAGGGTTTATCTACAGCATTCCTTCTCTAAAGACTACATACAGCAATCTTACATAATTTAATTGTTTAAGAGCGAAAAATGGAATGATCTAGAGGCTGATTTCTAACAAAATCACGCAAAATGGCAAAAAAAAATATGAGAGAGGATAAAGGGCGATAGCAATGCTAATTATACCCGAGGAAAACTGCAAGAGAACTCTTGAAATAGAGAAAACACGAATAGAACGCGAATTTAGCAGAGATAACAAAACTAAACCAGTGGTTAGCTAGAAGAGTCCCATCCATCTAACAGTAGTTTAGAACTCAGCATTCTTCACAGAACCGGTTCCCGATTCTATTGAGTGGGTCAAAAACAATCTTGTCACGGCTAATCTTAACTTTAAACATTCACAGAACCGGTTCCCGATTCTATTGAGTGGGTCAAAAACAATCTTGTTACGGCTAATCTTAACTTTAAACATTCACAGAACCGGTTCCCGATTCTACTGAGTGGGTCAAAAACAATCTTGTCACGGCTAATCTTAACTTTCAACATTCCATCAAGGCCGGCTGCAAAACAACAGAATTTAGAATTAATTTAGAGCAAGATAACGAAACTCAATACCGGCTTTCAAACCTTTTACCTTGAGTGGAAACTCCATGGGCTCTCATTTGTATTGACAGTTTAACTGTCCTATCAATCTCTCTTTAAAATCTGTTGTCTGTGGATAATGTCTGTGGATAAATAGCTTTCGCGTGTTTGCAGTCACACAGGGCGATAACAAAAAGTCCTGAACGGTTTTGATAAAAATGGCTGATTTGGGCAAATTACAGGATGGTTGTGATGTGGGGAACTAGGAAAGGTTGGATGAGTGCTGCTATGGCCCAGATCTGGGGAATGACAGCCCAGGAACTGTGCCACAGCATCCTCCCAACGCAAACATTCCCCAAAACAGATAAAGCTGTTGCAGATAATGGATCATCGGTCAGGATTCTAAAAGGTTTTCGATAATATTTATTGTTTCACGGTGATCTAAGCTTACCCGGGTCCGATTCTCAATAACTTTATTCACATTCAGAAAAAAGTAATTAAATTTAAAAAAAGAAATTAAAAATAATAAAATATTGATTAACATCTGCATGCCTTTTACCTCTCATCCGCTTGACAGTAATGTGACAACGCTATTTAATCATCATTGAATTAGCAATCACAAACACTCGCCAAGAGTTCTAAGGGATATTTTCATGTGCCATACAGAATAATGCCAGAATCGAATTAATTCTAATGAAATTCAAACAGCCTAAATTGTACGGAAACTTCTCTCCTCTATCTGTTTAACTCTGTCGCCTCGCATTTTTCTTCTCTTTCCATGCATGTATTTCAATGTGTGTTTCCATTCTCTTTTTCTTTCTTCTCTCTCTCTCTCTCTCTCTCTCTCTCTCTCTCTCTCTCTCTCTCTCTCTCTCTCTCTCTCTCTCTCTCTCTCTCTCTCTCTCTCTCTCTCTCTCTCTCTCTCTCTGTCTCTCTTTCCCTTCCCCCTCCTTTTTAGCGCTGCGCTGTTTCTATTTGAACACAAAAATCAGTTGATGTATGCATGCTCGTCCGACCCTTGACCCCGTGCAACACAAATTTCTACAGGAGCAATCAATGGTTTCTCTTCACATTCTAGCCCTGACACTTGCCCTCTTAAATATACGACGTGACAATCTATGGAAACTATAAGTCTTTTCATTATTTCATTGAACCTTCAGTCATGAAAACGTGGCATGGAAATCTGGAGAGTTTAGACAAGTAATGAATAAAAAAAAGAAGCTGCATCTCATTCAAAGTATATCGGAAGAAAACGCGCAATATCAGTTTTATTAGGGGTTGGACTATGATATTTCTTTCATCAAAAGGAAATGGAGAAGTCAAGAATCATTGATCATCATGCTGGCTAATTCAACCACTTTATGTAGAGATTGCAAGTTCGTAGAAATAGATGGGCATGGATTCAGGACATGACCAAAAAAAAAAAAAAACAATAAAAAAAACATAACGTCGATAATAATATTCAATACACAAAATCAGTAGGCCATCTATGCAAAGGCATTTCTCCCACACAACTGTTTTATATATATAAAAAAAAGTTCTAATCAATCAGAGCCCTGGTTTGTACTCTCGTTCTCCATGAACAGCGTTAACCTCTTCATTATCTTTGGCCTTTTGCTGCCAGCTTCCATTTTGCGTACGGAAATTACCTCCCTTCCGTTGTTATTGTTCCTTTAATTTCTGCAGCCCTGTAGAGGCGTGCAGCCCTCCACCTGCCAGGGCTGTTTGGCCGATAGCCCAAACCTGCGTGATAAATTTTGAGGTTGCATGAAAAGGGAAGATCTAGCCTCAAATTTGTGCCGCAGTTATTCCCCCTTTGCCTGTCTTTCTTTTTCTTTCTTTTTTTTTTTACTTGACGGTAACAAAGCGATGATTTAAAGCAGGCCGTAGCAATATTGTCAAAACGCTCTCATAAACAACGGCTCAAAATCCAAAATAGGAAGTTGCATCTAACTAAACCTCAAGCATTACTTGGTAGATATGGGTAAATAGGTCTGTATATCTTTTAAAATACACAAAAACTTTAATTTTGCTTTTAATTAATACGAGAAAGAATACATCTAGGCTACAGAAAACTGGTTTTTAAACTGCGGTTCGCGACATACAAATTCTGAAAAGGACTAGTTGGAAGACAGTGGAAATAGTGAAGACAATGTTACCAAATGTATCAATTTCGTTGGACATGTCGCTCCAGGTTCCCTTGGCACCAGTGGCCACTGGTGATGTGACACTTCTAAGGTTGAACTAGTTGTTTAGATGGCAGCACCTCAAGAAATCTCTGGGCACCAGTGGTAACTGGTCATGTGACACTTCCAGGGTTGGGGTTGTTACTTTAGATAGGAGCACCTCAAGAGATATCTGGACACCAGTGGTCACTGGTCATGTGACACTTCCAGGGTTGGGATTCTTGTTTTAGATAGGAGAACCTCAAGGTATTACCCATCTAGATTACCGATGCCTACGCGTTAACCTCTACCATGCTCTCATTATCTAGAACTGCTATTTTGAGAATAATAAAGCCTGGCCGTAGAGAGGATTCCCTTTGAGTTATAAATTCCTGTACAGTAAATTTAATCAGCAATCCAGGATAAAAATTGGGAGCTTTAATATATCTGCCTACGTTTACAATGAGCACGTACAACAGCTTTATTCTAGGTATTTTATTTAAATATTCTCGCTTCAAATATCTTTTAATTTTCTGGAGATCTCAGCATTTCTTATAAATTTTTTATGGCTTTAAATGGCCTCTATGAGAAACGTCTTTGAATTAGCGATAAATATGTTATTTTATTGATTGCTCCTACAAATTTTCCTCCTGATGTTCATCAGCTTCAATATGATGTCTCAATTGTTCAATATCTGTGAGTGAAGGGACATTTAAGTTGATCTTCGATTGATGTTCATGAACGTCGAGTTCAACTGTGATAGATGATTTAGAATTTAATCTTGATGAGGGAATAGGAAGAAAGTAATTTATAAAGATATACGAACATTAGCACTTATTATGCTGTCTCTTAAGACATTCAGCATCGAGATTTGTCAATAAGCAGTGGTTGTGTTCCGATTGAAAGAAAACATGGACAGAATAAGAGATATTAAAGTTAAATTTGGCCTTCCGAGATGTATCCGTTTGAGAGCGCCATTTTACACTCGGCTCTCCAGCACATCAGGTAAGTCAAGACAGAGAAGATGAGGTCCACAAATACAACTCACAGTGTGTAACTTGCAAAAGATCTCTCCAGTCTCAAGTCTCACACGCAAGGAATCAAAAAACTGAAGCGTTGATATGGCAACCAGAATCACCCCACCGTTATAAACACCAATCATGCTCTTTCTAAACAAAATTTGAAACTGTAAATTATAATAATAGTGATTGGTTAGGTGTCAATCAATGATTTGGAAAATGTCAGGCCACCTAATTATTTTCTCTCGTTAATGTTAACTGGTTGTTACTAATGAGCTTATGTGGTTTTTTAAATGGCAATTAAATTTGACATACATGTATTCTAGGACTCTTCAAGACAAAAAAAAACAGGCTTGATAACCAGCTATCAGTTCCTCAAGACGCACGAGGTTTAATAATTAGTAAAGAAGAGATGTTATGTTTCTACATTTTCCTGATTTTAATCAGTATTTGCCTCTGGCCGATGATATTGCTTTACTGCAACATGATCCAAAAAGTACCATAAATACGGCGCATGGTATTTACACATGTTTTCAGTCCTCTCTCCTTTTTGCCATGTCTTCTCGGCTTACCAATAAGGGGTAACCCAATCTAACAGATCCGTAAGGCGTAAACCAGCCCGAATGTGAATTATTTGTGGAAGATGGAGCAATTCTATCTGAATTTAAGGAGTGGTTGAGAAGAAAGAGTTTTAATTGAAAGTAAGAGTACAATCATGTTGGTTTTAGAAATGTATGAAATCATAAACCTAACTTTAGCTAGCTCTGGCAATAAAAAAAAATCTGATAGCTATGGAGTAATTATTAAATGAAGAAAATTAGTTATAGTAGCTCAAAATATGAGCGTGGCGCCCAGATCTGCTGTTTGAGACATGCTCTCGGATCAGAAGATCGGTGGTTCGAATCCAGGCACGGCAAGGTGCAGTTTTGAAATGTTGGAATGCATTCTTTAGGCTCCTTTCATCACCTCAGTCAGGTGTAAAAGGAATAACATTTATTTATTTATTTATTTATTTATTCACCTGATCATGATTCAATTAATGAAAGTGCATTTTCGAATATCTTATATCTTCGTTCGAGCTTCAAAAGTATCACAAAGGTCAATGTTCAATTAACATATCACCTTTTAAATATACATACCATCTGACGATATAAAGATCTCCTCGTTCAAAATACAGGGCCTTAAACAAATATTCAATGAACTGATATCACTACCTCTCGATATTCTTCAAAAATGTCACATGCAACGAGAGGCCTTTGAATTGTACAAGAAGTGTTTAATTATTGAGTTTCTTTAAAAAAACAACTTTCAATAGTTCCACATTGCTAAAGTAACGTGATTTCAGAAAGCCAAGCTATAGGTTTCTTTCCTTAATTGCAACAAAAGGGATTATCTGAGGTAAATTCTCTTCGATCTCCTATGGCGGAGATCGGAGCTTAGTTGTTTGAGCTGTGTCCTACCTCCAGCAGAGGTTTGCCTTGTGGTCTAGAGAAGGCTTAAGATCATCGTGAAGTTGCCAGACTCTATCAATCAACCTACCGATCTATCAAGCAACCAGTTGTAGCTTGACGCTGGAGCTTTTTATTGAGATTTCGTCGTGGCCCCTTTCCTCTCCGAGTCCGTCATATTACGCATTCTTCACAGTCACGATAAGGACTCCGCTTTTCTAACAGAATGCTGCTAATGGTTATAGGTTATCCATCGATGACTGAACTTCATATGCTTCAAAAGTTCAAGACTCTTATCTAAAATAGCGATCAACTTAAATTATTTTCAAAACATTTCTTGGAGTACCAAATTAAACTATTAGTCTTTGAAAGTATCACGAAAAGTAATGATATCTTGCAAGACCCTGCTCTACCTAAATCGTGTTCTGATAAACTGTCATGATGTTGACCTTTATTCTTTCAACATAGCTCAAAGGGTAAAGAGTGTTAATTTAGTATTTAAGATCAGCTACGTGGGTGAGAACAATTGGATTAACCTCAGTCAAAACACGCAGAGAAGTTATTTGAAGCGGAAAAAACTATAAAAATCGGAGATGATAAAGAGAAGAGGCGGTAATTTAAAATTAAAAAAAAAACTCCAGGAGACTTTAATAGTTTTTTCCCCCATAACTTTCTGTGCTAGATGTTTATAAAAGAAGATTATCATATTATTATACAGTGCTCATCAATTAAATATAAATTGAAAAGAAAGATCTGCTGAGCTTCAAATCTAGCAGTAAACGATATTAGAAAAATAAAATAACCTAAATGTCAATGAGAATAAACGTAGAGACCACAAATTATATTTTGCTTCTGTCATTATTATTCCTAGTAAAACTGGGAATTTTTTTTTTTTTACATTTATTCTGTTACAACGCTGTTCCGTAAATCTAACATGTCTGATCTAATAGGTGGAGTTATTCATAGCTGGTTGTTACCATTGACACATCTATTGTGAATCACCCTGGTAGAGGGTGATTCTATCCATATAAATAAGGTCCAAGCAAGAAGATCTATTCAAGTCGATTAATGGGTCCCATTTGGTCATATCAAGAGTAAACAGCAAATGTGAACACCCAAGATAGAAGAGCTATACATTATAGGTCTGAAGGAAAAGTGATCATTTTAGTGTGATACTATCATAAGGAATCAATGATGATGTTTCATTTGTAAACCTTCACTTTCTGGAGATACCTTTTATGCTGAAAATAGATTTCTCCACTCATTATTTAGTATTAGAAAATTACTACACGTTTTGTAATGACATTCAGTTATGAATGAACATTAATTTTATAGTACGGCTGAGATAAACAACTCAACGCTAAGGCAGTTTAAAATTTTTAGAGGTCTTAAGCAACCACGCTTATTTATGATGGAAAAAGAATTGAAAATGCATATCTGACGACGTTAGTGTTGGAGACTTAAGACAGGATAAGAAAAAGTTAAATCGAATTGTAGCAATTTATTTCTTTTGCAGATCCCGTGAATATGAATAAGCGGTAAGTAATTCTGGTCAAAAATTTGGAAATGAAGCAACCTAACTATTGGGACTTGAACAGTAATTCAATTTTTTTTTTTAATTTTAAATACAGACTAGGAAATGGGAGACTTCAATTTGCCACTCAAGGTAAATATCATGCACAACGCATTAAACCGAGCAGCTGCTACCAATAATCATATAATAAAAACAGAACAGGATGTATTTAGTTGCAGCATGATGTCCGGTGCTTGTAATATGCAGTAGATCAGGTGTATGTTCTCTCCAAAACGGTTTTTGGACACACAAAACAACATGAGAATAATATTGTTTCTTCTCCCTCCAATTTTAAACAGAATCTTCTCGGACATTGTTTTATTTACTTTTATTACCCTTGGAATAGATCAGTTCAAATCTAGCAAAATGTCTGCCTGTAAACATGAAATGTAACAAAAAACCCATGTGTTAATATAATTTTGTTTAATGAACCTGTCCAATCTTTTTCATTATGGGAATATGGATTATTTCAAAGTTCAATTCCACTTTTTCTAAAAACTGGTCTTGTAAGACATAGTTATAACTGTTCCTACATTCATGTTGGCATAAAACTAGAAAGATTTTACTTGGGTAAGCCTATGCTGAATATTGTCATTAACAGCAACTAGAGAAAATTAGTTTTCGGAATTATTTCAGTACGATCTGTAGATAATTATAATGCTACCGAAGGCCTGCTAGCCATAAACAGATGTGGCCTTCAGGGTAAGCTGAAAGTGTGATGCCTACAGTTTATGCTAATTCCGAAGCTCCTCTGGTCACCCCTGATCTATGAAATCTGCTCAACTACAGTTGAGGCAATAGAAGCTAAGATCAATAAGCTCACAGGAGGTGGCTAGGGGTACCTCCGGGTCTCACACATGTGGCATGTACTGCCGTAAAGCAAAGCTGAGACTCCCACTAAAATACATTTGGAAGAGTATAAATGTGGCAAAGCCAGGCTACTCTCTATGTTAGAGGATTCCGAGGACCCGGTTGTGAAGACAGTGCAACCGACCATAAAGATAGGTAGAAAATGGAAAGTTGTCGAAGCTGTAGACGAAATCAAAGAGTGCCCTAAGATTAAAGATGTGATTGGGCAAACTCAAACTGACCGCAAAGGGCTAGGATCATCTACAGCAAAGTGGTGGTCAAAAGCAGAAGGGAAGGAGAAAAGAGACATGGTCATCAATGAGATAAGGCTCGATGAAGATTCCAGAAGGCACAAAGGACTAATTGGGATAATGCCCTGCAGAAATCGCTCACATGGAATGAGATCTGGCACATGGCGCCACTTCGGATCAGCTTTCTCATCAGATCAGTGTACGATCTCCTGCCTTCAAACGCAAATCTGGTACGGTGGGAAAAGAAAGAGGACCTCACTTGTCTACTATGCCAAGGCATGCCTTGCGCTCTTGCAAAATCGCCCTCTCACAGGGGCGATACACATGCAGGCATAATAAAGCCCTTCAAGAACTTGCCGCAATCATATGCACGGCTAAAAGAGAGACTACCCTCCCTAAAATCAACGCGTTGATGTTCACAATACAGGGAGGCGTCAAGTCATGGCACGGAAGGCCGGTGAGGACAACAAAAGAGATAAAATGCCTACTAGACGGTTGTGATGACTGGGATGTTTCAGCAGACCTTCCAGAATGGAACAGTCACCCCGATATAATCAAAGAAACAAGATTAAGGCCTGATATCGTGATCCATTCAGCTTCCACACAACAACTGATCATGTTGGAACTAACAGTTCCATATGAAAACAGAATGGAAGAGGCCCACATTTACAAAAGAAAGAAATACCTGGACCTGACCAAAGAGCTAGAAAATGCCGGCTACAAAGCTGTGGTGATGCCCGTTGAGGTTGGTGCCAGAGGATTCGTAGGGTCATCAGTCTACGACCTTCCGACTAAACTTTCAATATGTGGCAACAAAAGAACAAAAGCTCTAAAGTTACTGGCGGAAATAGCCGAAAACAGTTCACGCTGGACTTGGAGCTGGAGAAATGAGAGTTTCCTTCATGAGGATTAAAAATGCTCTAACCATCCGAGAACCAGTTGGCGAAGTGGTATGTGCAATCCATCAAGAGATGAAGGTGTGGGTTCGAAACCTGGCGCTGTGCTAAATCTAGTCATGATCTGTGTGCCCGGCCCCCTTAGAGTGTAAGCGCTTGCTACAAGGGGGGTTTCTTCTCTGAAGATTCCTGTTATCTAGCTCCCTATGAGTTTCTATCTACTTATAAATGAGGCCATAGAATTAGTCGTTGATTCAATAATTGATAAAGTTAGTTCCCTGTACATGAAAATTAATGTTACTGTTTTTAGATTAAAACAAATAATATCAATTGATACGTAAATAATTTTTTACCCTTGATTTTAGCATTAAAATTTTCAACTTTTTTTTAATTTGACGTCTTCTGTAAACTACGAAAGGCTGGGCGTCAATTTCACATGATGGTAAATATGCTTTAATTAATTTTTTTCCCTTGTTTCATATCTTTAAATTTGTTTTTTTTTTTAAGCCATAGTTTTGTCTGAGATTATAGTAAAAATATACTCTATCCTAATGTATTTTACGTTTCCACATTACATTTACAAAAATGGTTGTTTCTTTAAGAATATTAAATTTTTCTAGAAAGAATTGATCTGTGAGCTTGTTGGGAAATATTTTTCTCTTTCTCTTCACCAACTTAACTGGTGGAATGTCAGATTTTGCCATCTTTATTCTCTGAGCATCAGATATCCCTATTTTGATTAATTCAGTTAACAGAAAATGTGCTACGCGTCATGCTAGGAATGCGAAATGTTAAATGGATATCCTCTGATTATGTGGGTAGTAAAAGCTGTGAAAAAGCTTTGTTACAGAAATATAAGAATCAATTTTCGCAATGTATTATGATATTTTATGAGAGTAAAACGTTAAAATAGTCTTGCAAGACCTCACTGAATTTTTTCAAATTTGAAATATGCTTCAAAGTTAGAGGAAAACTATATCCTGGCCACACGTATATCCTCTGAGGCTAGGCTTTTAAAAATAAAACATAAGATAATTATTGTTATGTTGCTAGAGCCAGAGTAAGATGACTTGGGTCACATTGTAAGCAATCAATCAATACCTTCTGAAGAGTCACAGTATTGTCTGTAACGCAGTCAGCTTCGCCATGTTTACAAGAAGCGGCGAAAAAATCATCGCAATGAAGAGAAATTTTCTTGATGTATCTCTCTCTCTATTTGCCAGATCAATATATAAGATAATTATACATAAAGGAGTGGCAGTTATTTCCTTCTCTTGTAGCTGCTTCTCATGACTATTATTTTTTATAACAATGTCAAATGTGGCGACACAACCGAATAAGGCCATGTATCTTCATCTTATAAATGAATGTTTTACATTAAGTAGTGATTTGCATTGTGATATTACAGTGGTATTTGCTATTCTTTATTACTTGTTAGATTATGTCTTCAGATTGTATCGTATAACCCAGAGCTTCAAATGGATGTAAGAGGCAGGACCGGTTTCATAGGGACAAAACGTGTACTAATCATTTGTGAGTTTTTTATTTTCATCTAATTTTTCTTTCATTAATGCGCAAAAATAATCAGAAATTAATCAGTGTGATATTAAAGATTTAAAAAAGACAAAAAAAAAATCATTGTCTGCATTTATGAATTGCAACCTGATAATGCCATTTTGCAACGTGATTGTTTCATATGCTTCGACCTAATTGGTTTCGCTGTTTGTTGCTTTTGGGCAAAAACATAATTTTTATCATCTCATGATGTCTTGCCGTCTTACTGTTCAGTAGTTGAAAAGTCAAAATGGATGATATGATACTTATTATGAGTCAGATAAAAGCTCGCCAATCTAGTTCCAGAGTTTTTATAGATACGTTTAGATTATTTGTAATCTTAAAAAAAAATATCACTTTAAGAAAGCATTGCATTCAAAAGTATATTCGGAAAAAAAAGGAACATTATTTATAACCCTTTCAAAATGAGAAATCTGTATGAGCAAAAGTTGTATTACATAATTCCCTATAGGATTGTGTCACAGGATTTAGCTTTTCTTTCTTGCCCACTTTGATCAACCCATTTTTCTACAGATACATCCTTCATTAACCCTTCAAACGCCAGGCATTTATCGAACGAGAAGAAATGAATAAGAGTGTCATCTGAAATTGCTGTTGTTGGCTCAAACTGAGGACATTTTAAAGACAGGCTTGGCAACAAATCACCGAAGTCCCGCTGAGATTTCCTGTGCCTTGATGGAGACCAGTCGATGCTGTCACTCCAAACTGTCCTGATTATATGGGCAATTAAGAAACCCACTTCATACAGTTGGATAAACACGATGTCAAATCCCGGTCTCTGATCAATATCGCAAATATCTCCATCACGCTGGCACAATCACCCACGAGGTAAGATCACAAACCTCAGACGCTGTGGTTAGTTGATTATTTAACATCATTATCAGACTTACTAATTGCAGTAATTGCGACCTAAAAACAAAAACGCCTGCCTGATTCATTAATTTTGGATTGAAAGCACTGGTTATATTTAAGCTGGTATTAGTTCAAACCAGTTGCCAGGGAAATAAGGATTATATAAGAGTTGAACTGCGGGAAAATCTGAAAATGCTAGACAATTGATCCGATTTTGGACTTAGATTAGCCTGTCTAAAACTTCATGTGTGTAAGAATGATTGGACCCGTCAACTCAGAATTAATGAAATCAAATACATTGTCTGCCCGAGAAACAGAAATTAATTAAAAAAAAAATTGTAAACCAATTGTAGCATCAAATAAATAGTGTTCTTAATAGGAAATTAGCGACAAGAAGACAAGATGATTGAAAGATTTTCTTTTTATGCCCATATCTCCTCAGGTATATAAAAAATATCTTTAGGTTGGACGCTTAACTAAACCCATTAGTCGCTTCAATCAAGTGGAATGTACATATCGATAGTACCCAGAGTGACAGGCCTTCCTCTGTGTTTTGTTTTCTGCCTCAGCTACTTCCGCCTCTTTTCGAAATCCGGTTGTGACGTACTGAGCAATTATTGGCGCCGCTAACAAAGGCTGTAATCCGAAGCTCGGGAATAAAGCACAAAATTGCGTGCGATTAGGCAGACGAAGAGCTGGGGCCTCATCGCTCTGGAAAACTGTAGTGGTGAAAATAATGATAATCACTGACTGGCTGTGTCCTTAAAGGCAAGAAAATAAAACAAGTCGAGCGGTGTGAAGACGGAAACAACAGGTCAAGATAAAATAACAGCAATTTTCGGCTTGGGCGATAAACACTAGAAACACTGAGATTTTTTTTTGTAAACCTCATCCTTTCTCTCTCCGTCTCTCATATTGACTTTATATCTCATCGTTTGCCTCTCTCTCTCTTTCTCTCTCTCTCTCTCTCTCTCTCTCTCTCTCTCTCTCTCTCTCTCTCTCTCTCTCTCTCTCTCTAACTTCAATGTCTTCTAATTCTCATTTCTCTATTTATATTTTTCAGTTATTCCTCTGTCCGTTTTTTTTTTTGTTTTTTTTTTTAATTTGTTTTTTCTTTCTCGTCACAATCCTCCTGCTCCTCTCTTTTTCTCTTTTCCTCCACTTTGTGATCAGTTTCTCATTTTATCTCGGTTAACCATCTCTGACAGAATCTCCAAAACGATCGGGAAAAGAAGGAAACTGTTTGACACTACGATTCTCATCGATGTATACATTTAGATCTTTTCGGTTTTTCATTTTGATAGTGTTGGAACCGCATTTAAAAAAACAATGTATTGATATCCTTTTCGGGAAACCGTTGGTTTCCTGCAGAACTTTCGCTAATCTTTATTCGGCAAACTGACAGATTAAGAATTCTTTTTCATAGGCCAAATCATAAGAAATTCTTTTACTCCGTCATTCATTTCCTTCTTTACATTTGACTGCTCTGAATTTGCATTTTATTCTGCATTGCATGTGATTCACCAAACACTTTTTCTTCAACATAAATTATTTGGTTTCGCACTGCCATGGTAATCTTTCTATGTCGCCATAGTATTTTGGGCACCACGCTGTAATCAACTGCAAGTTAATTTGTGCGTTGGTTGAAAATTTTTGAAGAAATTAGTGTTGCTCACGCTGACAGAAATTTTGCCAACTTAAATTTCAGTGATCTGCTACTGGCGTTCTTCCCAAATTACTTAAACACGACACGGAAACTTGCTCAGAACAAATGATCAAAGTAATGTGATTAATTCGTTCGGTTCCTTGAAATAATCATAGATCTGTTTGATTAAGAGCTCTTTTTAAAATGGAAAATGTTTGAAAAGCATAATATCCCATTGATTTTCTCTCACAGTATCTTTGAAAGTTGATTAAAGTCTGGAAATGGAATAAAAAAGAAAACAAATGAGAGGGTCAATGTTTCCGCAAATGTTTCCTTTATTTCCCTCTTCAATTAGTAAACCATCTGCAATGAGTAGAGCGGATGATAATTATACCACAGATTATTGGTTAATTCGCCATAGCTTGCGGTAATTTTTTGAAATACACATTCCCTGATTTCCAATAAAGATTAAAAGAATTTAAATTCCCCATTTTTGTCCCAATACAGGACTACAATCAATGCTTTAATTTTCTCTCCAATCTTCTTTTGCTTCAATGAACTTGAGAAGTCTGATTCTGAAACTTCAAAGCCTATTCCTCGCGAGATCCAGTTCAGGTTGCTCCGCATGAATTGCGAGCAACTACAGCCACTTAATGACTCTCATTTCTATCATCCTATTAGGATGTGAGGTGACGGCGAAAACTGAAAAAAAAATCTCAACTTTTGTTCTCATGAGTTTTTTTGTTTTTTTTGAGAATCAACAGCCAATGAAATATGATTCTTTTCTCATTTTCCGTTGTTGTTTTTTTTTTTTTTTTTCTTTTTCTTTCTTTTTTGTTTTTTTGTTTTCTTTGTTGTTGTTGTTGTTGTTGTTGTTGTTGTTGTTGTTGTTGTTGTTGTTGTTGTGTTTTTATTTCAAATTAAAAACAACCTGAAAAGACGTTTGTTTATCAAGAACCTATGATAGGATCGTATGCATTTTTTCCCTCTCCATTTACGTGTTTGTTTCAAATGTGATATCATTAAATTCATCAATTGCGTCTTGCTTCACGACCTAGGTCCAAATCAACAAGAAGTTGTCACAAGAATCCATTATCATTCGAAATGGACTTTTAATACCTATGTGTCACTCTTCTGCACCAACTCACCAGAGGAAAACAGATACAACCAAGACTGAATGATTTCTAAACAAAAATCAAAAGGCTGAAATCTATTGATAGTGTGTTGAAAGTTAACATCCACTGTTTTCTATTACACTAAATTGTTTACCTCACGTGACGGTTGAATGAGACTTACACACTTCTAAGAGATGGAGCTTGTACTTGATTAAGGCTCGTCTACCTCTTTCTACAACGTCTTTCATGGCGTCGCGTCACGCAAACAGGGCATAAACCTGGCGACCTGTTCTCTGATGTCCGACCAGCATTACCGGCATTCAAAAGGGCAGTCCTTGCTAGGCTCTATAACTCTTCACGAAGTTTCTTGCCGTGGAATGTTATCCCCAAAATATATGTGAGCGTAAATTGGTTTGGCTTTCCAGCTTCTTTCACTTGGCAGCAGCGGACAACTGAAATGATTGACTTACGGCTTTGTTTTTTTTTTGTCGCGATGGTTGTATTATAATCCGACACTCCGAGGAACTGTCAGTTTGGGAAAGGACTGAGTTTGAGTTTCCTGGCCTAGTTAATTAGATCATTGTCGCAGATTTGAATTAAAAAAGATGTTGGTATCATACTATCAGAAAACTCTTTACCGTTTACATTGGAATACATTGAGCTTAGCATTATAACCTGGTTCTACTAGTTATAAGAAGATATTTAGAATTGCATTATTTTGAATAAGTTTTTTAGAGGGAAGTGTAGGCTGTAAAGAATTATATTTTTAATAAAGTTTCACTCATTTGGAGCGCATGCATAATCCTTAAGAAAACTTTGATCAGTAAAAGGGTTTGAGTTTCGAAATGAGATGCGTAAGGCCATGGTTTTCTGGAACTCATGCACAAAGGGTTGTGGTCAGGCCAAGTCAAGGGTTGTTTTACAGCAATGCTAAGTCATTACAACAGTCAGGCATATGGACATTTTTCGTATACTCTTGAGGTTCACCAGCAGAGGAACAATTTTAAAGGTAAGAGAAGGAAAAGAAGTATGAGTAAAGCATATGAAAAAAACTGTAGGACACTCAAAAGAAAATCAAAGCAAAGGGAGGTGGAGAGAGACAGTGAGACAGAGAGAGAGAGAGAGAGAGAGAGAGAGAGAGAGAGAGAGAGAGAGAGAGAGAGAGAGAGAGAAAGAGAGACAGAGATAGAGAGAAAAAGAGAGAGAAAGAGAGGCCAGATTCACTCAGAGAACTGAATAATGCACGGCCTGACGGCCCCGTCCTGTGAGTGTAATCATTCTGATTTGACATGTCAGAGGGCCTGCTGATGTGAATAACACGGACCACAGGAAGAGAGTGGGAGAGATAGAGAGAGAGAGAGACAGAGACAGAGACAGAGACAGAGACAGAGAGAGAGAGACAGAGACAGAGAGAGAGAGAGACAGACAGACAGAGACAGAGAGAGAGAGAGAGACAGAGACAGAGACAGAGAGAGAGAGAGAGAGAAGGAAAGGAAGAAATAGGAAGACGGACAAAGAGAAAGAAAGAGAGAGATGATATAGGGAGAGAAACAATGAAGAGGGAAAAAAAAAGAAAGAAAGCAATACAAAAAGAGACGAAGACAGTCAGAGAGAGAGAGAGAGAGAGAGAGAGAGAGAGAGAGAGAGAGAGAGAGAGAGAGAGAGAGAGAGAGAGAAAGTGAAAGAGAGAGCGTATCATAAAGCTAAATGAAAGTAAGGTTAGAATAAGACCAATTATTTAACAAACGCTCCATAATGGGGCAAAGCAGTAGGAGAAAAAAAAAAAACGAACTGTAATCTAATCTCGATTGTTGTAGAAAGTTCAGTTTTGTTTCACAAAGGGCAATATTGGAGAAAAAAATCTTCTTCTGCAGCAAAATTTTGATTAAAAGCCTTCAAAGCATATCCCGAATCTCAAGCTTTGGATTTTTCTTTCATTTGTTAAAACTTCACAAAAAGCCCTAAGTAGCCTCATTGCCTGATCAATTCGTTGCGGGAGGTTAGTTAAAAAATCCTGGAAACTTAGGGGCGACTCTTGATAAATTTACTCGTTCTCGATGCCATTAGGTCGCATCCTAAATGATTGCTTCTCCCAGTCCCTTTAGGAGTGGAAGTCTAATTTTGTATGAAACCAAAGGAACGAGGATTTTATATAGATAAGTTAAGACAAAATATGATAAAGAGAAAATGGTGGTAATGGTGTATGAGAAAACTGTTCTTTCCAAGATACGTCCAAGTAAAACGATCAAAGAGGAGGTGTCTGCAGATCACCTAGTTTAGAATTTCTAGGACACGTTCAAATCAACTGAAAGTTCTTATTAATTTAACCTAAGAAACCTTCTTTTATGATTGAGTGGTATACTTTGTTGGTTTTCCTTCTTCATTTTTTTTTGTTTTTTGTTTTTGTTTTTCCTATATTCGGAAAAATGATTTGCAACTCGCAAAATGAAGCCTAATATGCGATCAAAGTAAGGGGGAAAAGGAGTACACTGCGAGTTTATTGACGTCTCCAAACCATTCAGTGCATCTCTCCAGGCTGAGAACATACCATGCTTGTGTGGCCGAGTCCAACAGAAAACCGAGATGGCGTGAGTTTGAAACCATTTTGTTTGTGTCCTTGTCTAGCGTGAAACAAACATCAATAACCTGCGGTCTTTCCAGCGTTTTTTTATTATATCTGAAATAAAAGTAGTTTTGAATCTTAATCACGCAGCTTTGCTATTGTGATTCTCATGTTTATACATCCTAGTAGATCTGATACATCGAGCATTTATTATCGATATTCGACTATTTTAGGGGAAAAAACCGAGAAGAGTTGTGAGCGCTATTGTTATAGAAAAAATAGATTTTGTCTTACTCATCCTTTTTTTAAGAATAGTAAAGCCGCAATTTTTATCTTGCAGTTTAATTGTTGAGTTTACTTCTTTACGTTCTCATAATATAAGTTTTTTTTTTTGTTTATTTTTTGTATCTCTCTTTCTCTCTCTCTCTTTGTGCATGTGTCTCTTTCTCCCTCTCTCTCACTCTCTCTTTCTTTATCTGTCCATGTATTTATCTTTATGTCTCTCCACCACAATCATGTCCTCCTTTTTTAATCATTTATATTTCCTCTGTATCGATATTCAAGCGCTACACAGAGATTGGTGCCTTGGCTCCACTCACAGGCTGACAGCTGCCAAAACTTTAGATCTGGGCGGGTAGGCGAGATGGTAACCCCTAGCAACCCCTGAGAACCCCTACCAAACTGAGAAGCAGCAAAAGTCTGTGGGCCCAGGTCAAGAATCTGTGGGTGCCAGCCGTGATCTTGATTTGTCTCGAGGACAGAAGTCTACCAGCAGCGTTGCTTGCGACCGAAACACCCAGGAAAGCTGCTTCAACCATCACAAAGTCTGCAGTAACCAACACCGGTCAGCTCAGCTTTGTGTGGCTTTCTCTCTGTTTGGGACCTTTCAGTCTAACCTTTAGAGCAAGTGATGTTAAGAAGGATTCGCTTGATTTAGATTAAGTTTCTCTATCAAAATTTAATATCTTTACCTTTTCAAATAAAATATATAAAATGTCGATAAAAACAGTAAGTTTTTGGCTTCCTTGCTGTATTTCCGAACTTTAACGAAACAATATTTGACAAATACAGTGTAACTTCTTTCTCTTATCCACCACTCTCAATTCGCAAATCTTCCCTCGAGCTCTGGTGCTTTGTTTTTGTTATCTTAATTCAAATATACACCAAGAAAACAATTTTATGATAGAATAAATCATGTTCTGCTGGTCACGTAAATATAGGCCTAGCAACTTAGAGCTCTCTCTCTCTCTCCCTCTCTCTCTCTCTCTCTCTCTCTCTCTCTCTCTCTCTCTCTCTCTCTCTCTCTCTCTCTGTAACTCTCACTCGCTCACTCATTCACAGCGACCTGTATGTACCTCAAATGCAAGGAAGAACAGAACCCCTCATCTTAGTACAACCTTTAAATTTTTCATATGATTTGTTTTGCTTGAACTAGTACCGCAGATAGCAATACTTCTCCTTGGTGACGGACGCCTCCTATCCTCTCCTGGCTGCCTACATTGTATACACCCAGCCATACTTGCCATACGCTCTGTCCATGCTGCTGAAATACATGCGAATTGATCGCAGTCCCTAGGGTTTGAGTTATAACACAGAATTAACCTCAACTATCAAACCAAGAGTAATGGCTGGTCATGACGGAACAATAATTATTTTACTTGTTTTTTAAGAGCTGCTTGTTTTAGCAATTATCTAGAGACGTTCCCATATAGCGTTATAAACTTCTAATAACCAATAATTTGGACGCTTATAATGACCGCAAGTGAGTTTCTAGAAAATGTTTTCTCTCAATCTCTCTCTCTCTCTCTCTCTCTCTCTCTCTCTCTCTCTCTCTCTCTCTCTCTCTCTCTCTCTCTCTCTCTCTGCCTTCATTGTTTGAATTTTAATCACTCATCATCAGATCTAAGTTACGTCCTGACTGACAATTCAATCTGTTATCAGCAGCTAGCCACGCCTAAACGCACTTTTGATTAAGCAATGGTTTTCTTAGGGCGAGAGAGGGACCATCTCTGTCAAATCTTGGACGATATTTTACGAATCATTTTTTTAATTTATTTTTTCAGCCCATGCATGCGAATTAGGCAACAATTTGGGCACGATGACATGTAGAAGATCAATATGAAATTCGTTTGGAAGTCTCAAAGCAACGAATCATTCGTCCGGCAGAATTCTTCAAACAAAACTCATAGAAACGAACAAAAATTGATTAAACTTTCAATTAAATGTGGAGGCGATCTTAATTTTAATTCCAAATGCATTGTTTAAATGTCCAAAAAATTAAATTATATGAAAGAGAATTAATGAAGCTGTTAATCTTTACTCTTATTAATTCTATTGCCCACAACTTTCATTATAAACCGACGCACTGTGTTAGCACATCTCAAAAGATTTGTTTAAGATGATTGTTGGCCATAAGCTCTTCAAACATGTCGCCGTGATCTCCCTTATTGAGTATTGAATGTCTTTAGTGCCCACTTCTCTGGTTTTATCATCGCAATATTGCGCTCGCTTGGATTAGCAAAATGCTCTAAGATCGTTCTATTAATGTAGCGTATTAGTGCTAGGCTTTAATAATGGTTAATTTAAATCTTCAAGAATGTTTTCATTCTGAAATAAACACTGAGGAGTCTTTTGAGACAGTTCTCTGGCAGTGTGTCAGTAATAAAAAAAAAGTTGCAGTTTAAAAAAAAAATGTGAATGTTTTATTGCACTAAACAAATACAAATAATCAATGTCATCAGATAATAAGCAACGAAACGTAAGAAATAAGAAAACTCTTTTTTTAGTTTGACTCAGCTTTTGGATTAGTATAAACAGGACTGAATTCATCTTCCGAACGTCTTTCTCTGAGAGGATAAAAGTACTTCGAACAGAACCAGTTAAGTCACTGACTGTTTAGATTCTCTTATGGAGACCAGTGGGGCTAGATGCCACTCCAATTACATCCAAATCTGGTAAGATGAAATATGTTTTCCCATCTAGGTAAAAGCTGCTGATAAGCCCTTTCATTGGAGAAACAAGGCTAAACGAAAAAGTTTGTTAAATGAGATGTAACTTAATCACTACGCAGTCGTGGCTAATTGGATGATACACAACTCAATCACAAGACAACCAAGGCTCATTAATAAAATACACTTCTTAAATAGATTTTAAAGTTTAATAAATTAAAAACCCCCAGTAGAATCGCCACACAATAACGGTTGGTAAGGGAAGAATTTCTGTATTATTTTAACATTTCAGGAGACAATACGACCAATTTTTACTTTGTAAATTATACTCTACCATGAGACTGTCAATTTTAGTATGATGTGATTTGAGCCTACACCCAGCAGTCAAGAGTAGTATAAAAAAAGTTCGTCTAAACAATATATGGACAAGTTGACAGTCACCTGACCTGCGGACAGAAAGTTGTCATTAGACATTAATTTTGACATATACATGTTACATCGTTCGTCCGAGATGTTTTTGCGTTCAATGGCAAGTAATAGTGCTTCCGGATTCAGTGGTTGTCTTTGGTGCGATTTGAATCTTCCCGATCGATTGCAAGTAATTCGGGGAGGCTAAAAAGATACCTTGCGCAATGAACCTTTCTTTTTAGGGAGTGTAGCGGTGATATAGTGTAAGCTATGCTTTCTTTGAGTAGCAAGACCATGATTCCCGACGCATCTATAATTCTATGGTTCGATTCCACAATGCCAGACATTTTTCGATCAGTTTCTACCATTACTACTACTACTACTACTACTACTACTACTACTACTACTACTACTACTACTACTACTACTACTACTACTACTACTACTACTACTACTACTACTACTACTACTACTACTACTACTACTACTACTGCTACTTCTACTGCTACTGCTACTACTACTACTACTACTACTACTACTACTACTACTACTACTACTACTACTACTACTACTACTACTACTACTACTACAACTACTACTACTACAACAACAACTACTACTGATACTACTACTACTACAACAACAACTACTACTACTACTACTACTACTACTACTACTACTACTACTACTACTACTACTACTACTACTACTACTACTACTACTACTACTACTACTACTACTACTACTACTACTACTACTACTACTACTACTACTACTACTACTACTACTACTACTACTACTACTACTACTACTATTGAACAATGGAGATAAATTTGACTCAACTATAACAAGTTTTAAGATTAAATGATCACATTCAAGGTTATGTAAATTATAAGATTTTAAACTAAATTAGTTTTACGTTTATAAGACTTAGCAGCCAAGACCTAGACAAGGATACCTCGGGTTAGATTTCTTACAAATCCTAAATATCGTTAAACTGAAAGAATTACTGAAGAGGCAGAGAGAGTGCGGGAGAGAGATAATGAGAGAGAGAGAGAGAGAGAGAGAGAGAGAGAGAGAGAGAGAGAGAGGCAGACAGACAGATAGACTGACAGACAGACAGACTGACAGACAGGCGATGAGACAGGGAGAAAGCAGACATAAGCAGAAAGGCAGAGACAGAGACAGTGGCATAAAGGGGAGAGAGAGAGAGAGAGAGAGAGAGAGAGAGAGAGAGAGAGAGAGAGAGAGAGAGAGAGAGAGGCAGACAGACAGATAGACTGACAGACAGACAGACTGACAGACAGGCGATGAGACAGGGAGAAAGCAGACATAAGCAGAAAGGCAGAGACAGAGACAGTGGCATAAAGGGGAGAGAGAGAGAGAGAGAGAGAGAGAGAGAGTGTGTGTGTGTAAGAAAAAAGGTAGAAAGAGACAGAAACAGAAACAGTCACACAGACAGAGCTATAGAGAAGTTGGGAGAGAGAGAGAGAGAGAGAGAGAGAGAGAGAGAGAGAGAGAGAGAGAGAGAGAGAGAGAGAGAGAGAGAGAGAGAGAGAGAGAGAGAGAGAGAGATTTTTTGCATATGTTTAAATAAAGCAAGTAGAGGAAAAGTATATTTCATCGTGTAATCGAAAATCAATGATTTAAAATAAAAAGAAAGTCTCTCTGCGGATTTTTTTTTATAATTTGGATCGATTGGACACATGACATTATATTAAAAAAGAAAGATGTTTAAGAGGCTTTTTTCTACACGAGTTACAATAGGTCTATTCATTTGGGAAGAAACTTATTTCGACAAGAAATTACTCTCATGAATAGTTGATTTCATAAAAAAGTCGGTAAATTTAATGTTAACCATTCATGTCAAATTGACCTTACTTGAAATACATCAGTGTCAACGTTTTAACGTAATCTTTCCTCTATTTTTGTAGGGCCTTACCGCAATGAATAGCAGACATATTATATCGACACGTAAGTTAGCAACACGTTAAAAAACAAAGCCGCCCATGTTTCAAATAAAAAAAAAGGAGGAGAATTGATTGAAGAATAAACGAGAAGATAGAATGCAGCGTTATTATGTCGGAGTTGGGGAAGAAAAAGCAATAAATCTATTCCATGTCATGAAATAATTTGTTTTTCATGTCACAGAGATACAAAAATAGCGAGAATTATTGAAAACGAGGCACGAAGGACATCCCCTCTATTTAGCTGCGCGTGTCACGGTGCCCTGCGAACACCCCATCAAGCACATTTTGTGACGTCAAAGTTAGGTAGAAATGACATCATTGTATTTGACGTCATCCAAAGGGGAATCCTGAGCTATTGCTCCAGGCGATAGTTTTATATCTCATCTTTCTCTCTCTCTCTATTTTTCTGTTTTATGTCACACTCTATGGGTTTTTCTTGTTTTCTGTCCATTTCTATCTTTCTGTTCCTTTATCTCCTCTATATTTCATGTTTCTCCCTTTTTTATCCCTCTGTCTCCAAGTCGTTTTTTTTACAATGTCTTTCTGTTTGCTCTATTTCTCTTGGTCTCTTTCGATCTCCCCTTCCCTCCCTCTATCCCCACTTTTTCTCTCTTCCTCTCCTTCTCTGTGTCTGTCTGTCTGTCTGACTGTCTGTCTGTCTGTCTCTGTCTCTGTCTCTGTCTCTGTCTCTGTCTCTCTCTCTCTCTCTCTCTCTCTCTCTCTCTCTCTCTCTCTATCTATCTATCTATCTATATATATATATATATATATATATATATATATATATATATATATATATACGAGTATATCTCACTAACTCACGGCCATCGATACCAGAAAGACATATTCGATCAAAATTATTCTCTTTTCAGAATGAAATCATCTTCTTTATATTCGCCATTGCGCTTTCATCACCCACAAATGCATTTCGAAACTGTTCGCACCTATTATTGATCTTAATAGTTATACAAGTACAAGCAGATTTGAAATTAGTAAGAGGCGATACTGACTTGGGAGTGTTTAATTTATCTAAGGAGTTATTATAGCATTCGAATATAGAAACTGTAGATATAAATATATCACAATAACACGATTAACACGAACAGCTAGTCCTGAAATAGTCACGACAGATAGAGATTTCAATGATTTCAATGTTTGTAGAAGAATAATTATCAGTGCATGCTGTTGCAAGACTTGGGTGCATCTTGTGATATAGTCGATAAAAAAATGCATAGTAGAATAGTAAAAACTGTAATTATTTCCTTCGTCTCAACTGTTTCCAGGGAGGGAGAACTCTGGTGTACGCAGCAAAGGTTGTAACGATTATTGTGTAGAGAAGTAAATGCTATGTTCCGGTTCCATCTGCAGCAGCAGCTGCTAAGAATCGTTGAAGATTGCTCCTCCAGGCGAAGCGAATCAATCTTTACCTTTTTCTGGTAGAAGCGCAACTAAGCTGTGCTACAACTGACATTCTGTCGGCTTACGCTCTCGCTGATAAGTCAATAGTTTGATCTGGACTGTCTTGTTCGTCTTTCCGCCTGCCTTTTAATTTTTGCCCAATAAATCATGCGAGCGACTTTATGTTTCCATTCTAGGTGCTTGGAGAATAAAAGCTGAAATGTCAACTACTATAATAGCGAGATGTTTCACCTGCACACCAGCATTCGTGCCTCTTCATTCATCGCCCAGCCTCACCCACCCCCAATTACGTGTCTCCCAGAACATATTTTCCTCTTACTGTTGTTGGCTTTGACCCCCACCCCCCTCCACACACACACACCCCTTTTTCCCCACTTTTCATTGTTTTTTTTTGTGTTTGTTTCGTTTTTGTTTTTGTTTTTTTTTTTGCATTGTGTTTTGTTTTTGTTAGCCGCCATCATAGAAAGTATTTTGATAATGCATCAGATTAGAATTTGATGGACAATGCCCGTCTTCTTGGTCACATTACATTAATTTTATTCTTTCACTGTAAACTAAAGTTAGTGTCATTAATCAATCCCTGATGTCATTTATGTTGTACTTCTTGTGTCACATTCTGATGGCTTTATTTATGATTCCATCTTGTCGCTCAACCCTTTCTATGCACTGCAGATCAAATTATTGTAAAAAGATATAAAATACTGTTTTATATTTTCCACTAATCCAAAGATGAAGTCCCTCCACTATTATTTACTCGTCTATCAATGCGTCTGTTCACATTAACTTCAAAACTTGAGCTAATCACTCTCTTTGTCTTTCGTTTCTGAGAAATTTATGAATGCCCCCCTCCCCGCACCTCCCTGTTTCAGATTTCCCTGGGGTAATCTAGGGTAATCGCTGCTATTAGAGCTCCAATGTTTCGACATCGTACCAGGCAGGAAGTAGCTTCTGTGGTCAAGTTCCAGGCCCCTCTGTTCTGTGTCAGACCCGGTGATTATTATTTGTGGCCAGCATCCAGTGATGACAGGCGTCCAGAGGCCAGTAGAGCCAGGCCAGCCACCGACCAGTCCCGCGGGTTTTCCTGATCTAGTGCTAAATAAATAACATGTCATGGGATAATCTAGTTATCGCCCCTATGGAATCTACAGTTCTTAGTCGAGCAGGTTTCCCTATGCGCCGTCAGTGACGTCAATGATCAAGGTTATGGTAGATGACCAGTGTTTTCGATCTCCATTTTTTTTTCATTTTTTTTTTGTATCTTTCTTATCTTGGCAAATTTAATGTTTTAGATTCAGAGAAAATATGTACATGTATGTGATAGTATCTTTTTTTTTTCGTTTACCTCCTCCAATTGTTTAATCTATTACATATTGTAGTAACCTAGGGAAGCATTGGATGTTCCATTTTAAAACCATGTAAGATAACGGAATTAAAAACTATTTTGCATGCCACACGATGTATGCTATTGTTTAGATGTGTGTTACGGACGTGATGCTGTTTAGACTCTTTCACCTGTAATTTATCACCGCAGCAGTGTGCGATTCAGGCTTACGAGAGAATTCATTCAACCCCAACTCTGTATATGTTTTTTTTCCCTCTCCTTTATACCTTTCTTGTTTTCCGCAATGTTTGACGAAACTGTTTGACGAAATTCTATTTTGCTGTTGTTTCGGTTGTTATTGTTTTTTTTTAATTCTTTCTCATCCAGTTAAAGTGAAACCGGCCACGAGCTGATACTAAGTAAGTGTCCAAAGATCCATTGTCTCAGTGTGAAGGAGCGCGCTGGATGGTTGGAAAGCCAGGAAACTTGATTACTCGTAAGTTTAAAAGATGTGCTATTCTGCATTTCTGACTTACTACGTTTAACAATAGGTTAAACATGAGAATAATTATGGCTTTCACCTATTTAAGAGGCAGCAACAACACAGTTCATGCTGATGCTATTGTGTCATATCCAGTCGTGAATGGGTATCCGCTTTACATTTAAGAAAAAATATTGAAGAGCGTACGGTAACTCTTCGAAATCACCAGAGACAGAACAGTTGTACAGGGACTGTGCTTGCGAGGGTTTTTATAAAGTAACTTGACTTATATAATGATAATAATAATAATAATAATAATAATAATAATAATAATAATAATAATAATAATAATAATAATAATAATAATAATAATAATAATAATAATAATAATAATAATAATAATAATAATAATAATAATAATAATAATAATAATAATAATAATAATAATAATAATGATAATAATAATAATAATAATAATAATAATAATAATAAGAAGAAGAAGAAGAAGAAGAAGAAGAAGAAGAAGAAGAAGAAGAAGAAGAAGAAGAAGAAGAAGAAGAAGAAGAAGAAGAAGAAGAAGAAGAAGAAGAAGAAGAAGAAGAAGAAGAAGAATATCAATAATAATAATAAAGAATAACTGTCATTGTTGTTGCTGCTGTTGTTAATGTGTTAAGTAAAAAGAAAATGAACATTGAATTCTATCTTCTCTTCGTAAATGTTTGATGAATCGTCGCTTTTTTCTATCGATCTATTTCTCAATCTCATGGAAGGTACAGTTCCAGCCTTGACTGCTCTATGATGAAATTTCTAACAACTTTCTTGTTTTTTTTTTTCATTTCACCGCTTCTGATGAGTCTTCCACAAATCAAAACCACTGCTCCCAAATCGAGGCTAACTCTCCCCCTTACCATCAATCGGGGGATAACCAGTGACGACAGCTAAACCAACAGTTATCCCACCCTGAATTGCCTATGTGCGGCAGAGCCTCGCAGTCTACACCCAGCAGCTGAGATGACGTCACAGCAACCCCTTAAACCTGTCGGATTGTGGGAACCCAGGGATCGTGCGCGTGCCGACAGGGAACAAGTGAGCGAGGAGGAGAGAGAGAGTATTATAGAGACGGGGGAGGGGGGTGTTTAAGTTTATCTAGGGAGGAGAGAAAGGTTAGAGTGAGTAAACTAAAACGAGAGAGTTGTGCGCGCGTGCGTGAGTTAACTTTGGTCTGATGCGACATCAAGATCTGAGCTGAATCTAGTTCAGATCATCCACACAGAGAGCTGGAGAGAAGGGAAGCCCCTCTCTCGCCCTAGGAAGCGTCTAATCTCTGTAGATTCTGTCAATGACAGTAGTGAACAGATCGAATTCAGGGCTAGTTTAAAGCCAACCGTAGAGTTGGTCTGTCACTTCAGTCCCGCTGAGACAGTCCTAGCTGCTAGTGAGCGATGCTGCGCTGAGTGCTTTCTGATTACACAGACAATAGGACGGAGATTGTGAGCAACTGTGCAACATTCCTGGCATAGATCGAAATCAAACTTACGATATTCACCAGGCTTGCTTGTTCCTTCCTAACTTATATTGAGGTCTAGACTTTGGCGTGATTCGGTGCTTAGTTGTAGTTTCATCTACGAAAAGGACACTGGTTCGGAACGCTAAAGCGTGGATAGATTTTAAAAAACAAAACTGATTCAGATTTACCACAGCTACTGAACGCCCAAGATATACATCTCAGGACAACTTCTAAACTAAAGGTAATTAATAAATTAGAAACGAACAAGTAAAAAAAAATAAAACTGATTTGCACAAATAAAATTGAATAAAATTTATTTTCATTTGGGTAATGAATGCGAATCTTAGGTGTTAATTCTTCATCACGGCATCAGTAAGAATAGAAGCGTGATTCCCAGGAGACAAGTGTTGTGTGAACAGACTCACTAAATGTGTGCAGTGTTCACCTGTTAGCCCGACCTAGAGCGTGTTCCCACAGGTCTAAAGGTAAGCGCGCATTTTATGTTATATAATACACAGCTTTCCTACAGATAACCGCTTTGTTCTCCTGATTTCCTGTCTTTTCCTCATGATTGTGGCTTAGGAATATTACCGAAATTGCGTATGAAAACAGCATGAAAATTTAGAGTTAGTTAAACTCAGGTGATTTTTTTTTCTAAAAAGATTAAGTATAAAAGTACGAACAAAGTAAGTTTAAACCGCAAAGTTTATGATTTTTCTTTTTATCGCAAAATTAATTCACATGAAGAGTCAAATCCGCCGGAACTCCTGTTGTATGGAGGTATCACCGCCGCGCGAATCATGAACTAAACATCAACCAGAGCTGTCGAAGTCTAGCCTGTCCCGTGCTGCATTCTGAGCTCTTTCTGCTCTGCCCCTACGCTGCTTCTTTCTTGAGACTCGTTCTTCCCTGATTGATAGCTCTCAGGTAGGTGTTCGGCTCAGCCAAGCTTCTTGGTGGCCGGAATAACTCAGTCTTCATAAGAATTCCACAGCTACCCAGTCGCCAGGCATTCATTATGGTTTACAAGATGCCTGAGGTGTATGAATCTCCCCTCAATCTCGTCTGTTTACCTATCTAGGTGATGAATCTTCCGCAGCAAGACTCGAAGAACAATGTAAATATTTTCCTCCCAGTGTCGGCTGCATCGAGGAATTAGTTTTACAATAAGGTTAGAGTAAACGAGTGGCAGCAACCCTTGGTAGGAACTGTCCAGTATACACTAATTCGCTCTGCAGTAAATTTATTTAAAATCTTTTCATTAATTAACTGTTTTTAGGAGGCGATATACTTCCCATTGTCAGGAGATGAGATTCATCATAAAGAGTCTCTTCTTCATTTTTGAAACTTTCAAGTTTAAATTTATCTTCTTTATAAGGAAAAATGTCTCAAATACTGTAATTGTTTTTTTTAAAGATCTGATTTTAGCTATAGATATCCAAGGTTTATTTCACATTTTGTATCCTTGTACACAAAACTTCTGAACCCTCTTATGTCTCAGTAAGCGACAGAAAGTCACCTCTGTTTTGAAAAGATGGTGGAAAATAAAGCCGATCCGAAAACATTCGGTTTGAAAAATAATAAACTAGAATCTTTACACATGGTATATGAATATGATTTTAAACGCTGATGAAGACCAACAAAATGTGCATTAAAATGCACAGACTTGCGAGAATTCATACCTGTCTATTTATTTTTTGTCCACATAATAATGAATAAAGAGAAACGATAAATTGGTTTGGATCTTACAAAAGAAGCTGACAACCTTCATTGCGGAAAATCTTAGACTTGTATCCTTGCAAAAGGAAGGACAAAAAATCTTCAAGTCCAAAAATTCAGATGTCAGCGAAAATTGCAGTGGTTGCAACCACAATCAGGTTAAAACTTAAAAAAAAAAAGATTAGCTAAAGGAGAGGGATGTAAATAATTTCAATCGTAACTTCAATGGGGAGATCCATGTATCTTCCATGTATCACTCTTTCAGTACTATGTTCTGAGCCCATAGGCTTAATTTATCGAACGATTTATTCAGGGCTACAGTTCAGTGCGATGGCTAGAATGACCGAGGGTAGTATATATGGACACTAATCTAGAGTACAGGGCAAGCTTCCTCAAACCTCACGCCACATTTCCACGTGAAGCGTAACTCTCCGGTCCCTCTTCGCCTCTCTAAAGCCAGTGGTGAAGAGAGACCGGGTTCAAAACAATCCGAGCTACAGGACACACAGGCTGAGATTTAGATGGATGTGAGGCACAGGTCAATGGAAACTGTTTGCTCACACCCAGATTGAAATTGTTACACAAAGTTGGGACAAAAGATACAATTGATAGAAATCCACGTGTGATGTAAAGGAAGGCGTGTGGTTTGAAAAAGGGAAGGGCTGGTTACATTGACATAGACGGAATTCTGATGAATATATCAGAGGAAACGATCAATTAATGATCTATGCCAAATGCAAGGTTTACACTTCTCTTAATTGTCGATACTTTTGGCAAACACAAAAACTGGAAAAAATGGTTATCGCATAATTAATAGCAGTTCATAGTTTAAAAATTTATCAGAGACAAGCGAATTCAGAGGTTGTTTTCATAAATTTTGTTTTATATTGTAAAGGCACCAGGTAATTAGTCTTTGAACAAAAAATGCGTAGAGTTAATGGTGTAGGCCATGTAGTAAAAGGATTTTCTCTTTCAACATTTAAAAAAAAAGTAAAGAAATTCTCTGTTAATAGATATTAATTATGGCCTTTAGACAAGGAAATCTTGTATATCATCATAGCTGCTAATCGGTGATATCACTACAGGTTGCTGAAGGCGATAGGGTTTATATTTTATTAAAGATAAAAATAAGCCAAGAGAAAACAAAGAACATTTTTTTTCTTCATAAATTTGTATTTGATCCTGTCGTTTATTTTTTTATACTCCTGTGAGACCATTCCCTTCTCAGCGTAACTAAATGATAATACTTGCAGAAAGAATATTAGTCAATTCGTATTTTAAGCCTTTCAAAAATGTGTACATTAAGAATTATTTCATAGTACTTTTACAATAGTTCAAAAGATTCAGGATGCTGAAATTAGTCGACTTTTACAACATTGGAAACCCCAAGAACATGAATTAATTTTTTCACAGTCAGCAGGAGGTTATTTTCACTATTCAAAACACCTTTAACAACTGAAGCAGGGTCATAGCGTTCAATAATGTATATTTTGAAATAACTATTCTAATAATCTGAAGGAAATATCATTTTTTTTAAAATGAGTGCACTCGTCTATATTTTCCATTCATTTCAAATATTTCCCAGATTATTAGATTTAAGGCTCACTTCAAATTCTTTTTTCATTTATTTATTGTTTTTTTTCGTCTTCTAGTTTTAAAGCATTTCATTGAAGTGTAATGAAGACTTTTAGTTTTTTATTGTTGTTCAGACGTGAACTGATCAGAAGAACTTTAATTCAACCCTGTAACGGTTATCTTTGATCCCACGCTTTGTCCGAGACAGAGCTCGTAAAAAATTGAAAAGAAAATAATTCCAAATAAGATTATGATGAATTTAAAATTTCAGCTATGATGAAGAAAATGGAAATTTTAGAGATGCATTTGAATTTCTTGGTATCAGTCATCTTGAATTAATTCCCAAAAACTAATTTTGAAACGCTCTTGGCTCTGCTATCAAGAAAGTTTTAATGCTTTTAGATGATAATTTTGTAAAAAAAAATTTAGGTCTTTTTTCTCTAAAATCCCATCTGTAGCAATATAAGCAGTATTTGCTGGGAACTTTTGCTTTTAGGTCGTGAGGTTTTTTTTTTTTAATCCACACGATTTTTTGAGCTTGTTTTTCAAGGGAAAAGGAACATGAGAGTAAAAAATAACATAAGATGATAGAATGGGTATGAAAGTTGGAAGTCGATGTAGAAGGGTGTGTCGATTAAAAAAAATAATAATAATAAACGTAATGAGACTATCCTCACAGTTGTCTTATTCTAAGTTCATATTGACCAAGTGGAATTTTTCCTACTACGATAACGATTTTCTGTTCTTTTTGTTTAAACCAGTAGCGTTAGGTGTGTCGCAATGACGATATCTAGATTCCGTGTATTTATACCCTCAACTACAGACAATGCATACTTTCCTCACGACATGTATGTTTTCATACTAATTTTCACCAAGAATAGCAGGTGGGCCTCATTTTCTTCTATATATGGTTCAAGCGAAATGTCACCAGTAATGCCTGGGTATAATTGCAGCCGTTGCTGTGCACACAAAACAGTAGGTGATGAGTCGATGAGCGGATGCACATGGTGCAGCCAGGCTGTAGAGAAACCAACCAGTTTTACACTGGCTCAAACAATGACGTCTTCTCTGTTATCGAGCAGTCGTGGCGACATGGTTGGACGGTGCTCGGTACATGTACCAGACACGGGTGACGGCGCATGGGGATAGAAATACAGTGTGTGAGTGTGTGTGTGTGTGTGTGTGTGAGAGAGAGAGACTGAGACAGACAGAGAGACAGTCAGACAACAAGAGACACAGAGAGAAACATCGAAATAGAAAAGTTAAAAACACAACACTATAGCACAACTTGATAGTCTGAGAGCACAACTTGATAGTGTGAGAGCACAACTTGATAGTGTGAGAGACCTTAAAGACGTATGTTGTGTGCCTATGAAATAATATGAATACAAAACCTTAGATGACAGGAGCAGACTCAGAATCTTAAAACTCCTGGACAGGGAAAGAAATAATACACATTTCCGATGAAGCCTCATTAAAGGCAAAAGTTTCTTACGTACATTTTTAGTTGCATTGTATCTATTCTTGGCCCGCAGTTTAACATTGTGTGCTTCGCCCTAATTGCGCTTTTGTACAGACAGACAGACAGACAGAGTCAGCCAGACAGAGATCCACATAAATAGACAAGAAGGAGGACTCAAATAGAAATGCACACAGCAAGAATGTGAGGGAAAGAGAAGAGAGAGAGAGAGAGAGAGAGAGAGAGAGAGAGAGAGAGAGAGAGAGAGAGAGAGAGAGAGAGAGAGAGAGAGAGAGAGAGAGACTGAAGGGTAGATATACAACAGATACAGAGACAAACACAGAAAGAAGATTAACAGGTAGAGAGAAAGAGAAAGAAGACTATAATTTGCTTTCTTGGTTGAGCTGTGATGTGACTACCTAAAATGAACTAAATGATAGAGTAAGAGATAGCGATGGAAGAACAAAATTTAAAGAAATAAGTCAAACTGAGACGAGAGCTCATAAAGAAAGTAAGGAAGAATGGCTTAATGCAAGATATAACGGGTGTAACACATTATTTATGGATGGATATGCTTACAGTTTTTGTCCTAAAAAATCAATATCGTAGAAGAAATTTATAAAAGAAAAACTAAGAGATCGTTTATAGATAATTGCAATGTTTAAAGACTCTCTTCTACCGTAAACCCTCAGATAAGCTTTATTGCGATGTATCGGTCTTATAAACTAGCAAGCTTCATGCAATCCAGTGACGCATCTTGGATCATGTCAAAGTAGATTACTTCAAGCCACGGCTTTGGAGATCCAATTTGTCAAAAAGAGTTTCATTAAAAATCAATTATTATACAATGTAATCTTTTCCTTACAAATGTGGTTATAAAGAATTTTTATTGTTTTTCACACAGCCCTATTAACACAATAAAATCTCAGGAAATCTTAATGACATGGTAGAAAACATGAAAATGTTTAATCCAGTATACACACAAGTCGCCATGTAGACCACTGTTATCAGATAAAACCACTGGCCTACTCAAAATACCCAACTCACCAACGAGTTTTGTAACTATTGACTGTTTTTGTTTTGTTTTTCTTTTTAGCTCTCATTCATTTTTTCCCCTTTTGATTCTTTTGTCGGGGTTCGTATCAAGAATCATTTTGTTCGATTGTGTGTGCATTGTTAGTTTTTCTTTTACGCTTCTGAGCTTGTGTGTATTCACTTTATATGGAGGGAGACAAAAAAGAGTGGAGGGTGTGAAAAGAGACTTTTCTATTCAAATTGTTTAGCTTAAAAAATGTAGTTGTATTTGTTGTAATTTTTTTTGCATGTACAAATCTTTCAAAAATCTTTGCATCTATAATACGTTTTAGACCTTTCCAACGGTGATTCATACACTCTGTGTTGTTTTGTTTTTTTCAAATCACATGCGGAAGTGAATTAACACTTTAAAAACAAAAAAATAATGCAATTCTTTATAATTCTCCCAGCAATCGTTATTTTTCCGAGAAATCTGTATTCTTCCCGCGTCTCGCACCACTCAGAACCAATAACGAAATTGTCACTTTATGTTTGCCCTAGCCTCGTTTTGATAAACACAATCATATTTTATTCGCGCCCGCGGCTTTGGGGCGAGACAGTATAAAAACATGAGAACCTCTCCGCTTCCCTCGACCGTTTTCCTCTCACGTTACATCTAAAACACCAAGGGGCTCTGTAAGATTTGGATCTCTCTCTGTCTACCTTCATAAAAGTTAAAATCTAGGATCTCTTTTCTGTCCCATACATCTGTTTTTAACTTTCCTTCCCCCTTGTTTTCAACACCAGCCTTTTCTTCTATTTAGTTTTTTGTACTTTTTTTGTGTCTAGTTCTGTCTTTCTTCCTCATTTCCTTGAACTCTATCATTCTATCTTCAAGTGTGTATATCTCTTTTCCTTTCCCCCCTCTTTTACCCTTTTAATGGGCCTCTTTTTTTAGTCGCTCTTTGGCTTGCTTATGCTTGTTTTCCCTGCTTCTTTGCTCTTTCTCTCACTCTCTCTCTCACTCTCTCTCCCTCCCTCTCTCTCTCTCTCTCTCTCTCTCTCTCTCTCTCTCTCTCACTCTCTCTTTCTCTCCTTATTTGTTGCTGAGTTCCTGTTCCCACCTGTTACTCCCACTTTTCTATTTTCCCATAATACCTCAGTCATCATTATCCGCCATTTCTCTCCTTCCTTCCTCTCATTATTTCTCTCCTTCCCTCTCCTCCATCAGAAACATAACCATTTCTCCAGCCTCATCCCCACTCTCTCTCCCCCCCCCCTCCTCTGACGACGGTGCCAGTAGAGCGAGGCTCCCGATGACAACCGAGACTCACTAAGCTTGTTATGCTCACCCAGATTTGCCAAATCACGTTTCTGTTTCCTGGTGAGCGAAATTGGACCTGTGAGGGAGACAAAACTGACACAACATTCGCAGCTCGTGTGTCTCGCGTTATTTTGCGAGATTAAAAACAAAAATCTCCGAGAATTGCGGGGAAATTTCCTCCCCTCTAATTTGAATTTCTTGACGAATCAAAATAACTCCTGGTGCGCAATGTGAGAATCTGTTGTTGTTGTTGCGCGTTGATGACATTTAAAAAAAAAAAAAACCGGTAACACTTAAACTTCTTTTTGCAATAGAGACTCACATATTTTTATTTTTTAAATCTATTATTGCAAAGAGAAATAAAGTAAAGTCTATGAAGATCAATTATAAGCTTATATTTTTTTTTAATATTACAGAGAGATATGAAGTTATCCAATTTCAATCCTGGAAATCAAATGTATTCAGCGCTATGATTTTGGACAGTTTAGTGAGCAAACAACGTGTTCAGAATAACTGATAATTATACCTGAGGCAGACAAGAAAAAAAGGGAGTTTTTATTTATTTATTTACCTAATTATTGTTTTTAAAAGGTGAAATGTGGAAGGGGGAGGTGGGAAGAGAATAAGACAATTTTTTTCTTCTAGGTTAGCAAATTTAAACTGTGTAGAGTTCTTTCTGTCTACTTTTCTCTGTCTGTCTACGAAAAAGTAAATTCGAGTTCTGTTTTTCCTTCGTCTCCACACACTTCTCCCACTTTTCCTTTTCTACTTTCTTGTCGTATGATAAATGGAACCGAAAGCGGTGTGTGATAAGCCAATTTTAGCTTACTTTCTGCTCTTTTTTTTTTCTTTTTCTTCCATATCATTTACTCAAACAGACAGAATTTTGAAATGCTTTGAAACTCAATACGATGCAGGTGGAGAAAAAGACAGCAGCCGTAGTTTTTAGAACATTATAAAAAGTTTTGTGAGCATGTTTCTTCTCATTTTATATGTTCAATATGCGGCATGTGTTTCTGTTTCTTTGTATTGTTTAAACCCATACTCTCGTTAAACATTGTTTAACATTTTTCACAGCTTCCTTGTTTCTCCTTCAAAACGTTTTCTCGAGTAAGAGAATTTCTGGAAAACAGGCTTCCTTCCATTCCTGTTGGTCCCCATTTTCTGTATGCGATGTGTCAAAGCTTAATTCCCCCCCACCTCCCCCCCACCCCCCACCCCCTACTCCCCCCTTTCAAAATCAACCCATCCATACACATCTCTTATGCTTTGCAATTTCTTTCGCTTTCTGCTGAAACAATTTCCCGTTGTGTTTTGTCAAAATTTGTGTGGACCAGTTCCCTCGTATCGATTTGAGCCTGTTACACCGATAGCGGGTGGTGTGGAGGCTCAGAGAGCCTGGAAAATGCCGAAATTCTCGAGGTCAGATAGAAGTTATAAATCAAATTATAGAAATGTGTACGTCATTCTCTCTTGGTTATTTACATATCAATCAAAATAAATCTATATCTGTGTTTATTTTATTTAACCGTTTATGCAGCATACCTTCTTTCTCTCTCTCTCTCTCTCTCTCTCTCTCTCTCTCTCTCTCTCTCTCTCTCTCTCTCTCTCTCTCCTCTCTCTCTCCCTCTCTTTCTTCCTCTTTCTTTCTTTCTTTCTCTCTCTTACCCCCTGTTTCTGCCTGCCTGTCTGTTTCCCCTCTTTTTCTGAGATCCCTTCCTCTTAATCACAAGCCCACAAGCTTGCAAACTTTTACCGTCTCTGAAAGCCAGTTTTACACCCATAATCCAATTTGATAAAACTGTCAAGCCAGAAAACTCCCTCGCCATGTCTGAAGTCAATGCCTTCCTATCATAATCTTCGATAATATGTACTCAAGGGTCTACGTTGATTCTTTTCGATGCATTCATCTCTGTTTTTATTTTAACAAAAATCAAACTTATCCTTTTTTTCAAGTTTTGTTTCGAAAGACGATTTATCTTGATCTGTGTGAATCAAATCAAAGCTAGACCATTTCGCTGCGAAAAGAATTTGGCAAAATATTGAAAAAATGTTTAAAACAAGTGATCTTTCTTCATAAAATTTGTTCTTCTATTCCCGAGAATCTCACCAGTTTTTTTAGGATCTATTTTTTTCACCCCTGGTTATAATCTATCTTTGGCGGCAACCTTCGCTCTGTGACGGCAGATTGTTTCGCGGACCAAATCCAGCGGTCGCGGCATTAGAGGAGACGCAGGCCCCAAAAAAATCGCTCAGGCTTTCTGGAACGGAAATTGAGATATTCGTCAACGAGATGAGGTGGAAAAAAAAGGAAAGATGTATGGCATAGAAAATCGTTGAACTAGATTAGTGCTAGAAGGAGAGACAGAAAGAAACAGTGCGTTTGTGTTCGAGAGATAGATAAAGGAAGAGAGATAAATGAATAGATAGATGGATAGCTAGAGTAGGGAAGAGTGAGTTAGAGATCAACAGACAGGCAGATATATTAATAGGCAGTCAGAGGATAAAATGAGTGGGAAAGCAGCAACATGGGAGGGTAAGCTGCTGATGAGCGAAGAGAATAACGAGATGTTATTTCAAAACATCGACCAAAATACGTGGAATGAAGAACGTGATAAGAGAGGCAAAGGCATACAGTAAATGGGTCTTACTAGGAAGATAAATATTACTCAAGTTAAAGAGGATAAAAACGATAAGCCTAGGCAGAGCTATTAGAGAAGAGGTTAACGTGAATGGGTGAATAAGAGATGAAAGTACCGTAAGTGACCGAGAGAGACGGAAAGATAGAACAGGAGATAAGTCAAAACTGGAATTATAATAATTAAATGAAGAGGTAAAAACTTGATAGCTCTGCGAGAGAGGCAGACGAAAAAAAAAGTGCATAAAAATTATGATAAAAAAGAAGAGATCGAAAAGGGGAAGGGAGATGAGGGTGAAGGTCAAATTGAGAATACATGAAAGAAGCAAGGGTAAAATTGTGTGGATGAATTTAAAGCCATGCCTATATAATTATATTCCTGTGATGCGAACGGTAGGTTGTTCTAAATACCTTTGCGCCCCCTTTACATTATAGATATTCCACAGTGGTATAAAGCCTGCAGTAAAAAGGATTCCTTTGATAGATCGAGATTGAATCCATAAACTGCATAATCTTTTTGTGTGCTATTTTCATGATATTTCGCAGCTCATGCATTTATAATTTGAAATAGCCCTGGCAGCTGATAAATTCTCTCTACATCTGATTTCCAGTTTCTCAGCCTTATCTCAAAGCGCATTCAGTGGATTTATAAAGAGGATAGATTGTTATATTTTATTTATCTGTTGCAAGTAGCCCAGTGTCCCAAATGGTAGATACCAGAGAATCTTTGATACAGCTAAGCATATAATTTTAAGAGCTGTTCATCTGAATTGTTTATTTTAGAACTGCGTGTTATTTCTGGCAGTATTCGCATGTATAAACATTCTGGGGATATTCATAAAACATAATGAAGGAAACATTTTTAATGCAGCTTTGCCTTTTTCCACCTGTTTCCATTTTAAAATGAACAGCACTTTAAAAAAAAATCCTTGCTTTGCTAGCAATATTTTCATGTTCATTGGTTTTTTAAATCGTTTTTCTTTTTATTTTAGATTTTACGTTTTTGTTCTTAAGAAATTATCCCGTCAAATCTGTAGATTTAAAATGTTTTGAACAGAATAATTATAACCATAAAAACCGTTGTGATTTTGTGTTCACACTCTCTTCAGAAGTCTCGCGAACATTCAATAAATAAATTTTGAAATACCAAGAAAAGAAGTGCTAGTTGGATTTCATTTGAAAATCTTTAAATAAAATCATAAAATTTCAAAACATAGATGTTCAAAGATATCTTTGAAATGCATTCTTATATCTCCTCCATATCGCAATAAAATGTGTATATGTGTGAAGCTGCTATTTCTCTCTACCGACATCTTGGTGCCATATGCTGAACTTAAACCTTAGTGGGTGGGAAGAGGGGCAAACGTAATAATGTTTATTTCCTCAACTGATAATAAAGTTTTGAAATTGTGGAAAGGTGCAGCTGTTAAAAGGTGTTAAACCAAATAGACAGCCAGTGTAACAGGGTCTCATCGACCGGGTGTTGCGCTTCTGTTCTGTCTGCCTGATGCTCGCCAAGCTATTTATTTTTGTACTGGTGAGTGTATGTCCGCATGCATACATGCTTTCTATGCTTCATATTCTTGAAGATGTGAAGCGGGGTTGAAACAAAGCAACATAAAAAGATGGAGCATAGAGAATTAAGTGCAAAAGAACAGACAGAGAAAAAGAAAATAATCAGGATGAAGGTAGGAGGGGAAAGGGAAGAAGAAGAAAAAAAAAAGAAAACCTAGGAAGTGAGGAGGATTAGGAAGAGGGGGAGAAAAAAAAGAAGTGGAAAAAATTAGAAAAGGGAGGGGAGGGAGGAGGGGGGAGGGGGGAGAGAGAGAGATGTACAGAGACAGAGACAGACAGATAGATACACAGAGATTGGGAGAGTGATCTTTAAGAGACCCAGTAAGTATACGCTATATCTGTATTAACAATGCAGCAATAAAAGTGTTTAGGAATGAACTACAAAACTAAAAACAGTGAACGACTTTGCAAAGAATTTGATTTTAATTTTAAGTTGAGATTTGTAATGTCCCTTCCTTTTAGACAACACTTTACTATTCATTGATCTGCATGGACCATTTTCGTGCTCACTTATTGAATTCCCAAATCAGAGAATATTTCCCGTTTACAAAATGCTTATCATTAAAGTTGATCATTTTCAAGTTTGTATTGGTCGCAAGATTCTAGATAGTGTGAGGTTTTAAAGAACGAAAAACTGTATTTCCGTTACATACTATAGCTATACACTCTTTTCTAATAAGGCAGATTTGCTATACATATGAAATCGAAGATTCACTACATCCATATTTTCAAAAAGTTATATTCTCGTCAAACTGACCAAAACAACAAAATTTCTAGATATATATAATAAATTTAGCACGTTGTTGTTAGCTTCATGCAAATAGTTTGCCTTGACATTAGCTAAATCGGAATATTTCATAAATGTTTTGAAATGAATCATTGAAATTACTAAGCGAACTCCTTGCCACCACAATGAGATCAGCGATATAACTGTAGAATCTGGCAGGCTTGATGTTTTTCAAGGGATAGTAGAATGTAAAATTTAAAAGGAGTAGGTCTTTTTCTCTCCAAGAAGCATTGTCCCTTTCTTCAGATCAAACACTTTAGCAAAATCTGCCGAAGATCATCCACAGTGACTGCAGACTGCCAATCGAAGCTCGAGATTAGAATTGGACCAGTTCATTAGACCAAGTCTTCATAAAAAACAGATTAGAAGCACTAGATTGGTTAAATGCTCTTTTTAATTTTCTATAATGAGGATTTCTGTAGAGATTATTGCATGTTTTTTCTGGCTACTGTTGAGTATCAAGGTCATTCCTAAAGAACGTCTTCTAGAAAACCGGAACTAGCATTTTATTATTTAGGTGAATAAAGAGACGTTTAGACAAAGAGTAAAAAGAATTCTAGCGAACATCACTAAGGTAAGCGGCGGGGATCAAGTCGTTGCTCAGTAGATAAAGTTCGCTTTGGGATTAAAGGTGGAATCAGTTTATTTATGTTAAGTGGATTAAGTAGTTTAAATTTTTACTTCCATCATTTCTAAAACGCTGTGCTTAACTCAGATTTTCATGTTGATCTTTGTATTTTCCAATAAAAAATATTGAATAACGGTTTGATTTTAGACTTAAATGTAACAAAGTTAGAGTTACAGATAAAACACACACGAAAAAAGTAAGATCGCTTTATTGCAAAATTTTCCTCTTCATTGAGTGCTCAAAGCTTCCATTATTTCTGGAGAAAGAAATGTTTCCGGTATTGGCCCCGCCCCATCTTGGTGCCAGATTGCTGTGGCGTCACCTCCCATTACGGCGATCTTCGGGTGTAGAGCAACCGACTGTGTCATTGATTTGGCCTTCTCTTCCGGGACCGCCATTCAGGGCCTAGCCAATCAATGACTCAGTGGCTCCCCTCAGGCTTGATTGCCGTGCTAAGCTTTTTAAACTGGAAAACTTAATACCTGGGGTTAATGGCAGGGAGATGAGAGAGGGTAAGGAACAGAGAGGGAAAGAGAGAGAGAGAGAGAGAGAGAGAGAGAGAGAGAGAGAGAGAGAGAGAGAGAGAGAGAGAGAGGATAGAGGAAGAAAGAAATGGAGGAACAAAAGAGATAAGAGAGAATGAAAAGTTGATACTGATCTAGGAATTGAAGCACAGATAAACGTGACGATATTTTGGAATAAAGGAAAAATAAATAGATAGTTCACGAAGTAGATGAAACATGGAAATAGAAACAGAGAAAAATGTCTTTGTTTGGAATGAGGACATTCTCTTTCATTGAAAAACTTTAAATTACGCTCATGAAAGTTTACGGAATTAAATTTGTGAAAACTGTAACAAAAACTAACACAAGAGAATCCATACTAATGTCATCAAATTGATTAATATTGATTTATTGATTGTTCATCTGCGTAGAACATAATTATTGTCATTTCTTTTCCATGCTATGGCAAAAAGCAAAACAGAAACAAAAGAAATCAGAACTGCCGTTTATCGATATTACTGTTTTCACCAAGAGTTCAGCAGAACATTGGCCGCAAGACATGTACAGCAAAATACGGTTAGTTAAATCGATACGTATTGACGGAAATATAAACTCGATGAATTCAAAATGGACGAAGATCGATGATCAAATTACGAATAAACAAAACAAAATGATAAAATAAGAGGAGCCAACTTTTATAGAGTCATGCTCACACATTATGATCAAGATATACATCCCGGCTGAGTTTTATTCGTTCTAATCTCGGCTCTCGTATTCGGTTTGTGAATGTAAAGGCCAACTGTTACATGACAATAATAATTATTAATGGGCCTCTTTTCGATTTATTTATATTAAGACCATGCGGGCAAACTCACTAATATTCATTTGCGTGTATGTTGTTAACATGAAGTGAAGAAAAAAAAAATGATTTTTCAGCTTAGCGCTAAAAGTTTATGTGGATTTTTTTGTTGTCGCCTCTTGTGGAGCATCTTTAACCCAGGGCTGACCTTCAAAACAGAGTTGAGGAGTTTTGAAGAAGTGATGCTTGAAAACACCTGTTGATAACGAGATGTTTTGATGACAGGAAGCTCTTGCGCTGTAATAAGGGTTTGGGGAGTGCAAAATAATTGCTCTTTGATGATCAGATAGATGTGTGAGAGAGTGTGTTCATTAAGGAATAGATAGACTGGAGGAGAAATTGGGAAATGGCGAAGGGTTGTTTAAGAGATAAACAAAAAATTGTTAGATACATCAGTGGATAGAGAGTTAGATAGGTACATACATACATACATACATACATACATACATACATACATACATACATACATACATACATACATACATACATACATACATACATACATACATACATACATACATACAAAAATTAATTAAATTAAGAAAAGTCTAGATCACTGTGTACTTACTTAACAAGATTTTCAAACATACATACATTCATACATACATACATACATACGTAAGTACGTACGTACGTACGTACGTGCGTGCGTGCGTACATACATAGATACATACATACATACATACATACATACATACATACATACATACATACGTACGTACGTACGTACATACATACATACATACATACATACATACATACATACATACATACATACATACATACATACATACATACATACATACATACATACATACATACATACATACATACATACATACATACATACATACATACATACATACATACATACATACATACATACATACATACATACATACATACATACATACATACATACATACATACATACATACATACATACATACATACATACATACATACATACATACATACATACATACATACATACATACATACATACATACATACATACATACATACATACATACATACATATATACATGCATACATACATGCATACACCTGTCCATCCATACAAAGGCTACACACATGCATATATACATACCTACACCTATTTAAACAGTCGACTATACAAACAAACATATCAGAAATTACGTGCATAGTTTGGTAAATGTAGATAAAGAGACTGATAAATTGTTATTCATAAAAAATGCAAATGTTTTAAAATCTTACGGTTTTTATTTTTTCATCTTATAAATGCCCAGTGCCAACACAATCAGTTAACATCAATGTTTACTTAAATAATTGAGCGATTGGCCACAGAAATATAAGAAAAGGATGAATTCTGTCTGTGTTTACTTTGGGCTTAAACAACCTCAGGTTACTTTCTGTAGCACACCCTGGAAACACCAAGCACAGGTTTTGCGATCAGTCTCTCTTCATTACAGGTATAAGAAAGTTCTTTCGTGTTTTTATTTTTTTTTCCTTAAAGGGTAAGTAAGTGCGTTTGTAGGGCGGTTTTTTTCCTTATTATCTAATTTGAAAAAAGCTCCAAGAAATAGAGATACTTTTTGCAATCGATATACCAGCTTCTGCAGCCTTAGGTATCCAGTAGTTATAGTTAATTTTAAGGATTTGTACAAGGTAAAGAATTGGAAATGTAGTGATGAATGTATAATTCCAGTAAGGCAGTCATTGGAAATTTAAAAAAAATAATATTGACTGTTTACGAGAAAACCAGCATTTTCTCTCTGATAAAAGTACTCTCTCTCTCTCTCTCTCTCTCTCTCTCTCTCTCTCTCTCTCTCTCTCTCTCTCTCTCTCTCTCTCTCTCTCTCTCTCTCTCTCTCTCTCTCTCTCTCTCTCTCTCTCTCTCTCTCTCTCTCTCTCTCTCTCTCTCTTTCTCTTTCTCTCTCTCGCTCTCTCTCACTCGTTCTCTTTCTCTGTCTCTCTCTCTCTGTCTCTGTCTCTCTCTCTCTCTCTCTCTCTCTCTCTCTCTCTCTCTCTCTCTCTCTCTCTCTCTCTCTCTCTCTCTCTCTTTCTGTCTTTTCATCTGCCTGTCTGTCTGTCTATCTCCCTCTCTCTATCCCTGTGTTATTTTCACAGGAATCACAAATTCAAATTTTTTTTTTTGTGCCTAACAGATAATTATATTTGTTATCATCTTTTTGTGACTAATTATTTCAAAGACAACTTAGTTATCAGTCAAATACTGCTCGAGTTCATCATTCTCTTTGAGTCATTGTTCACGGAATTGTGTTTTAAATGTAAGATCAAGTCGCAAACAAACAAAAAGTCAATGTCTGCTCATCAAGTGTTTTAATTTTCACGTCAAAACGTAAACCAAGTTTCAAAAACTAAAGGATTTATTCTCAACCAATGCCTGTGGCGTGGGTTTCAATGGACATGGTGGGAAAAAAAGGATCAGTTTTAAACATAATCAAACAAGATTGCTGCCATTGGGGCAGCGGATCTGCTGAAAGGGTGTCGTAAGGCCAGCCCCATCAAGGTCTTGTAGTTAATACAAATCCTGCATCCTAAGGCGGCCGATCATCTGGTTCTGTCAATGCCTGTTTCTCTCTCCGACTGGGTGTGCCAGATCAATAAAACCTGTACACTCCTGGGAGGAGAGTTGGTGGGAATCTCTGTAGTTGAGAGACTCATCACCGCTTCCTTCCCAGTCTGCTCAGATGGACTGAGATCGAGTGGATTTTGGTCTGGAGAGCTAAAGATTGTGAGAAATAGGAATAATTGAGAGAGAAAGAGAGAGAGAGAGAGAGAGAGAGAGAGAGAGAGAGAGAGAGAGAGAGAGAGAGAGAGAGAGAGAGATAAACATCTTTTTATTGAAAAAAAATCGCGTAAAGATCCAGTAATGTTAGTTTTAAGTCCTTAAAAGTCCCTCAAGTCCTTTTCAACAACTTATTCGAAGATGAAGAGATAGATAAAGAAGACAAATTTACTGTGGAAAGAGAAAATAATTATTAATGTCTTTAACCTATTTAAATACTAAGTGAAAGAAACAAACAAAAACAACAGAGTGTTTCCGAAAGAAAGCGAAAACGCCTCTAAACAACAAAAAAAAAATCGTGTTAAAAGCCCATGCCATCACTTTTGCAGATTGCTAGAGCCCCGTGGCATATTTTCCTTTAAATCGAGAGAATCAAAGGCATGGGTTGCTATTAAATCTGAAAGCCAATTTGAGTAAAAAAAAAAGAAAAAAACTTAAGCTGAGCAGCCTTGGAGGAGATGATGGGCGGGAAGAGGTGTGACAGAGATAAAGCATCCAAGAATCCAGGTTTTTTTTTCTTTATTTACTTATTTACTGTGCCTAACAAGCAACTAGGATACACCACAATGTGTATCTTAATCAAGCTTTTGGCACGTGCTATAAATATCTGATTTTAGTGTTTTAAGTGCGATGAGACTGTTCTTTTTTTCTTGTTACTTTTTCTTTCTAGTTTGTAGAGCTTACTTGTTCTTCTCTCATAGTTGAGTGCTCAAGAGCACAATCATTTCCTTAAGTTCTTTTCCATGTCCTCCTGATATTTTTCTCTCTTGCCCGTTTGATTTTTCAGTAGTGCTTTAGATGTTCAGAGCCTCACTGTCTACTTCATTTTTTATCTGTCTGGTGTCTTTATATCTGCAGAAGACGAGTAAAGTCGTTCTGATTTAGGTGTTGTGGTGAAATTTATCTATTGAAGAAATGGTAAGGATAATTTGGGAGGATTTTAGGTTGTTTCTTTTTCCATGTTGTGCTTTATGTTCAAGAGGAGGAGGGGGAAAAGATAATGGTGGTAATGGTATTTATATTACTTTTTCTCCAATATAAATCGAATATATATAATTGTATATATTCATAGTTTCGGTGACATGCCTAAAGAGAAGGAAAAGTAGAGAGAGAAAGTTAGTTTTAGCAGAGCAGAGTAGCGACCTCTATCATGCAGAATTTTAAAGGATCGATTATCAGCATGTTAGAAAACTAGATGTAGTTATAAATATAGCATACACTTAGCTTAAAATAAATGGAGATACTTTAGAAAAAACAGAGAAGAAAATGTCCTCTTTTGTGCTGAATTAAAACTTACTCTGAGTGTTTTATTTGGCTCCCTCATACACCGCCTCGCACAATGTAACTTAACAAACACTTCTGTCTTTCCCGCCCCTTTGTTTTCATATTTTGAGAAAAGAAGCAGAAGAAAATCTATGTCAATGGAGAAATTCTCATACTTTCATGTATTGTTTTCCTCAGGCTATCACCGAGTTCGACAGTCAACAATAAAGCGTTACACTCAAGACATACAATATCGATCAGTCCCATCGCAAACTGAGGCCGCTCGATACACTCACGATAAGCAATATCGCATGCAAAATCGATACGGATATCGAGGTACGTTTGTTTCTCATCTCTCTTTATGTTTTGTTAAGTTTGATGTAATTTTAAGCCTCTTTGCCTTGCTTGCGGGAGTTTTCAACACTAATAGGATTAGACCCGCCCTTTGCTTGCTGCGGCTTTCAACAAGAAAGGGGAGGTGCCATTGTTTTCCATAAACTCTAATAGAATAATTGAGAAAACTCTCTGTTTAAGCCTATGATGACAGAGAATGGACATCAAACTTGTAACATTCGCTCACCAGATTTAGGAAAATCATTGTATCATGACCTAGTGAGGAAGCTTAGAGAGCCCGTGTAGTGATGGAACAATAATTTTCTACGCTTTAGACTAACTGTTGCTTGAAAGTCTGAGAGCTAGATCTAGATCTGGCATATCGAGCACATTCATCGATGTTATGGGTTTAAAAAAGATGCTGCAGGTACTCAGTGTAACAAACATTTTACTCTCAATTGTTTCAATCTTGGTGTTATGATGACATTTGCGCATGCTCACGTGGAATTTTGAAGTAACGGTAATGAAAACAATGCACACGTAACGAAAATATCTTTCAAAAAACTCCAACTGGTTTTTTTTTTAAACAATGATGCCCAAGAGCTCTTTTGAATCGATAGGTAAATTTAAAAAATGGATATTGTACTTTGTTTTATCAAGCGGTGGTGTTTTTCAGATTTAAAGAACGCGACAAAGTTGAACAAATACGCACTTAGAAACTCCCATCTCTGTGTTTTGATAATTGTTACAAGGAAAGCGAGGAGAATGCACCGGAGACGTGAATGTCGAGCCTATGCCCTAAGGCACCTTTAGTTTAACGACCTGCTAAAGTTGCTCTTTTTATTTTCTCCCTTATCCAGCATCTCCCTGTTCCACCAACTCGCCTAAAGGCTATATTTGATCTTTCTCTCATAGTCCCTTTTCTGGAATTCTCAGTAGCTCTTGTTGCTTCATGTCTCCCAAGTTTCTAAGACTGGACGTTTTTCATAGCCAGGATTCTACTGCTAATGACTGTGATGAAACATTTACTGATTCCTCAGCGAGCATTTCCCGCAACTGGCCCTAGTCATGACTTTGTCAAATTGTTGATAAACGCAGGATCTCACCTGAAAAGTCCTAACCTTCTTGTTTGGAATTTCAATGTTAAAGTCTTACAGGATGATGATATTACTGATGAGTGAGTAGCTCCGCCAGCTCATGTGCATCATATCTCTGGGTTTTCTGCTCTCTTCTATAATTATTTTGATTTCACAGCATTATATAAACAAAAATTCCGGCTTCATTCCTTAGTTTTACAGTTCTCTTCTCGATCCCTGTTGTTGAAACCACAAGATAAGGCTACTCAATGTCTCTAACAATGACTAGAAAATCACATGATGCGGTGTGAAACTAGAGCGGAAGATCACTGTGGTTGTGAGGTCCGAATCTCAACCAATCATCTCCTCCTTGGTCAGACAGGAGCACTCTTGTCGTCTTCATGGAAGACGAGTTGAGACAAAACTATCACGTTCGCCATAACTTTCTTTTGCTAAAAATGTTGGTTGCATCCTCTAGTTATACCCGTATAATCTTGTTGCCGCTCGAACACATCGGATTGCCTCAAGGTAGAAACAAAATAGAATAACACCACAGGATCTGAGCTCATCTTGTTATGTCTAGTTTGCTCTTGACTCGGGAAGAGAAGTGATTCAATCAAGTCCAGGAAGCATTAGCTGTGGGTGTAGGCTGCCATATAAAAGGAAAATTGCCCCTTGAAATAGACAAGAATAACGTTGTTGAGTTTGGAGCCTGTACGGCAAGTGAATACGGGAAGCGAATAAATTCTAAGTAGGCAGAAATGTTTTACTGGACGGCGTCTACTAATATTTATAACATTAATCATTCTTTGAGGTGTTGGTCACTGAAACAGATTTTGATGATGGGGGTGATCTGTTAGGCTCTGTTTGTCTAGGAGTTTCAAAATATTTACAGCCAATCACACGACTCGTCCGTAGAACATAAGTCCGAAGTCCGCAAGTAAAGATTGCAAACTGTTTAATCCAACACAAGAGATAGACTATACAATATCTGTAGGTTGACTCAATAATCACTCACTGTAGACTTGATGTTGACTCACTGTAGACTAGATGATGTTGACCGACTAAATATAATTTGGATTCTTATTTATACAAAATCTCGTCGAATCATCCAGAAGAGGAATTACGTAAATCATAAGAGAACATTCTCGGTACACGTCATTAGCAATTAGCAACCAATCAAAACAAAGGTAAACAAGGGGTGACGAGATCATTACTATGCTAGAACTAAGTCGGAGATTCGAGAAAAATCTTGACCATACAAGTGCGGGCTGTGTTCAATAAACAAAACTAAGTTCTTAGGCTTGAATTACAAACGTTATGCAACCAAATAAGATAATGTACATAGATCTACCCAATCCGCCAGCCAAAAGTTACGCACCAAAAAAGCAGCTCAGGTAGCCGAGGCAGCAGTAGTAATTGTACTTAAAGACTGCTTCTATTATACCAATACACTACCACCACCGTTTGTACAAGAGACTAGGAATTGAGTGATGATACAAAGAGTGAAATAAACAGAAAAAGCGAAGTTGCGTTTCCTTGCTGAGTGTAAACCAGGAGAAATGGAGGTCTGAACTGAAAGAACTGCGGGGTCACGGCAGTAAACTTTTCGCTCTTGACCTGACATGTGCGAAATCTCAAATCCCGCCCCCTACATGTCTTCTCGAAACAGTTCATCCACGGTTCACCAAAGGGACAATACTCTGCCTCTCTATTATTGAATAAATGAACTGCATTTAGTTCTTCATTCGGCATTGTCTCCAAACAATGAAATGAAATCTCTTGGGAAAAGAACTCGTCAAATGCTTAGACTGACATATTCTTTTCTTTGATTTCATTTATTCTTGCATTTTAGAGGGTTCGCCGCATATTTTTTTCCTAAAGCCACTGCATTTAACCTCTCTCTCTCTCTCTCTCTCTCTCTCTCTCTCTCTCTCTCTCTCTCTCTCTCTCTCTCTCTCTCTCTCTCTCTCTCTCTCTCTCTCTCTCTCTCTCTCTCTCTCTCTCTCTCTCTCTCTCTCTCTCTCTCTCTCTTCTCCCTCTCCTTTTTTCTCTCCCTCGCTCTCTCTCTTTTCCCCTCTCTCTATGTCTATCTATCTCTACCTATTTATCTATTTATTTGTCTATCTCTTTCTATCTATCTATCTATCTCTTTCTCTGTCTCCCTCTATCTCTCGCTTCTTGTCTTCATCTCTCTCTCTCTCTCTCTCTCTCTCTCTCTCTCTCTCTCTCTCTCTCTCTCTCTCTCTCTCTCTCGTGTTCGCTCTCGACTCTCTCTTTCTAACTTCACATCACAGGCTATCTTTGACCTGTCTCCAGAGAGGTCCAGAGTCATTATTTTTTTTCCTCGTGTTTTCTTTTGGCTAGCCTAGAGATCCGCCCACCTTTCATGCTGTTGAATACAATATAAATTTTGACCTGGTGGGTTGTGCTTGACCACAGAAAGGCAGAGAGTAATAAATCTGTTGCGGCCCACCTACACAGTATCCAACCGGTGGACGCCAGACAAACCAACCACTGATACGGATACTGTGACGCAGTAACTTGTCTTTGCTGTTCTAGCATTGTTGTGTTTACAATTTTAATCCTACCGAGGCGTTCAGTCTAAGTGGTCCAGTGCTTGTGTTAGGTTGTCATAAGAATCGGGTTCAAGTTTGCCGCAACAGATTTAAAAAAAAAAATATTATTATTATAGTTAAGTGAAGATAGAATATCCAAAGTGGACTCTGATATCGTGTGGTCAGCATACAATCTTCGACTTTTCGACTTGACCCATATCACTGTGTTTACAGTCCCTTGTTGAAGGAGCTAGAGGGTAAGTTTAAAATGCCAGCGATATTAGTTTGCATATATATATATATATATATATATATATATATATATATATATATATATATATATATATATATAGTAACAACATATCATTGTTGGTTCAAGCTTATACACCAGAATCTCTGGAATGAGTTTAACGTTAAGCCAGAGAAGACAATCATGAAGAGATTCAGCTGGGTACCAGCTTATGTTTCTTATCCTCATCCTCGATTCATTAAAGAAAAAAATGTTGATTTCTCTAGTAACGATCCTAAGAGCTTTATTCTCTTTCTCTTTATATGCTCCGTATCCATTTTAGGTAAATTCACATTATAACCTTATAATATGACAGAATATTTTCTTTCATTGGCGTTCAATTAAATTTAAACATTTTCATTCAAGATTGTATTTTAATTTTTTTTTCTACGAAATTTCCTTGAGTGCAATTAGCTAACTGATTTTGTAAAATCCAAATCTTATAACAGATTTTTTATGAACATTCATTATCTTGTAGGTTTAAATAAATGCACGGCTAAGAATTCGCGCAAGGCAGTGCACTTTCATGCACTTAATGTGGAAACTCATGCTTTATAATACGCGTTTTAAGGATCTAAAAATAGATCGGTACTGTACAGAATTAGTCGATTTCCTTTATTTCAGATTTTCTTTTTCTTTTTCGACAATTCTTAGCCTTCTGATAAAACTAATAAGTGTTTAAAAGGAACCTAAGATAGAATAACTAGGGAAGTAAGAAATTAACTGATTTTCAATACTCACCATGAAATTTCGCTTAAACAAATGTTCCAAATAAAGAGCATTTGTGAAAACTGTCACTCCTACGCAATTTCCTAGTTTTCATGCCATAATCGGTCCCGCACAAAACTTTGAGGACAAAATGAAGAACAGTTATTTCCACTATGGACAGGCGATTCGGAACTTCGCCAGGTAATCCTTTGATCAAATACAAAGAACAAGATTGCGAAACTTCACTATTTTGTATGCTTTGTTTAAAACACGAAAGTTTTTTTTTCCTTATTTTGATTGTGTACCGGTGAATTATTTCAAAAAATGGCCTCTCAGTAGCTGATGTAAATTTGTTTTCATCTTTCTTTTTTATTTTTTTCATTTCTGAAATATTGTTAAAATAATGTTATCAGGTTTAGTCTTTGAAGAAAATCGTATTTATTTTCACACTAAGTTTTTGACATAAAGAGGTGAGAAGACAAGAGCTGAACAATCTTAAATTTAATGAATTTTACTTAAAAAGGTTTTTAAAAGGCCTCGCTTTTAAGATTGGTCTGTGCATGACATAGGGAGAGGAAGTTGGGAGAACATGAAGGAGCGACTGTGTTTGAAGCTCAGTGCATTGAGAAACTCGGCTCTGTTTGAACGACACAAACACTATAACTTTAAAAGAATACAGACGTCTTTTGTGAGTGACCGGGGATTCGTCCTAACAAGATGTCCACAGAGCTTGGTCATTCTCCTCCTGTCTTCCGATTACACTAAAAAAAGGGTGTGGAAAAACTATTTTTAGACAGACAGGCTGACATAAAGAACAAAGTAAAAAGGGAATTCTTTGAAAGAGAGAGAGAGAGAGAGAGAGAGAGAGAGAGAGAGAGATAGAGATAGATAGATAGATAGATAGAGAGAGAGAGAGAGAGAGAGAGAGAGAGAGAGAGAGAGAGAGAGAGAGAGAGAGAGAGAGAGAGAGAGAGAGAGAGAGAGAGAAATCGAGTGGCCGTGGGAGGGTTATCATCTCTTGAAGGTAAGCACAGCCGAAAGAAGCCTAAAATCACCAAAGATGAAAGGTAAAGTAAAACAGTCAAATCGATCTGGTGACTTCGGTCTCCCGATGGGAGAAGAATATCTCTCTTCCCTGATTATTCCTATCGGGCTCCGTTGACACTCAACTTTCTGGCCAGGAATCAATACTGTTAAGTGTAAACCGAGAGACAGACCCTGTTGTGACGGGACTGAAGCTAGACCACACAAACACACACACACACACACACACACACTGGGGACAGGCACAGTGGACTTAAAATGTTGGTTTACCTCAGACATATAAGCGCGGACTTCAAAGTTGGAATCTTTGAAATAATCCGCAAATTTACCTAAGATATTACACGGTTTGTGAAAAAACGGTGTTTGTACTTCGTTGATTTGAATCTTAAAAGAGAAATGCCTGTGACTATTTTTTTCTAATCGAGAAAAAAGTTAAACGTTCCTATCATGTAGCAACATAGTGTTTGTTCCGGTTTGCTTTTATCATTATTTTTTTTAACTTGGCTGGAAAGAATAATTCATTTCGACATTCAACCGGAAGTAGCCATAAGATGGTAGTTTCTATAGCTATAGGATGCCTCAATGTTTTGTTATGATAGTATCTAGATCTAGCTCTCCGGCGAAATAATCATTCCCTTCTTCTTATACACAGATTGTATAGGTGGCAGGATTCACTCACGTTAGCTCTATTATAGTGAAGTAACATTATTTGAAGGATGGAATTAGATTTTTTGTTTTTTGTTTTTTTATAATGATAAATATTGGGTTCGGCTTGAAATTAGTGTGTGCTTCTTAATGGACATAGTGAAGTCATCGCACATTGAATAGGAAGCGACTTAAATCGGTGAAAGAATTATTTTGAATTGCCAAATATTTCTGGTAATTACCTAAAACATTTCCAACACATAGCTATTATAATTCTATGAATTACCACTAATTTTGTGTCTCATCGTCAGCTGAGAGTGAGTGAGCGCGAGACCGCATCAGCTGGGGGTGAGTTGTGGTTAGAAAAATTCTGTCTGACTTTATCTCTCAAGTCCTGACACAAGTTTGGGGAATTGTGACAGACCAAAAAACTATTCTTATTGGGTAAAAGCGCGTGACATGCACGAGGCTTAATGTGACAATCGTGAAACTAATTGAGCAATTTAGGCAGGAAAATTCCTCCACTCGCGTCCAGATGTCAGGCTGCTGTCAGGAGTGGTCGGGCTCAGTCTCTTTCACATTCTCTCTATGCTCCTTCATTCTGTCACTCTCCCTTTTTCTTCTCACTCTCCTCCATTCTCACATCGTCTAGATATATTTGCAACTCATTGTTTCTCTTCCTTTCCTCTCTCTCTCTCTCTCTCTCTCTCTCTCTCTCTCTCTCTCTCTCTCTCTCTCTCTCTCTCTCTTTTTCTCTCTCTCTCTCTTTCTGCAAGTCTGTTCCATTGACTACCGCTTTGTTTATTTTTATTTTCTTATACCTTCAAAATGTGCTTGTTTGATATACATTGAGATAGAAAGTTATGTCATCAAAGATTGTATATTTATTTATCGTATTCTACTAATGAATGCACCCTTTTTTGCACACGTCTTCACATTAAGTTCCCGCTTTGAATTACTTTTGCTTTGCTAATCTGATTTACAAGTCAAAACAATTCATTCTAGCAAACACTTGGCCAACACGCCCTTTCAACAGATATTCAATAACCTGACCCTGCCTTGTGCTGGGCTTATGATGTGGTGTCCTCACAAAGAGAATAGAAAAGGGGTAGTGTTTATTGACAAATACGCACAAATGGATATTTGAGGAAATTGGATTAGTGAGAGATTCTGTTTTCGTGAAGGTAAAAGAGACAAACATTGGCGGAGAAGGGAATGAGGGCGAGAGAGGCTGAGTGATGGGGACACAGAGATAGAGGGAGAAACAAAGATATAGAGGGAGACAGCGACATGCCGGAGATAAAAACTTAGAGAGAGAGAGGAAGAGGCAAGGAGAAAAAGTGAGAGTGTGTGTGAGAGAGAGTGAGAGAGCATATAATAGCTACCATTATTTTCTTATTCTTTCGTCTCCTACCAAAATCATCTTTTTCTTCTTCTCCCTCCCTTAACTTCGTCTTCCCCCCTCCCCCCTCTTTTTGCTTTCCCTTCCGCCTCTTTCCCTCTTCCCCATTTTGAGGTTTTCCCGTCTGTCCTTCCGTCGAGCCTGAGACGGTTCCGGTGTTGTTGTGTTTATCCAGAAGTGCCAGAGAGGAAGGGCATTCTTACCTGGTGTTGGGTAACACCAGAAGGTCAGGCCTGGAGTGAGCCTGACAGCCCCAGCAGACGATCAGAACGGGCAGCGAGAGAGCCGGCACAGGATGCGGGTCTGATGCACACAGACAAAATGTTAGCTCTGACTCCGTTGTTGGGCTTTCACTTTTCGCCAAACATCTGGTCTCGATCTGTAATCAGCAATGTCTTTTTTCTAGTCCTGCTATTTTTTCTGTCTTCTATTCTGGGAGAAAAGAGATTTCTCCTGGGTCTATAATACATTGTATACATCAACATCGGACTGGTGATTTGCGCTGCCTCAGCCAGCTCTACATAATGAAGTACATTTTCTGAAGGGTGTAGGAACGGCGAGGCAGTGTGACAGACTAGCGCGAATTCAAAAGAGTAAATTGTAACCTGAAAACGGTAATTATTATATTCATGTTTAAAATGAGACGATTAAGCGGCAGTCAGAAAAAAAGAAGAAAGACAGAGAGAGGGAGAGAAAAGGGATAGAAAGAGACATTCCTACATGTTTAGATACTGAGGATCGTCTAAACTATTCGAGGCGATCGAGGAATGCAATATTTGGATGGCAAGTATCAGTGGTTACAGGAGAGAGAGAGAGAGAGAGAGAGAGAGAGAGAGAGAGAGAGAGAGAGAGAGAGAGAGAGAGAGAGAGAGAGAGAGAGAGAGAGTGAGTGAGAGGCAGGGGGAGGAGGCGGGACTACATTCCTATGGTTTTAAGTCTGTTATGAACAAATCTATTATACTGTTATGAAAATAACGATCCCCCATCCCTTTCCCCCCTCTCTCTCTCACCTTTCCTTTTTTCTTTCTCCGCATCCTATCTCTCTCTGTCTCTCTTTCACACACTCTCTCTCTCTGTCTCTCTACCTCTCCCTGTTTCTCTGTCTGCCTGTCCGTCTGTCCGTCTGTCTGTCTGTCTGTCTGTCTCTCTGTCTCTGTCTCTGTTTCTCTCTCTCTCTCTCTCTCTCTCTCTCTCTCTCTCTCTCTCTATCTATCTATCTATCTATCTATCTATCTATCTATCCATCTATCTCTCTCGCTCATTCTCTGTCTTCCTATCTTCACTCAGTTGTTTTCTTTTTTTCTTTGACCACCATCTCTTTCAAAGTTTTGTTGCTTTTCTCATATTCAACCCTTCCTCAAGAATTTGTTTTAATCGAAGTGGTGTGTATCAGAAAACAGAATCGAGCACAGTCATGTTAGCACTCAGGAGATCAAGATAAATATATTTGCTTATTGTTGTTGTGTTGCTGTGCTTGTTGTTACTGGGTTTTAACTTTAATGGTGTTATTGAGTTGAAGACACATTTTGATGATAAACTATGGTAAAGTAGAAAAAGGGTTCGAGGTTTATAATGTAATGGATTTGGAGTTTATCGTCTGAGCTTCTGTAGAAGACTTTGAGAGAACTCTTACACTTATCCGATATTAAAAACATCTCTCATCTCTTCCCAGCTTAAACAGGAAGAGGATTTAGCAGTAATTTGCTAATGGTTTTTAATGAAAGAATTCCATTTTCAGCAAAATCTTAAGGAGTTTATGTAAGTTGTTATGCTTTTTAAAGCTGAAAACGAATTTTGGCGCAAATTTATAAAAGTGGAGATATTCTTAGAGGCGTAGAAGATATTAAGAGATATGGTTATTGCTGAGTATAGTACAGAATAGGACAGAAATGATTTTTATGTACTCCTCGTGTACATTCTCTTGGTCAGTCGTTTAGTTTTACAAAATCTATGTTATAATTTTGTTGCGGATTTTTTAAATTGTTTTCACTAATGGTGTTTTTATGCTTTAGTAAGCGAAGTAAAGAAATGCATACTTGATCAAGTTTTAGACTTTAATTGCATTTTGGATAATGTATCGTCTTAATTTTAATTCATGCGGTACTTCCTCTTTGAGAATGTCACAAAGTCTTTAGATTGTTTTATCTTTGTCCATAAAGTTTTGGACTTATACTCACTGAGTAAAAAGAAAAGAAAGAAGAGAAAAGGTAGAGAGTAAACGAGCAAAGTCGAAGAGAACGTCATAACCTCTACAATTATTTCCGATTTTTCAAAATTAGACTGTTGATGTAGTGACAAACCTGGACATAAAATACAAGGATTTCATGGAAATATTCAAAGTGTCAACAGATTGAACTTTCTGAGTAAAAAAAAGGCTACAAAACGTGCCTGACTTTCAGAGACTAACAAGAAAATGTTTAGGTCTAAAAGAGCCGATGATGGGGTATGGGGTAGGAGTCTGGCTGGCTGGACTGGTCTGTTACCATGAGAAAACCACAGACACGGGTTGCTGAGACCTGTACCGAGGATTACACGTGACCATCACGGTGCATAACTGACCTTTTTATCCATATCATTTTGATTGCTTTTCCTAGACGTCTTGTCGAATATTAAATTAGGTCCACAACGTACCATTTGGAGAGTTTAATGGTTTGTGTCTACGCAAATTATGGGGCAATTTTGTATACATCATGTCCATTTAGACTCAGAATATAATTTTTAGGTCTTTATAAAACGTTGATGGTACTCTCTAATTACACTAATGCCTCTCTTTCAGCTATATTTTTCTCTCTGTTTCTGTGTGTGTGTGTGTCTCTCTCTCTTTATTTATCTATCCGGTTGAATCTCTCCCGTTTCTCTCACATTCTCTCTCTGTCAGTATTACTACTGCTACCGCTACAACAACAAATACTTCTGCTGCTGCTACTACTACTACTGCTGCTGCTGCAACTACTACTACTACTACTACTACTACTACTACTACTACTACTACTACTACTACTACTACTACTACTACTACTACTACTACTACTACTACTATTATTATTATTATTATTATTATTATTATTATTATTATTATTATTATTATTATTATTATTATTATTATTATTATCATTATCATTATTATTATTATTTGCAGCAGTAGTTGTAGTAGTAATAGCAGAAGTAGTAGCAGTAGTAGTAGTATTTTTATCAATAAATGCATCAAGGTACGTTTATAAAGCAACATAGAGGTTATGATGAGAAGTAGAAAACCTTCTACCCATTCAAGAAATCACACACACATGGTTCACATCGGTCCAGGTAATTAGTTATTCTCCCCTTGACTGCTTAAGTTGTTCTGCCTCAGTGTCCATACAAAGCATGCTGGTCATTCCTGCAGGGTTGGGCTGGCAGGAGTCTCCACTACCTCAAACGTTGAGCCTGTCTCAGTCCGTCCATCGACACACGTTGATTCTGTGCCAGAATTTCCCGCATTTCTTGGTCCATGTGGGTTTAATGTGAGCGGTTCCGCGCCAACTGGCGAGTAAAATGCCATTTCTGAGCTAGATGTAGACATTGAAGGCTTAAAACTTGAAGAAACTTACAGAAAATCTTTGAAATAAGGGTCTAAATTAGAAGCATTGATTTTACAGTTTCATGAATCACGTCGAGTTTTCGTTGCCGTGTATTGGATTTGTTTCACTTATAGCTGGCAACGATTTACACATAAAATACCTTTCTAATACAATACAAACCGGTAATGTTATGCTGTATAAATCTATTATTTTAGTGGTCTATCCCACGATCTACCAAGATTGAAGCCTTGTAATGTTGAACTTTTTTTTATCCCTTTTTCTGAAACTGTACATTGGAGGTTTTATTCAACGCAATTGTTTTATAAATATTTGTGTATAGAATAGTGAGTATAAATTTAAAAGTAACACTGAAAAAGTTTATATATTTTGCATGATAATCGTTGCTTAATTTTCATCCTTTTCTGAAATTTCAAATTACCCAGGACATTTAGATGCTGGCAGCGTCATAGTAACAAATACAATTCCAAACATCATGCATTCACATACAAGTAACCGGAAATGTACAATTAATACAATGTACAATGAAGTGTGTCTATTATATTAAACAAAGTTCTACTGTATCTAGGTCCATGTAGTTTCTTATCAAGTTGCCAATGAAAGGAACTGTTTCATCCTCCTAGAGTGGGAAAATCGATGATCGTTAAATTAAAGCTCTGTGATGGAATAAAGGTCATCTTTCTTTCCAATTCATTAAATTGCTGTTGACCTAATTAAAAAAACAAAACTAATTACTGATTCGTTTTGTTCAAGATTTAAGAGAAGTGTTTGTATCATGAGAGTCGTGGAAAAGGATGAACAAAATCTCCTCCTTTCTATCCTTTCTTGACGCTTTTTTTTTTATTCTCTTCGTCTGTGGATTTGTTTTTCTTTTTTCTTTTTTACTTTCTTTCTTTTAATATCTACTCTCTCTATTTGCTTCTGTATCCCCGCCCCTCAATTTTCTTTTCGCCGTTTCTTGCTCTTCCAATATTTTTCTTTTTCGTGATTTCTTTTCCTCCCTGTCAACTATTCTCTCAGTCCTTTTTTTTCTTTCCTCCTCTCTCTTTCTCTCTATCTCTGTCCCTGAAGGCAATGCACTCCTGTGAGGTAAAGTACTGTCTGCCCAGACCACAAAGACCACCGTTGAGATTGTTTGCTGCCTCTACCAGGAGAACCAATGTGAAACAAGAGCATAGGTCTAGACCCAGAAAAGTTACCGTGAACATGCCTGGAAGGTTTGATGTTGCATGGGAGTTTCAGTTAGGATTCCTTTTTATTATATTATCTAGTCTCTTTTGGGTTTTTTTAAAATCTAGTTTGTCAATAAGTGCGGAAGAAATAGCATAGCAGTAATGATCGAATTCTGCCTCAGAGATGATGATTTAAAAAATCTTCATGCCTTTATTTTTGGTGTGGTAGAATTTTTATGGTGTTAGTTTTAGCAGTAGCAGTAATATAGAGAGCACTACTTGCAACAACAGTGATTGCTGTAGATGTGGCTTCGTCATAACCGTGGTAGTGGTGGTGGTAGTGGCAGTGTTAGAGATGGTGCAAACAGAAGTTCGGTTGCAGCAGTATCATACTGAGTAACTAAGGGGTTATTATGGTGCTGCCTTCAGAAGCGGTGCTCTTCATCGGTCTTGAAAATATATCGGACAAATTAAGGTGATGTTTTTGTCTCTCTTTTTTTTCGATTGATTCCAAATGTTCGTGTATATAAAGGTTGGTTATATAAAGATTGATATTGATATGCTCCTTTCAAATCCTCGTTCCATTCCAAAACTCCAAACAAAATACATGCATCTTATCCTTGAACCATCCTCTACGTCCACAACAAAACAAACACATCATCGAACAGATAGATTTCACCGCTTGAGATCTGTGGCTCAGATCAAAATCCACCTTATCTGTTGAACCGGACAATAAGCCTTACAACAACACTGGAACTGCTCTGACCTGAGTTAATTGAGTCGGGTGTGCTTTCGCTTAACCTGCTGCATGGGTTTCCAGAGAGACAGCGTTGGCAGCGCTAACCACAGCTAATTATGGAGTTGACTAGTTTGTGGAGAGAGGAAACCCAGTAGTTAGTTCTGTGGCAAGGCTAGTATCTGTTTCTCTATTTATATTTTGGGAGAGCGGTTCGGTTAGGCCAGCGTACTGAGCCAAAGCAAACAAACGAGATGAACTCCTATTACTTTAGGATGCTTCAAGCTCCACAGAGCGCTGGTGGTGAGCAGTGAGCTAAAGAGCTCTAAAAAGCTTACCTCATAGACTGCCTTAGGGATCTTGTTGTTAATAAACTTCCCCGTTACATACATTAGACACCACGGTTTGGATAACAACAGATAACAGGTACGATTGAAACACTTCTTGTGAGTTACGATTTTTGTTCTTCACTTTGTATGTTTATAGGTTTGACGTTCGGCTAAAACCAGTGCCTTAATTCTAACATTTAAATACTGTGAAATAACGCTTCAAGACCTATCTATACTAGAATGAAACTGTTAAAAATTCACGCGCTGGTGATAAAAAATTCCCTCATCTAGTAAGCTTATTTTCATCAAAATTTGCATTATGGAATAGATAAAAAATCTTTCCTTCATTTTCCTTAAGGTAGATCTTAGCCCTCACAGGTTTATTGATAGAAAATTTATTTTGATTCTGTAGATGAGAAAGTTGAGTAATACCAAAACTAGATCTCACAGAGGCAAACTTTGACCGGTCTGAAAGTGTAATTCTGAATCCCCCCCACCCCATAGTTTTGCAAAATAGTTAAATTTTGCAAATCTAACATCTTGGAGCTCGATAGAAATCACTGAATGTCGTCCTCAGTGTATGAAAACAAGAATGATAGAAACGTTTTTCTTACCCATGAGAAAGAGATAGCTGCATCTTCACACCATGCCATATAATTGGAACGATATAACTGCTCTCCCACATTTTGTACAACTTGTATTCCAATGAATACTTTCAAATTATTTCACACATAAGGATTTGGCTCTCTTTCTATTATTCTTGAAGATCTTATTCTGTTTATTCTGGAAATTTTTTTCATCGCTTGAGACAAGCACTAGATCTGGGTGCTAGATTAAGGCATTGTGTTGGTAACTTCATCCTGGGTCCACAATTTACGACTGTGTGTCCAAATAAATGAAACAGCAAACCCAATACAGGTGAGCTGGTGCAAGTTAGACTTTGCCTGGCACAAAAGCAGTATATTTTTAACCAAATTTATGTTTGTTGCACTGCATCTGAAAAGTTAATTATCTATGTTGCTTTTTTTAAGTTATGAATAAGAAATGTGTCGTTAAAAAAAGTTATTAGTATTAAATATACTTTCAAAATCTAAACATTGACATAGGCCTTTTACTAGACTTGAAGGAATTAATTTTAAAAAATTACAATGTTTACTGTTTAAAAAAAAATGGAAATGTCTCTGTCTCAAACAAAAAGCATAATTGAGCTAGTTGAACGGGGAGGAAGCCGAAGGTCGATAATAATTAGTTAGATTTAGATCTATCTCTAGAGAGGAAATAAATCCTCATTGACTTTAAAAACAATCCCAGCAACAGATCGCTTCTGTTAGTTTCGAACTGACTTAGTAGTTGCTTGAAATAAGAGCAAGTCGCGGCGTAAAACAGCACTTTCCTTACTGTGCGTTAAACAATGTTTGTTCAGCTGAATTTAACCATAATATTAGAGGTGTATCAACAAAAACGAAAATGGCATGTTTGCGGAGAGTTCATGACAGATAGAGCTAGCAATCTACCTTCGAACAGTTATTGTTCTCGAAATCTCTTCATTGTTTGTAACGTCATCAAATTAATGATGTCATTGATAAACTCAGTGTTGTCTCGGTCATTCTGCCGAAAGGTTAGATTTCCATTCATGATTTATTTTCTTCTCTTGCTCACGACATTTGAGATATTTCAGACAGCTTTTTCTTCAAATTATTCATTCTGGAAAATGATATAATACAATATGATGTACCATAAGGGCGATAGACATTTTACTTAACCTTACGCTTGCCCATTTGTTTTTCTAATATTTGGTTTTACATTCGAATTTGAGTTGAAAGGAAAATAAAGGGAGGGGGTATAGAAAACTATAAGAAAAGAAAGAGAAAAGGGGCAAGACGATAGAGAAGAGGAGAAAAAAGACGGAAGATATGATGGGAGACAGAGAGAGGAACCTACCTCAGAGGATCTAGATTTTTCAAGTTGTCTGTCTACCTGTTTTCTCATGAATGAAAGAACCAGCAGCTGGCATGTGTCTCACCTAGATTAGGATTGTGTAGTCTGATATATCTTATTGGGTTTACATCTCTGTTTCATGTTATCTCTGGCATTGCGAGAGATAAGGAAGGGAGTAAGGGGTGCCATAGAGGTGAATTTATTTGTCTTTGCATGTGTTTGTGCGTGTGTGTAGGACAGAGAGGGAGGAGTATCAAGGAAGAATAAGTAGTAGTAGTAGTAGTAGTAGTAGTAGTAGTAGTAGTAGTAGTAGTAGTAGTAGTAGTAGTAGTAGTAGTAGTAGTAGTAGTAGTAGTAGCAGTAGTAGTAGTAGCAGTAGTAGTAGTAGTAGTAGTAGTAGTAGTAGTAGTAGTAGTAGTAGTAGTAGTAGTAGTAGTAGTAGTAGTAGTAGTAGTAGTAGTAGTAGTAGTAGTAGTAGTAGTAGTAGTAGTAGTAGTAGTAGTAGTAGTAGTAGTAGAAGTAGTAGTAGCAGTAGTTAGTAGTAGTAGTTGTAGTAGTAGTAGTAGTAGTAGTAGTAGTAGTAGTAGTAGTAGTAGTAGTAGTAGTAGTAGTAGTAGTAGTAGTAGTAGGAGGAGGAGGAGGAGGAGGAGGAGGAGGAGGAGGAGTGGTAGTAGTGCTTGCAGCAGTGTGGATCTGTAGAATAATATTGGTCAGGTTTTCAATGAGACAATATTTGCTCGGCATTCTCTGAAGAATATCTTCAGTTCAAAGACAGCGGTTGCTCAAGTAACTTACCTAGCTTCCATCGTCTCAAACTGCCACTGCTAAACCAGTACAATTTCAAAAATTCGGAATTGGTTCCTTTTCAATAAAATTACATTCTTCGTGTGTTTAGAGATTTGATTTTTGTACCACAAACAGGACATGTTGAAAATTTGATAACAGCCGAAACGTAATAAAATCTAACACTGAACTATTATCTTCAAAACTAAGTTTGATTGAAAATATGCGATCACGTTTACTGATTAAAAATGTGATTAATTTGCTAGAGAGTCATTTAAGACGTTGCTACATTAACAAAACGATTTCCCAGTGGTGTAGGTAACAATTGATCTCTTTTTGCAAGGTGTAATCGTTCCTCTTGTAGCTGCCATTTTCATTTTTATTCTTGCCTCATGTGAAAGAGTAATCAGTGTTTTCATCGGCTGTGGTTCTATTATTTGGTGTAGAGTCTTGCGTTTTTATAGCGGTTTCTATTCTGGTGTATAAAAAAAACATAGGCGTCATCTTTTACTTCTCAAAAACACATAAAGTTTGCAAGTGTAATTGATTAGTCCCCTTTCAAGTCTCAAAGACTACCCTGTCATAGTATACTCTGTTACAGTTGGCCTTAAGCTCGCACACTGTGGCTGATGTTGAAACCAAACGACCGTAGGTCAAGCCCAAGATTGGAGATAAAAAGGTGTCCTTTAAAATCTTTTGTATCCCACGAATAGGAAGATATTTTTATCAAAATCAATCAAAGTTCTGTTGAAATACCTGGATCTGAAAACATGGCTGTTTGTTTCTACAGAGATTTAGCAGTTGTGGGTGGTCAGTGGTGGAGATGTGTTACACTCAAGGTCTGGTCCTCGCTGGCTGAGTGGAGATCTTGGCTAAACCTCAAACGTGCTCATTTCACCCAACTTCTCTTGAACGATACTTCACTTCCTTCATAGCTAAGGGCCAATGTTATCAACACGTGATGAACTAGATGGAGAAGAGAGAGAGAGAGAGAAAAAAAAAAGATGTGAAATGATGGGCTCTTTTGAAGCAAACTTAACACAGACATAAGTAATCGGGGAAAAATACCCAGTCTAGCTGGTAAACATAGACACAGAATTAGTAAATTGCCATAATAGTGTCCTGAGACTGTCCTCCAATTGATGTCATTAGAGAGTCTCGCCATATCGCTCTCCTTCACTGATGCTGGTTTTCTTAGGCAAGATGCAGTAAGAAAGGAGCAGAAAGGGATGGAGAGAAGAGGAAAATCTGAGGAAAACGAATGTGTGAGCGTGTGTCTCATGTCTCATGGGGGAAGAAAGACAAATTCACAAAGATTAAGCCAGTTAAATGATATTCCCGCCCCCCCCCCTCCCAGGAATTTTACTTCGCTTGTGTTATGTAATAAAACTGAAGTTTTGTAACTATAAATATTTGCATACTGCATTAATTTCCTTGCGATTTAATATGTACCAAGGATACAGTGAATATTCCTATAGTTTTACTCTTTGGGATCATCAACCTCTTGCTATTGTCTCTTTCAGTGACCAGGCTGAGACGAAGCAATACACACTTTTTTTCTTACTATTGACGATGCATTCACAGAGACGCAATCAATACACACATTTCTCACAGCAAAGAGAAAGTTTTAATGAGAGAAGCAGATCTGTTCAAAGTTGAATATAGAATTAAGATTCTGTTTCAATTTAAACTGTGCATTTTAAAATAATCAGTTACATACGGGACATTAAAAGCAAAGAAATTGAAGATGTAAAGAGGTTCTACATGTTTTAATATTGACAATTATCGTTTTGATTTCTCATGAAAAGGCACAGAGTCCCCGAGGGGCAGAGAACTTACGGATGCCATTCTGGCCGTGTCTCTAGAGTTAACTAAAGAGGAGAAATAATGTGGCCCTGCGGCCCATGGGATCGAAAAGATGGTGAATAGAAGCCGAGTTCTAGGTAGCTTGGGCATAGAAAGATGGAGTCACAATACAAGCATTGAAAGTGAGAGAGAGAAGGTGCTTAAGATATCACGAGTGAATGGGAGAGAGAAAGAACGCAGATATAGAGACACATAGAGCGAGGCTGACGGATAGACAGCGAAAGAGAGACAGAGAGAAAGAGCTAGAGAGAGAAAAGAGGGAGAGAAAGAGAGAATGCGAGATAGAAAGAGATAAAGAGAGAGATAGAGAGAGAGCGAGATAGAGATAGATCGATATATATATAGAGAGAGGGAGAGAGAAAGAGAGTTAGAGAGAGAATTAGAGAGGGAGAGAGAATTAGAGAGAGAGAGAGAGAGAGAGAGAGAGAGAGAGAGAGAGAGAGAGAGAGAGAGAGAGAGAGAGAGAGAGAGAGAGAGAGAGAGAGAGAGAGAGAAACGACAATAGAGGGACAGATTTGACAGTGCCGAGAAGCGCGGAAATTATTTGCCTCAGAGGTCGTTGTCTGAAGGGACGGAACATAGAGAGTTCGCGAAGCGTGTAAGTGTGGAAGCTGAAGTGTTGCCACGAACTGTCCGTTACTGCTACAGGCTCCACCGTTATGGCTCTGATGAGCCTCTTTCATTAGACTTGTTCAGGGAGTTGGAAAGTGAGTACGAGGAGGAAATTGGTTCGAATCACCAGTGCGCTAGACGGCGAGTCCTGTGGTGCTGCAAAGCGAGTTCTCACTATCTCGTATATTTAGAGAATATAATGATTTTTTTTTTTACGTCTGGAATTAAGTGCTTGTTTACTTTGCGTAGCTTATGTTCAATAATGTTTAAAGTGCAACCGAGAAGAAGAGTTTGGTGAGATAAACGAAAATTAGGAACAGTTAACGACATCGCCGTGGACATAATAAGAATGTTTAACCCGGGTCAATATACGATCGAGATTGGAAATAAAAGCCAAACAAAATATAAAACTATATCAACCTGATCAAGATTAGAACAATTCGTGCAGGATCAATGAAAGTACTCGGTTCAGTCAACTATCATCAAGTCGGTTAACAGGAAAATAAGGAAACTGATAACCGGGTATGTATGTAGCTTGGGGGACAGGACGTTGTAGGCCGCACTTGGTGATCAAGACAGAAAGGAGAAGCTTTCTTTTGTAACACTGAATACCTTTATATGTATGTATATATATATATATATATATATATATATATATATATATATATATAAATACGAGTCACATACTTTTTTTATAGATTATGTACCAGGTATCTTCACTACTGAAATGTTACTCGTGTATCGCTCCCTTTACATCACTCCATGGTGCTCAAGTTGGAGAAAGCCTGTGTTTGTGTGGACCAACGCCTCAATAAAGGGAACAAAGCTGACACTTCACGCGTTTTAATGCCAATTAGGTTTGAGGGCTGGTCATTATCTTTACAGGTGATCGCATAGATTTCGAATTATTATAGTGCTATGATGTTACATAGCTGCAGCTCAAACTGATTTGTTGAAAGCATTTCCCGTTTGTAACGATGGAAATACGGATAAGGCTAGTTTTCAAAGCCAGAAGTCGAAATCTCCTTCGTGCAGCGTAATGAATGATCTTCTCTGGAGCATCCACACAGCCAGTTTCTGCGACGCTGAAGTGAGCATTTGTATAGCTTTAAGCAAGCCATAAAAAGATTCGAGTAAAGCTTTCAGTTATGTCATGTATAGAGAAGGAGTTCACCTGAAGTTATTTGGGATTTCTTCAAAAACTGACCTTATTCACAGGAAAAGGTTAGGGGAGAGAAATGAAGACGTAAGAAATGTACAATTGATAAGAACAATACAGGTGCAGAAGAAGAAGAAGAAGAAGAAGAAGAAGAAGAAGAAGAAGAAGAAGAAGAAGAAGAAGAAGAAGAAGAAGAAGAAGAAGAAGAAGAAGAAGAAGAAGAAGAAGAAGAAGAAGAAGAAGAAGAAGAAGAAGAAGAAGAAGGAGAAGGAGAAGAAGAAGAAGAAGAAGAAGAAGAAGAAGAAGAAGAAGAAGAAGAAGAAGAAGAAGAAGAAGAAGAAGAAGAAGAAGAAGAAGAAGAAGAAGAAGAAGAAGAAGAAGGAGGAGGAGGAGGAGGAGGAGGAGGAGGAGGAGGAGGAGGAGGAGGAGGAGGAGAAAAACGTGGACCCTTATTTACCCTATGTATCTTAAGATCTAGTAAGGAACGGTTCCCGTCTGATATCACAAGATGAAAGTTTCTTTCTATTTAAAGTAAATATCTACAGCAGGTACGTGAAGAATTAGAATGCGCTTAATGCTAGAAATAATGTTTGCCCTGTCTTCACGGACACATCAACGTGTGACCTGCTCACCTATGCTAACACAGCTCTCTGGTACACAGTGGGATTGGGAAAACATGGCCTTATTATGATGGCTTACTATTATTACTTTATTATGCTCACACGTTGTCTTTTTTCCAGTAATGGCTTTGCCTGTTGTGAATATTTGTTATTTTATTCTCTTAGTGCGAGAGGGCATCGATCAAAATTCATATCATTATGGGAAGGCTTTTTTTTCCCTTTAAGTATCTTTCTTCTCCGATTGTCCTGTGGGCAATTTCCATAATGACATTCATTTTCAGAAATTATAGATTAATAATCACATCTGAGCGTCCTTCACGCAGAAGAACTGTTTTAACGCTATTCCAGTCGGCCAAGCACTTCGTTTGTTGCCTGCGGTTACAGCTGATTTACTCCCGTGTATGGAGGAGTATGATGAATTTTCAACCAGTTTCCATCCTCCAAATAAATTTATCTCCTTCTCATCTTCATTTCATATAGATCATCTTTTGCTAAGGATCGATACTCCTCTTTTTCCTCTATCTACCCTTCTCTCTATCCAGCTATCTATCTTTCTATCTATCTATCTTTCTATCTATCTATCTATATTTCTCTCTTTCTCGCTTTTTTTTGTCTGTCTGTCTGTCTCTATTTATCGATCTATATATGTATATATATATATATATATATATATATATATATATATATACATATATAGATAGATAGATAGATAGGTTGGTAGATGGATAAATATAGAGAGAGGAGACAAAGAAAAAGCGGAGTACACCTAATAAGATAATCTAAATGAAATTAATGAATAATGAGAGAGAGAGAGAGAGAGAGAGAGAGAGAGAGAGAGAGAGAGAGAGGTAGGGAGGGAGGGAGGGAGAGGGAGAGAGCAGGCCATCCTCAGTTTTGTCGGGTTGAGTGAGTTCAGCCCAGATTTAGTGTCCGCTATTGATCTGGGTGCAGTTAACAGTTTACTGTGGATGGATGCACCATCGAGTGAAGCTGTCGGATCAAGGTGGATATCATCGTGTAATTAACCGATAAGTACAGCCAGGGTGTCTTTTTTTATTGTATACTAGAATAACACACACAAGGAAACGAAATCATTTTAAAAATGGAAAGAATGTCCTTAAATTATGTCCGTATTTAAGGTGGTAGACAAGTCTTAATATAGTCGGTTCATCAAATTATAAGGTAAACTGCAAGCTATATTTTTACACCTACATTCCTTAAGATATAGATCTAGCTTTAGATGAACTCCATAATTTGAATGAAACATATTTAGCACCAAAATTTAAATCCTGAAGATAAAACTAGGTACGGCCATCCGATCTAAGTAACAGGAGTCTTGAACTAAATTAATGGAGCTTCTCTTATACTGTGAGTAACGGGGCGTCATAACGCGACTTTTACTTAACTGGGCTGTCGCATCGAGGTCTATGTTATTGTCATGGTGAGAACTGTAAACCTATGTTTATAATATGTGAGAAACATCTCTAATCATAGCGGTAACATAAAACTCTCACTCACTACGTTCTTTGCACTCTCCGTTTTGTCAAAATCTTAATCAGTTTCTTGCGTGCCGGCAGATCATGGAGAGCAGTGGCTATTGAAACGTTTCTTTGTTGGGTTTTTTTTTATATAGTTTTATCTCGCTAAAGTAAAAAAAAAAAAGAATGGGAAAGAGAGAGAGAGAGAGAGAGAGAGAGAGAGAGAGAGAGAGAAAGTGAGAGAGACAGAGAGAGGGAGTAAATGTAAGAGTCGGATGAGCAGAACTTGTAAATGGAATGGAAAGACAAGAGCGAGAGATTTAGTATGCATGCAACTCTCAGAAAAAATCAAAGCTATGAAATTAAAACTTGGAACTAGAAAATAATAATATTACACACAGTTGCTATCGATTCTTTCTGTTTGCTCTCTACGTCAGACCGCCATCATTTCTCTATAAATACTGCGACCCCTCAGTTTTGCCTAGCATTGTCTTTTCTATTGATTCTCACTGGGGAGAGAAGCTTTTCTAAGTCCTTACACTAAAGATGCAAACGTTGTCTCTTTGTTTTCCTGTCTGCTCTCCGCCTTTGTGTGCGGTCTTCATTGTTTCACCCACTGGTGTAAAAAAAAAAAATTCAGATTGCTGTGGTTATTTTTTTTAGCATTTTGTTTAATGTAGCTGAAATCTCGACGATGCCAGAGACCTAGAAGCGAAATTAAAGAATTTTTATCACGATTGTCACACACACACTGGACTTGGGTAGTAAAATATCACTGTAAAGCATAAAAATGGATTGTAGCAATCGGTCTCGGCTATTATGAGGCAAAATTACCCTTGCTATAAACGCAGATACTATCCATAGGTTAAATTGAAAGTTTCCATCTTCTTAAAGATCCTCATTCAATATTTTAATTTTAATAAAGTTGACACATTTATTTTATACAAAAACTAATTGTTGTTAAGATCAAGAAGATTTTTTTTTAACACGGGAAAAAACAGATCGTTCTCATGTAGGGATTCGAATAATACTCTTTTTCTTTAGAACAGGTTTTATCGTACTCAGTTTTGAGTTTGTTCCTTTTATCTTGTTGTCTTTGTTGCCATTGCCATTTCCTGCCAACTTCAATTTATTTTTAATCTTCTTTTTCAGGTGGGATCATCCTGGTTGTAGAGCTAAAAGAGTTAGACACTGTTCACCTGTGACGAGCGATATACTCTTGCAAATCTTATCTGTCATTGATATTCCATAGAAAAGTGACGGTGCCATTACCAGCAGCAGCTTAATTCTTGCACAGCCCAAGGTCTGCAACAGGCCGCAAGGTGCAGGGTCAGACGAGCCAGTAACCACTCACAGCCTCAGCTAGTCTCTAGATCTGTTGCTTCTGGAGCAGCTTGTAGCCTGGGAACATTGGAGATTTGGCTCGTGTCATCGAGTGCAGCCTCAAGTGACTTGATCACGTGATCCTCATGCCCCTGGGCCAGACCTCTTGAAACAGTGAGACACTCTTCACCGCTCTCTCTCTCTCTTTCTCTAGAGTTCCTCTGGGCTCAAGGTTCAAGAGCCCAAGCTGACTGACTACAGGAAGAGAGTGAGACCAGAATACCTGTTGAAGCTCTAGATCCTGTCCGCTCCATTCTTGTGTCTGCCCTTGCTGTGGTCATTCAGAGGTCGCAGTAACACTCATTGTGAGCTGGGTTGATCTCTAGGGTACTCACCCGGATCAACTAGCTGTAGAAACAAAGCCTTAGTCACAGCACTTTCACAGGCCAAGGTCTGAAAAGCTCTTTACAAGGCAAACACTCCACTTTTTTTAAACCATTAAAAAAATTCGCCTCTGGATTGTATATTTTTATCGCAACTGTTGAGTGTGGTAGACAAGCGACCATGTGCTGCCGCTGCTGCCGAAACGGCAAGGTAAGTTTTACTTCTTTCTATAACTCTTCCTCTTACTGATGGATATGGCGAAGTAGGGGAGGACAGGTGAGCTCACATGCGTTGAGCAATAGAAATGAGAAAATGTTTCCACTTTGTCGTGTCAATATTTTCATGAATTCTTTTTATTGTCCCACGATCCATACAGAGGTGAATATGATTTATCAACTGTTTGAACAAGTACAGGTTGGGACATAATTCCATTAATTTCACAAACATGCCAGAAAGATTCTAACAACGGTTTTCGATATTTCATCATTAACTTTCTTCTTTGTGTGTATATGCTTTGAAGTATGCACTTTAACGAAAACAGTGAGAGAGAGAGAGAGAGAGAGAGAGAGAGAGAGAGAGAGAGAGAGAGAGAGAGAGACAGGGAGGAGACAGAGAGAGAGAGAGAGAGACAGGGAGGAGACAGAGAGAGGGGGGAGGAGAGGGCAGTAAGAACTCTCGGCAGAGTCTATAATCAGAGACAAGGACATACAGAGATAAACAGACTGGCAGATAAAGAATCAAACAGGCAGACAGAAAAAGAGCCTGTATAAAAAGTAAAAAATAAGCTTAGACTAGAACTAGAAGGCATGGCCAAAAAAATGATAATGATAAATCTCCAGCAACAAAGATTTGAAGTGGTCGGGATGGGGTTCTTGGCATGTTGGGCCAGGATTTTTTTTATAATAATTCTATATAATTACGAAACAAACAGACTAAGGAAAAAAGTGCTTATAAATAATACTGGTTACGGCCTTTTTCGTTCCTCTAGGTATTCCAATATTGGAGACAGCGCGTCACTCATGTGTCGGGGGGCAGATCCCTCTTGGATTAGTTTAATATAAATGCAAATCAAGGGATTTTTGTATTACAGTAGCGGTACTAACAGTTCTTCCTTGAGAGGTTAAAAGAAAAGCAGAAGTGGTTGGTCTTCTCATAAAACAAAATATAACAGATACAATTGCGATATCAGCAAATATCATTACAGTGAAGATTTGATGTATAAAAAATATGAAGTCGTGTAAGAGCGAAAAATATATAGATATATTTTTAATATTGTTATTAAAATAATGATGATAATGGCTAAAAAAATTCCTTCATGTAATGTCTGAAGATACAAATCAACCTCTACAAAGTGAGTCAGTATCAGGGTTTGTTTCCACTCCCTCTACCTAGCCCGATACTGTTGTAAAACGCAGCAATTTCCAACAGGTTCATTTAAATTGTTTGATTCGCCCACTGAACAAAGGTATCTTCCCATCAATAAACCAGGCTTGAGTGAATGAGTTGGAAGAGAGGTAGAGAGTGGGACGAGTGAGGGAGGGATGTAAAAGAGCGAGCTGGGGAAAGAGAAAGAGAAGTGAGGAGTTCAAACAGCGACCGGCGGAAATTAAAGGAAAACACAAGTTGCATGAAGGATGAAAGAGAAATATTTGAAAATACAAACTGTGGTTAACGTCAAACAACATCTCGAGCGCTTGCTGGGTCACTGATTACCAGAAGAGATATCAGGGCGGGAGCGAGAGAGAGAGAGAGAGAGAGAGAGAGAGAGAGAGAGAGAGAGAGAGAGAGAGAGAAGGGAAATTGGGAGGGAGAAAAAAAATTGAGAAAGGGGGAGAGGAAGTAGTTGGAGGAAGAGAGGGAGACAGAGCAGAGAAAGCTAGCTAGCTAGATAGATAGAGAAAGAGAGAGAGAGAGAGAGAGAGAGAGAGAGAGAGAGAGAGAGAGAGAGAGAGAGAGAGAGAGAGAGGAGGAGGAGGAGGAGGAGGTAACAAAACTTTTATCAATATATATTTAGAGAGAGAGAGAGAGAGAGAGAGGGGGGGGGGAGAGAGACTAAATTCCAACAAAGGACATGTGAATCTAGAGGATAAAAAATCAAAATACAGCGGAAAAAATGAGAAAAGGTTTCGGATAATTGAGTAGAAAATTAACAAGAGGAAATTAATTTTAAACATCTTTATTTTTTAATCATTTTGAACAAAACCTCACGGATGTTGTCAAAAACGAATGAAAGAGAAAGTTAATAATCATTTTAATTTAACATTTGGAGACTCAGACACAAAGTTTCTAACCAAAGAGGCTTAGCGCAACATGGAAGTTCAGAGGTTAAAACGGGCGTCCATAATTATTATCATGTGATGAAATAAGGTTCTAAACTTAAATCGCAAGTCCTCTTTTATTGTCTGTTGTAAATCTTTCACTTTGCATAGCATTCGAAATAGCTGCTGGCGTTTCATGCTATCTTGGCTTTCATTGCAAGTCGACTAGGTTTTCGTTGTTTATTTAACATTGAATGCTTCTCGTTTTTATTCGACTTGCTACAATCCACGACGTTCGATCTAGGCCTAGAAAAAAAGGTTTGTTTACAAAAACATAAAAAGCGACTCGGGATTTTGTTTAGAAAATAAATGTATTTAGAACTAAGATTGAATGAAACTTAAAATAAATCCATTATCATGTCAAGGCGGGGTGGCATTTCACAGAGAGTTATTCTTTGCTCTGCTTTCAGTGATTTTCTTTTTTCTTTTTTTTTAAGCTGATGAAGCAATAGAGTCTGTACTGCACTAAGAAACCTTATCATGTTAAACGTAATCAGGCTATTTCTATTAATCAGGGAACGGATATTTAACTCTGAAAAATAAGATCATATAAATAAAGCGGTTTTTGAGGTAAAAAAAAAAAGCTGTTAAGTTTTCCAGATGGTTTCGCTTTTAACCTAGAAAAATCTAGTTCCAATAAAATTCCAGTCCGTGCACCTATTACAGGAAATTATCTTGTACCAATCTTACTCACCAAGAATACTGAAACAACATGCAAGCACCATGTTTCATATCTTTTCACTTTAAACACTGCAATGTCATTTGCTAACCATTTCCATATGCGTGATCACCTAAACTACCGGAATAATAAGTTTCCACTATGCTAATCATCCATCCCTCTTAATACCAATGAGTTGGGCATGAATCATTTTTCACACAATAGTTCAACTGTTTTGAGGCGTGAAAACCAAAGTATCAAGAATCAATTTCTCTCTCTCCCCCCCCCCCCCCCCGAACATTATGATTTTATGTTTCGTTCTCTCTCTCTCTCTCTCTCTCTCTCTCTCTCTCTCTCTCTCTCTCTCTCTCTCTCTCTCTCTCTCTCTCTCTCTCTCTCTCTCTCTCTTTCTCTCTTTCTCTTTCTCTCTCAGAGCCTAAAGATGGATGCTGGTGGAGTTCTGATTATCTATCTTGAGTGTCTAAGTGTGAAAAGCCAACGATTTATCCTGTGTGGCTATATGAACCATTAGTCGTGTAAAGAACCAACAGTTTGTTTTGTTTGTCTCTTACTTCACGCGAGCTGCCGGGTCCAACAACTTGATGTGGACTCCACCGATCATTCAGCATGGCAGAGCAGGATCACATAACTCACCAAAATCGATAGGGAGTCCAGGCCAACCCAATCTGTAATTACCATCAAACAAGCTAGTAACCTGATGACAAACAGTCTAAAATCACTGCTGCGATACAGCTGCCATTTAACACAACAGGACCGAAAAGCCTGTAGCCGTGGCAATGACTCAGAGACAACCATAGAAATTATTATTTTTTTACTCATTTTAATACTCCCTGCTGATTAAACTTCTCCGGAAGACGAACCATAGGGACTACAATTCCAAATAATAATTGATGAACGCAAATATTTAGTCTGAAAAGTTTTGAGGACAATCTAATAATTGCAGGAAGTTTTTTAAAACAAGATTTTCTTCTTATTCACTACCGTGTGATTATCATGAAAGTTTTATTCATTTTTCAAAATTAGAGGCTGTTCAAAGCGATACTAGATAACTCAAAACAGTCACTTAAACTGTTTGGGCCTTTTGTCATATTTTCAGACGGTGTTTCAGGCTTTCTCCAAGAGTATAGTTTTGAGACTGCATTCGTTTTTATTCATGTTGTGGACAAATTTATGATTTTAAAAAAATATATGATTTCAGTACGCTGCGAAAGAGATTTTGCTTAACAGCTGGCAAAAGGGGGAAAATTCCTTAGGCGATATCTTAAAAGCATAAATCCGCTCAGGAAGACGCTTTTACTATAAGCTAAACAGTGATATACCCTGGTCCAACTGTTCAGTCTATGTGGGCAGTAGTGGTTAGTGGTGCTGGTCGAATCAATAATCGCGATGCTTAAGTTACGCCTTCCTGTTGATTAGTGCTACATCAGCTTATTACAGACCAACGCTAATAAAAAAAAAATAGTAAAAGAGGAAAACGGCTAGTGGGCGAAGAGTTCTACAGGAGCTGAAGTAAATCCAGGATCAGAAAAAACGAACCCCACACCCTGGGGATGGACGGATTGCTGTGATACATGGTTAATCAGTTGTTATAATGGAAGATAATGGTGAAGAGCTGTAGAGGACTCTTGTGTGTTGAAGTGACAAGAGCCGACTTAGTGTGATCTCAATCTCGGTTTGTTTGGTTGTTGTTGTTGTTATTGTTGTTGTTTTTTTTTTCATAATCATTATTTCTAATCCTTCCATCTGCCGCTCGAGAAAAACAACCAATACCGCTCCTGTATCACTGGTACCTTTTTTTGTAATTTTTCCCATACTGTGTATAATCTCAGCGCACAACCCAACTTCATTTTGATGCAAGGAATAAAAAATGCTCATGCAATATGTCTCTTTACTTCTCTCCAAGATTTAAGTGTTTATAACAAACGCAGACCCAAACTTACTCCCATCACACACAGACACAGACACAGTCACAGACACAGACACACAGACACAGACACAGACACAGACACACAGACACAGACACACAGACACAGACACACAGACACAGACACAGTCACAGACACAGACACACAGACACAGACACAGACACAGTCACAGACACACCGACACAGACACAGACACAGACACAGTCACAGACACAGACACACAGACACAGACACAGACATTGAGGCACGCGTCGTGAGAGGGAGAGGATTGATCGCATCTCTTCCAGGCTAGTAAATGTCCCCGTGTGGCCTCTTCTGAATTTCATTTCCTTCTACTGTTTGTCTTCCATTGCCAATGTTTTCTCACCAGCTCGCCTCTACTCTTGCCGCAGAGACGAATGCAAATGTTCCTCATGTCGAGGTTCATCTACCTCCACGCTTTATCAGTTTTTATTATCCTCTTTGTGCTTTGGAGCTCGTTTCTATTTCCCTATCAGTGAACTTCATTTGTCCATTATTTATCGTGCTTCACCTTAATAATGTCTGAGATAGCGTCGGAGATTTCAAGAATTATAAAGCATTTGTCTTACTCTTCTCTCTCTCTCTCTCTCTCTCTCTCTCTCTCTCTCTCTCTCTCTCTCTCTGTCTCTCTCTCTCACACACACAGTCTCTTTCTCTCTCTCTCTCACTGTCTCTTTCTCTCACTGTCTCTCTCACTCTGTCTCTTTCTCTCTTTCTCTGTCTCTGTCTCTCTTTCTCTCTCCCTCTCTTTCTCTTTCTCTCTCTGCGTGTCTCTGGCTGTCGAACTAGTTTTCTCTGCGTCCATTTTGTATATCTCTTTGCGTGTCTTTATCTGTGTGTATGTGTAACTTTTTCTAATCTTATCTAATCTCTCTCCTCGGTTTCTTTTTGTCTTTTTAAATTTATTTTATTAACCGTTGTCGCTATCTCTGTTTGGTTCTTTCCATTTACTCTCTTAATTCCAGTGTATCTCATTTTGTTGAAAGGGAATTTTATGGTCCTTTCATATTTTCTAGAACATTTAGAGCTTGATAATGGAAGGCAGAAACATCTTCAAACAGAATTGATTTACAGCAAAACTCTTGACTTTTTTTCTCATTTTTTATTCGAGCATTTTCAAATAAATAAAATTAAAAAGACAAGAAGTATAGGCCGGGCTTTCCTTATTCAATCGTTTCCCTCCCTGGAGAGTTGGAAGTTAACTCTCTTACGATTTATCTTCTAGCGAACATTTTCTCCTCTTCCCATTCATTCCCTTCGGCTTTTGTGGTATGAGCTTCCCAAGCCAAGGGATATACACAGACAGTGAGCATAGCGGTAACAGTGGGGGGCTACAAGAGTCGGGACTTGGTTGCCAGGGGCCAGGAACGGCTCGAGACTGCTCAACTAAGACCTGGCACCTCTTCCTTCTAATTGATATTTTCTCCCCCGGTATTGATTCCTCATCTTTTGACGTTTAAATCACTGGGGTGGGCCGCGCTGTTTCCGCCGAGCCAAAGGACTCTTGGACCTCGGGATAGTTCTGGCAGCAGTCACCTCGGGATAGTTCTGGCAGCAGTCACCTTGCGACGTGCCAGGCCCGGCTATGGTCTCTCTGTGTGTAGTTGTTTTTTTTGTTTTTTGTTTTTTTCCTTCTCCTCTCACCCAATTTTTTGTCTGCTTTAACCGCCATCAAAAATGCCTGTCTGTCTGTCTGTCTAAATATCTCTCCACCTTTACTATCAATGATACACTTGTTTCACTTATTTAAGTATTTATCTCTATGATTAGCTTTGTATCTCACTTCAATTGATTTCGTTTTTCCCACTCTCTATCGTCTTTCAGAGTCTAGTTTTTTCTTTCCCTTGTCCCTCCTTCTCCTGTGTTTCTCTTTCTCTAAAACTTTTTTTCTATCATACTTTTAATCTTATACACTCTTCAACTTTTACTGTACTTTAATCATTCTTATAATATATATTAAATATTTTTAATATATAAAAGGTCTTAAGCACAGGACACCATACTGTTGATAGTTGCCAGGATAGGTTTCAATGCCTTTTTTTACTGTTATTCAAGACGATTTTTTTACAGATGCATGTACCAATGAATGGAATCATAAGTGACGTATTGGTGATTGAATTTATACCTATGGAAAAGAACTCATGAAAAGAAAATTTTGAAGCTCACAGGACAATACCCCTCTCTGGATAAAGCAATCTTTGGACATATTAAGATATAGACTGGTTTTCTAGTTTCTGTTAGTACTGTTATTTGTTTAAATAGGGTGTTTATCTGTAGCCATAAAATTTCAGTTTGAATTATGGACTTTTTTACTTTAACGTCTGTAAAGTTTCTCTAAATGTCTTATGCGTGCTTATTACCTGAGTTCATATTTGTTAATGATGGCGATAAAGATAAACTCAATTAGAACATCTCAGAGAGGATAGCAGAATAATGAGCCTAGCTGGTTATTCTGAAACCATAGCGTTTGTTTTCTTTTTCAGTCTGCATAATGGCACCGATAATTTTTTTTGTTCTTAAATTTAATTCAATACTCGATTTGAAAGAAATAATATCTAATAAGTAGAGAAATCTGACACTCCATTAAAATTATAATTAAATTTCTGTGTCTGTGATGGATGTTGTAATCACACGATATTTGTGCCTATTGCAAACTATGAAAAGGTTTATCAGTTTGAACAAAGATGTAAATAATGGCACAAGGAAAATATCCAGCCATAAAACTCTGTCGAAATACCCCATGAAATCTTTGCTCTACTTTAAAAAGAAAAGCCGGCGAATTGTGTTTACTCTCTTAATATTTTTTTTTCCTTTTTATCTGTTTCCACATTATTTAGAAACGATTTAAAAAGGCTAACACACACGTGATTTAGATATATCATTAGTTAGATTTTATTCTGATTTTTTTCCTTCTGTTATTCAACCCTTCCGAATATTTGCGTATGTCAAAGCTTTTACAGGGCAGTCGATTAAGCAATGAGATAAATATAACTGTCAGTCAATGATTTCATAATCGTTACTATCAAGTTCTCACTGATGTCCGTACAGAGATCGTCTCCGTAGAAAACTAGGATTGATTTCTACTGCTGACTCGCTCTCCCCCATCTTCAGGTTCTCCCTCTCCTTAAATTTCTTTCGGTCTCTGTTTCTCCTTTTATTCTTATTCTTTCTCAGTCATTTCTCACGAGTTTGGACACCTGACTTGATTTCTCATAGACTTGTTGATCGAGATTTGAATACGTATTTGATTCGCAATGACCAAAAAGTTATCCTCGCCCTGAAACCAACACCTTTATCTTTAAAATGGAAGTTTGTTTCATTGACTTGTTGTATACGATATGCAGATATTTATAGCAGTTTTTTTTTTTTTTGTGTTTTCTTTTTTTCATAGTTTCGATATGTCTGTTTTCTAAAAAGTTCGCTCTGTTAATGTTACGCTTCATCCCTGGTTACAGTTGTTCTCGTTACGTCAAGAAAGGCTTTTCGATGTCTTTCTCAGTCCGCATATCACAACAGATTCTAGCAATGAAAGTAAGGGCGGCTGCTATAGCACACAGACTGCTTTTAAACTAAACAATCAACAGAAACAGAAGGAAAAATTGTGGAAGGATTAACTTTTCTCGCTTTTAAATAAAGGCAGACTCTCTGCTAATTCTTAATGTTGGTTCTTGACATCGTAAGGGAAGGCGAGTCTCCTTATTTAGAGTATTTCAACACGTGTTAAAATTTTTTTATTTTTTTTTTATAGTTTAAAACCATCTTCTCTGTCTATCTAGGGTGGTGGACCATGCTCTATCTTCATAGTTTAGATTTGTATTAAAAGTGGTGAGAGGAGGGGTGAGGGAGTTTTGTTTCTTTTCATCTTGAAACCGTTTGAAACTTGCCGCTACCAATCAAAGCTAGCTCAATGACGGCGCGAGGACGTCAACCGCTCTAATCAGTGTCAGCAGATGCTCAGACAGCCGTCCCGACTCAATGTGGTCGCGGTGATTGATACCCCAGCTCAGGTATTGATACCCCCAGAACGTGCCTGGATTCCCCCCTTACCATAATCAGCATCTCTCTCCGGCCGTCACTGGGCGTGGGGTAGCCGGTCAAACATCAGGGAGGGCAGACTCCACACACTAGCCACGGGTTCGTTCATGGAGCAGCTATTTGTGACGCAGCCACCGAAGATGGAATCAAGAACGCTATTTGAAAAAGGAGTATTTGTTCCAAAATAGATCGCTTTCGTCGTCATTATAACTCGACCTTTGACATTATAGGGAGAAAGTGTTCAAACTACTCCAATTCCTCTCTTGAAAACAAAATATTTTTTAAACTCTTTCTAATATTTTAATTCCGGAGAGACTTATTACATGAAATTTTGTAAACCCATGTCTTCAACATAAGACTTAAAAAACAATGAAAAGAAAAAAAAAAGAGATGAAAAAAGCGTCAGACATAATCATCAAATTTAAGTTTAGTCTTTAATATAAAAGGTAATGGACCAAAGTCGTGATTTTTGTAACAACAAATTAATAATCCAGATTTCATACACATTAGCACAGCAGCACAGCCCTAGCTTAGACATTGATAGCACATTAAGCAAACCTGTTGAGAGTTTCCAAACAACTCGGTGCCGAGATTGGAGTTCTTGTATTGAAGGTTTGAAAGAGTTGCCACATCGGATACTAAACATTACATCCTCTCCTTACGAACCATGTGTCCGAGTGGTGGAGATTCAATAGGCCGCTATGGGTTTTATGTTTATTATTATTTTCAATTCATTTGCTATCGCCTCTTCTCTCCCTCTCTCTCTCTCTCTCTCTCTCTCTCTCTCTCTCTCTGTATGTCTGTCTGTCTGTCTCTCTCTCTCTCTGTCTCTCTCTCTCGCTCTCTAAACTACTCTTTAACTCTCTCTCTCACTGTCTGTCTGTCTGTCAGTCTGTCTGTCTCTCTCTCTCTCTCTCTCTCTCTCTCTCTTTCTCTCTTTCTCTCTTTCTCTCTCCCCCTCTCTCTCTCTCTCTTACTAGATTTCCATAAACTCCCCATATCTCTGTCATCCTTTTTTTTTTTATTTCTCAATCTCTACATCTTATTATCTCTCTGTGATGACCAATGTTGTGGAATGATGAAAAAAGAGGAATGATTTAAAATAAATATCAATACTTCTAATAACGCCCAGTGTTTACCCAGAGCAGTCGATTTAAAGCAAAAAGAATAACCATGATAATTATCAAAGTAGGTATTTAAAAGAATTTTACGATCATTGGTTAGCATTGGCGAAAATATCAATGCAGATATCCTTTTTGAGAAATCAGTTCTGCTTGATTTTCGCGGTTTTTCCCCATATCTTTTGCTTATTTGCTTTTTTGTGCGGTTTTTGTTGTTGCTTTTTGTTTTTCTTATGTCTTTTTGTATTTTTTGTTTAATGGTGGTTATAGGTTGTCTCTGTGATGCTTTTTGTTGTTGTTATTTTTTTTCCTCTTGCAATCCTAATAATTATCAACAGCTGCAATTTTGCTCATACATAAAAATCCAAAATATATTTTAAGAGGCGTCAACACCTGAAAAACATAATTATCTTAATCACGTCCCCAAGGATTTAAGCTGAAACGATCTCCGAAATCACGGGGAGAATTCCAGACCCACATTTCTCTCGTTCCTCTTCGACAGCAGCTGACAAACTGTTTCATCACAGAGCTCTTTGAGCCCTCTCGACAATATTTTTCGAGAGCTAAAAGAAATGCTTTTTACGGGGTTTTTTCAAAAGTCAAATTAAGGGACAGAACACTTTAAAACTTGAAGGTAAATATTTTTCACAGCTGCAAGTGCTTGGAAAATGTGGCAGGTAAAACACCTGGAATTCTGGAGCTCGGGGCCGATAACTCTGTCACTGTACATGTGTATATATCGGTTTATTGCTGATAAAGTTTGTAAGTTGCTGCGGTCAATGACTGGGAGTCGGACTGAAATAACCAACCGGACCTGGAACGATGTTATATTCTGTTTATCATCTATGCTTGACCTTCGAAATTTCTCTCTAATTTTTCTTATGTCTTGCAGACCAATTATATTTAACAAGGAAACTTGGGCGACCGTAATTGTCATTTTTTCATCATTTGAAGCTCCACGTAATGACGCCAGAAATGCTCAACATAGCAACAGAAGGCTTGTGTGACTAAGGAAACCTACATATTAATACTAAGATCTCGAGTTATCTCGCCAGCAGTAATCTTGAACGAGCACGGTCTTCACCGGGTATTACAGGGAACATTATTAGCTGGAATCGTAGAGAGATCTAGAAGGGAAGAAAGAAAATGGTGGATCTGAAACGAGATTTCTAATTAGATCCATTACAAAAGATGTTAGAAGTGAAGTAGTTAGAGACACGAAAGAGTATAAAAATCGTTATTTCCTCAGGCGGGGCTGGTGAAAGACTGGCCTCATATGTGGTCACACTAGAGCAACATGGGTCAAAGTAAGTAAAGACTTCGGAGTGAATGAAGAAAGAAATCTGTGTAAATAACAGAGACGTTATTTTTTATATAGGCTTTACTTTTTTCCTCTTTCCTGTGCCCCCCACACACACTCAAATCTCTCTCTCTCTCTCTCTCTCTCTCTCTCTCTCTCTCTCTCTCTCTCTCTCTCTCTCTCTCTCTCTCTCTCTCTCTCTCTCTCTCTCTCTCTCTCTCTCTCTCTCTCTCTCTCTCTATCTCTCTCTTTCTTTTTTTTTCTCCAATTCGCTCCTTTGTTGATAATATTTTTCTTCTCTTTCTATTATTTCCTTTTTTTTTATGTTATTTCTTTTAATTGATTTGTTTATTTATCTTTTTCTATTTTTTATTCACGTATTGATGCGCTCATTTTGTTTATTTTTATTATCATTGTATTAATTTGTAATTTTTCTGTCTAGATGTTTGTTTGTTTGTTTGTTTTTTGTTATTGGTTTTTTTTTGTTTGTTTGTTTTTTTGTTTTGTTTTTAATATATGCCTTAAGTTAATAAAATGATTTTTGTTCAAGTTTCGTTTTGTGCTGTTTCCCTAAGTTGTGTGTGATGAAGGCGTAAAGTCGAAAGCGCAGTGCTGGGTATTATTTAGTAATTTTTAGAGCTGTATTATTCTCATTGAGTTGTGTTTGTTGTTGCTTTTGTTGTTGACTAATTGCACCTTACAACTAGTAATGACGGTGTTGGTATTAATTGTTGTAGTTATAGCAGTAGTTATGTTATTGGTGGACGGGGAAGTAGTAGTAGTAGTAGTAGTAGTAGTAGTAGTAGTAGTAGTAGTAGTAGTAGTAGTAGTAGTAGTAGTAGTAGTAGTAGAGTAGTAGTAGTAGTAGTAGTAGTAGTAGTAGTAGTAGTAGTAGTAGTAGTAGTAGTAGTAGTAGTAGTAGTAGTAGTAATAGGAGTAGTAGTAGTAGTAGTAGTAATAGGAGTAGTAAGAGGAGTAGTAGGAGGAGGAGTAGGAGGAGTAGGAGTAGGAGAGGGAGTAGGAGTAGGAGTAGGAGTAGTAGCAGCAGCAGCAGTAGCAGTAGTAGTAGAAGTAGCAGTAGCAGTAGCAGTAGCAGTAGCATTAGCAGTAGCAGTAGCAGTAGTAGTAGTAGTAGTAGTAGTAGTAGTAGTAGTAGTAGTAGTAGTAGTAGTAGTAGTAGTAGTAGTAGTAGTAGTAGTAGTAGTAGTAGTAGTAGTAGTAGTAGTAGTAGTAGTAGTAGTAGTAGTAGTAGTAGTAGTAATAGTTAGACTAGTAGTAGTAGCAGCAGCAGTAGTAGTGGTAGAAGTAGAAGATTTGATGTGAGTGTTTGTGGTGGTGTAAGAGATTTTAGTGATAGTATTACTGGCAACAGGTATAGCACCAATAGGAGAAAACACTGCCAGGGATTCAGAGGTTATGGACTTTTGTTGATAATGTTATCTTTTGGCATCACTCACCCCAGGTAGCTTACACATCAACAGATTTGTCGGTCAGGCGATCTGGACATGCCTGGGATAAGCAGCTGGCCTTAAAGGCTGACTCCAGTACAGGTTCTTGAATGTGGGAGCTTGTTGGCTTTATCTCACACTAGATGAGCCAGGTTTAGACAGAGTGCCCAGTCCAGGGTAGTGAACGATGAAGATAACTGGAGCAAACAATGTACACAGATTGTCACCGATAAAAGGTAGAATAGAAGATGGGTGGCAAGAACAAGTACACAAGGCTCGAAAGAAATTGAGAAAAAAACTATCTTCAGAAATAGACAAAGACACACCAAACTCATTACACTCAGAAAGTTATGGGGAAAAAAATCAAAGAATGGCAAATACACAATCATTACAAGTTAATGAAGGGAAGAAAAGAGAGAGAGAGAGAGAGAGAGAGAGAGAGAGAGAGAGAGAGAGAGAGAGAGAGAGAGAGAGAGAGAGAGAGAGAATGAGGGAGAGATACAGATAGGCAGAAAGACGGACAAGATACTGAGAGAGACAGAAAAAAAATCCCAGAAATTGATAAAAGAGGAACAATAATATTGTAATCTTTTAACGTGCAATGATAGTTCTTAATTCTTGTCACCTCCCTAGGGGATCTTTATATAAACATGGACAAGGCTGCGTTCCAGAAAGTCCTATCTCTGGGTCAATCTAAAATTATGGTTTTTGAAGATCACGCAGGAGAAAGAGCTGAAATTTTCTTTACAAAGAGATATCGAGCCAAGATGTTTTGATTACATGTTGGAGTTCTTTGTTTGCCAGCCTTGGTTTCCATGGTTTTTTTACCACACGATCGACCTTTTAGATAAGCTAAGAAGAGCAGAAGTGCTATCTCTTCTTCTCGCGCGATTGGGCAGTGTCAGAGGAAGTACGGAAGCTCACCGGAACGCTCTGCAGGGAACTCTGGGTGTGTGTGTACAGGGCTCCAATGCTGCTAACTTCCATTAGTAGGACATGGAGGTGCGATTACCATCTGTGCAGTCTGTATTCTAAAGTCTGCACTTAAACTGGCCATGTGGTCAGTAGTATCTCTGCGACATTGTAGCTGCTCTCTCCTCTACATATGCAAAGATATACTAAGTTTTATCCAAAGCTTGTTTTATTTAATTTCATGGCCTTACTCATTTTGAAGTTGGTTTTTTGTATCGTAGAGACAGGCAAACGGCGGAAGGAGACGGAAAAGAAGCAGGACCCACTATAGCTATATCAAGGAAAAAAAATATCTAAGAAAAGTGAGATTTCATCAGTAGAGGCAACATTTAGTCACAACTTTCGCTTCGTTGATTATTAACCAAACCTTTCTCATTTTCACTCTTTGCATCTAACAAGAAAATAGAGAAAAAAAAAAGGGGGGGGGGGGGTACAGGAAATAACTAGGATTTTTGTTACTACCATATTATTTTTTTATTATTGTTGTTATTATTATTATTATTATTATTATTATTATTATTATTATTATTATTATTATTATTATTATTATTATTATTGTTATTATTATTATTATTATTATTTGGGGTGGGTTCTGTTTTTGTGCTTTTTTTATTTTAGAGAAACTCTCATGGTACCGGTATCCAGAAAATATTTTGAGTCAACGTTATCTTAACTTTCTGTACTTAGAAAACGCTCGACATCTTTGATACCCTTCTGACAGCTCAGTGATTGAATTTTGAAATAATTATTCCTAGTTGGAGGCGGAGATGTCTGGGAAAGGCGTGAGGGGGCGGAGAACAAGCTTAAGGTAATCCTCCATGGCATCAGAGAGATTACAGTATATATATGCTAACTTCTCTGGTGGCATCGTGTGTTGATCTGCACCATTTGTTCGGCTCGATTCTTTTTTTTTGTTTTAGAATCGTTCTATCCGAGGAAGTCAAACGTTTTTGGTTGAATATGTTTTTCTTGTTTGAATAAGTTCTTTGTCTAATTACTCTCGTTCCTTCTCTCATTCTCTTTCTCTGCATCTCTCTTTCTATCCTACTATGTATCAATCGATTGATGAATATTTTTTTTTATTTCTTCTCATTTCTCCTGACTCTCTGTTTCTCTCTGATATCTCACCCAAACATGATATAATTCGTCCACTGCGTTTAAATCTTTAGGCCAAAATTTTTAATGACCAGATTTAACACTATCAGGCTGCTAAGAACTGGTAGGATCATTATTTCAGTTTCTAATCTCAAACTTACTGCCTTGATATCCCGACAACTTTCTGACGAGATGGTTTGCTTTTCTACCACCGAATTTAACTTTTTCAATAGTAGTGAGACAAATTGATGTCTTTGATATTTTTATCAAGTTTAGAGCATGAAAAGCCAGGCTTTACTGCCTCTGACTCGCAGTAAGTAGTGGGGTTTACTCACAACAAATGAGGGAGACTGTTCTTTGTCGTTCAATCTTTTTTAAGAAATGCGTCGTGTTACGAAAAAGAGGTAAGGGCTTTTTCCTCTTTGTTGTTCACTACTTCGAAAGAATCATATTTCTGAGTTCTCATAGAAAGGGGGTGCCATAAATGTGTCTATTTCGCGCCATTTCCTAGGTCTTTTCTAGCTAAGTATAGGTTCACATCCCGACTTCTCGGTGTACTCTCACAAATATCGCTCAGGTGGCTCCTGTGGTCTGTTATTACACAGTAATACCACAGAAATCTATAGCATACGTATTTTGATATCGGTATACTGAGGAGTGAAAGAAAGTTTTAAGTTGCTACTAGGCTCATAATTTTCAATGTTATTAAAAACCTTATTGGCTAATCTCTAAAGTAAATTAAATCCTTTGAAAAGTTGAATTTTCCAAACCACATTAAGTGGGTTGAGCTTAATTTAACGGCAGCCTTCCAACAGTGATTTATAGATTTCTTCCTCAGCAAAACCTGGCTGAGTCTTAGAGGAACACCGTTGAGTTTCTGGACTATTCAATTTGGGGGGGGGGGGGAAGAGAGAGAGAGAGAGAGAGAGAGAGAGAGAGAGAGAGAGAGAGAGAGAGAGAGAGAGAGAGAGAGAAAGTCTTGTATATCTAAATTCCATCTTATCAAAGTGAAGTGTGAGTGCTCTTGGATTTCCCCCAATGGAAAATTTCAAGGGACCAAAGGAATAATTTTTAGGAAAGTTAATTTTCTGATCAATTCAAGCAAAAAAGAATTCACGCGCCAAGAAAAAAAAAGTTTCCCGGTTTTATGTTATTTTTGTATTTAATCACTTTGCCCAATCCTTTTTCCAAAACTTCCCTATTATTTACCCACGAAGTGCTGCAGTTACTTAAAAACAAATCAAGTGTGAGCAATTTTTTGCCTCTTAAACTGCATTCTGCAACGAGTTTGAAATAACGTTAGTTCTTTGCATAACCCTGTGTTAAAGCGCTCACCAGCTAATCTGTTTTACAGGCACGGCCTCTCGCGTTCACAAATTGACGTAATTCTAAAAGACTGCACTTGTATATAAACATGGGATTCGTGCCGTCTTAAAACGTCGTTTACAGCCTAAGGAGAGAATGTTTATGGGGCGAACAGGCAGAGGTTTTAAGAGATTTTTGAGAAGATCAAAAAGAATACGAAGTAGAAAAGGGGAGGCTGCAAGAAGAATAGGGGATCGCTTTACAAGATGGCAAACATATTGGAGGACTAGCACAACATAGCAGAGGGAGATAAAGGTAGATGGGGAGAGGAAAGAAAGTCGGAGAAAGAGAGAAAAAGGGAGAGAGACACAGAGAGAGAGAGAGAGAGAGAGAGAGAGAGAGAGAGAAATGAAACAAGATAGAGATAGAAGAAACAAGAGAGAAAGAGCGGGATCGAACAAGAGAAAGAGAGTGAGAGCGAGAGAGAGAGCGAGAGAGAGAGAGAGAGAGAGCGATAAAACAAGATAGAGAGAGAGAAGGAACAAGAGAGATAGAGCGAGATGGAACCAGAGAGAGAGAGAAAGAGAGAGAGAGAGAGAGAGAGAGAAAGAAATGAAACAAGATAGAGATAGAAGAAATAAGAGAGAAAGAACGGGATCGAACAAGAGAAAGAGAGTGAGAGCGAGAGAGAGAGAGAGAGAGAGAGAGAGAGAGAGAGAGAGCGATAAAACAAGATAGAGAGAGAGAAGGAACAAGAGAGAAAGAGCGGGATCGAACAAGAGAAAGAGAGAGAGAGAGAGAGAGAGAGAGAGAGAGAGAGCGATAAAACAAGATAGAGAGAGAGAGAAGGAACAAGAGAGATAGAGCGAGATGGAAACAGAGAGAGAGAGAAAGAGAGAGAGAGAGAGCGAGAGAGAGAGAGAGGAAGAGGTTTGAGTTAGATAGATCTAATCATCTAGATTCAAGGCGAAGAGATAAAGACAAAAAGTGGGGAGAAGTGATAATCTTGACACTTATTCTACCGAGACACCATTAAAAGTCTATTTGACTTTATTCTTTGTTCACATCTCCTCTCTATAGGAGAAGCATCTCAATTATCCATCAGCAACACAAAGTTTCATTCATCAAGCAATCATTGCCCCCCACAGAAGAAACAAGAACTAGATATTGTTTCAAAGCAGGTATTCGTGGAATTCAACTACTGTATACTCCTTGATCCACAATATGGAAGCTGATGTCGTAGAGGTAAAAATGCCTCTAGCTTTATTGTAGAGTGCATTTAGTAAACTTGCCGATGATAATGGCAAAAATCATTAGAATGGGATTTAATGGAATCTTATTTTACGACCAGCTTTTTCCACTCATCGATTTTAACCTCTTGGCTAGTTTAAGTGTATACTTCTGATCTCTTGAGGTGCTCAGATATCAGAGACTGTGAGCGAAAGTGAGAGAAGGCTAAAAACACGAGAAGGAAAAGTTTGGCATCATAGTGATTGGGGCTGAAGATGTGTGCTTTGAGGAGGGCGCGGAACTGGAGCTTGGAGATTTCAGAAAGTTTGTATGTGTGGAAAGAGGAGAAAAGGGGCGGGGCGTGGGGAGGAGAGGTGGGGATTCAAACCGTACTGTGTATTTTTGTTCGCGTCATCCAAGCGGCACACGCAAATAACTACGCATTTCAAACATCTATACAGCGTGAAATGTTGTCATCTCATAATTATACCAAACGTAACAATCATTACTTTTGCCTAAAGGAAAAACGTAAGTTCTTTTCTTTTTTTTTTTTTTTTTTTTCATTTTTTTAAATTTTTGCTCACAAGATTTTGACATTTTCAAAGACAAAGCAACATACCCCGAGTATTTGTTTAAATCATAGACTTTAATTTGATTAAATTTAGCTGAATCAAACTGAGTCTGGCTAGTCAGTCACGTTTAGCATTCGAACACACACACTCAAATAATTTATATGCCGGAGATTATCATTGTTTGGTTGATTGATCTTTACTGCTGGCACATCTCGTGATGGATATGATACTGGCTAGTACTAGGTTGTAGGTCAGGTCAGAGTTTACTGCATACCTGGGATCAGGTAGCACCAGTGGTAGCACCTCAGCCCTGGATGGACGTGCGAAGTCGACCTGGCGTTACAACTGGCGCCCTAACAAGGCAGCTCAGGTTGCATGCAGGGGTGTCTCGAGTTGCTCAACATAGCAACAAGCCCTCGGCGGATACACCTTTCTAACTGGCCGTATTTGTTCCTGCGCCGGGGTAGAAAAGGGGGGGGGGGGGGGGGGGGAGGGATGATCGGAGCAAGGAGGGAGCAGCGAGTCAGCCAGAGAAACAGGCAGAGGCGAGACCTACTAAGATAGATAGAGACAGAAAGACAGGTAGACAGACAAGCATGCAGGTATTTAGTCAGAGAGACAGATTGGCTGCTTAACAGAATGATACATAAAATTATTTGATTGAGGGAGTGAGGGAGAAATAAGGAAGCGGGCGGTGAGCAAGGAAAGACAGGAGGGACAATGAGAAAAGAATTTGTGAAAGAAAGAGAGTGTGAGGGTCCTGGAAAGGAGAGTTGGTTTGCAAACATGGGGGAAAAAAAAACCAGATTTTCTTTTTTTTTAAAGTTCCGGTCAAAAAGTCAATGAAGAAAATACTTTTTCGATTGGAGGAAAATTTAACACACAAGATTAAAACATTCATGTTGCTTAAAGAATAAGAGAAGAAGAAAAAAAAATATTACAAAGAAAAAATAAGAAGCAGTCTTGCCAGTTTAGTGCCCTTTCTTGTAAGTAGAAATAGTTTTGGAAATTGTTGATATTTATTTCCAGACTGTAAAGATTGGCGCCATTGTGTAGAGGTCTGGTAAAATTGTATGTCAAAATAAACACACAAATCAACGGTTATGTCTTGTGGTAAGGGCAACGCTCTTTAAAAACAAACAATGAGGAAAATAAAGGAACGAGATAATTATTATTCTATATCTGTCTAACCTTTTGCATTGCTTAAGAGTGAGGCCCCGTACAGAAGAGAATATGTCATTGAAACTCAACCCCAAAAAAGAAGAAATACGCGAAAAGCATTTCAAACGCCCGCTTTGTTCCAATGAGAGCTGTTCCAGTGTATTGCATTTACTTGATAGAATATCAAAATTACAAATCACTTTTGAGCAGTTTACAGCCTTGTTTGTTGCTGTTATTTTTTTATTCAAGTCTGGTGTTTATATAATCTATTTACAGGACCCCAAAGATGAGAAGGGCCTTCTGAGCACCCCAAGGCGCAACAGAGGATGCACAGATATTATCGTCTTCCTCGTCTTTGTCTTCTTCGTCTGCGGAATGGTGAGTACACGAAACAAAATCTTTATTTCCTTCTCTCTCTCTCTATCTCTCTCTCTCTCTCTCTCTCTCTCTCTCTCTCTCTCTCTCTCTCTCTCTCTCTCTCTCTCTCTCTCTCTCTCTTTCTTCCTCTTTCTCTCTCTTTCTTCCCCTCTCTCTCTCTCTTTCTTCTTTCTTCCTCTCTCTCTGTCGCTTTTCCGCCCTCAGGTCAAGCTCTCTCATCCCAATCTTCAATAGCTTCTCCTTACTCTGATCAACACAGACAGATGTATCCACTCAACTCTCTCTCTCTCTCTCTCTCTCTCTCTCTCTCTCTCTCTCTCTCTCTCTCTCTCTCTCTCTCTCTCTCTCTCTCTCTCTCTCTCTCTCTCTCTCTCAAGAATCTGTCCTGGCAGTGTGAAAATTCAGATACAATATTTCATTGCCACCCCTAAAAAAATAAAAAAGGAAGAAGAAACCGAAAGAGTGCAGGTCGAGATAACAAAACAGAAAAATCGGAATTACCTTACTTAGTGTAAAAGCTCTTCATCTTAGTCCTCCCTTCTCGTGTAGTTGTCCGTACGGTCGATAATCTTGAATGGTGTCTCGGGTTTGCGCCTCTTTCTGCTCTGATAAATTGCTAATCTGATTGGTGCATGGTCCTCTCACTTTAGATCTGTTCTACTTTATCCATCAAACATCTAACAGTCTTTACATAGTTAAGTTACATATGAATCCCAGAGTATTCGGTCCTAGTCGTCGAAACCAGATCTGTCCCTATAGAACCAGAAACGGGTTATCTCACATTTCCCACGGCCGTCTCTTTTATAAAGCAAATCCTGGTAACTTCTCAGAGCCGTCCTGATACGGTGTTTCGTATAATTGTAAATTTCATGAAAACGATGGAAACAAAGGCTCAAGCCGAGGATACAGCTTGCGCGAGAGAGTCAAGCTTTACGGAGATTTTAGTCTAAAGTATTCACTAGCTTTTAGCTGTATTGATGCATTCCAAAAAATGCATGAAATTTCTCCGGTTTAACCAGATGCAGTTTTTATTAATTTGTATCAAATTCCTCCCCCTTTTTCAAACTATGTTCTGTTTCTTCCTTTCATTTTTTTAAAGATTATTTATCCATCTGACAATTTTTGGGTTAAGAATCATTCTGATCTTGATTGTTTGCAAGCTATGCACATCAGTTTGCTTTTCTCCCATCTTTTTACTACTTGATTTATGTCCGGTACTTTCGTTTCCTTTTCATTGTCTGACGGTCTTTGTGTCTAATAATCGTTTTTGAGGTAATGTTGAGAATATCATTCTGTACTAGTGATTGCCATTTTGGTCTCTATAAACTCTTAAGACTTTAGATTTTCAAATTCGCGTATGCAGTCTTCTCTGTAGTCATTGCCTATTTTCTTATTTTCTCGCCTCTTTATATATATACAATATCTGTATTTCTATTTGTCTATTCACCTGCCTTATTATCTCTCTCTCTCTCTCTGTTTGTCTGTCTGTCTCTCTCTCTGTCTCTCTCTCTCTATCTATCTATCTATCTATCTCTCTCTCTCTCTCTCTCTCTGTTTCTCTGTCTCCTTTTCTGCTGCTCACTCACTCATTCACTTTCTTTTTTTCCTTTTATGTTTCAGTTTCTTTTCTTCACCTAATTGTTTCTGATCTCTTTAGCAAAACACCCTGATTCGTTAAATTCTAGCTCATTCCCGAGAAACAGCCTCTCCCATAGCGAAACCTTTACCTTTGAAGTGTTACTCAAACTACAGCTGTGCAGAAGAATTATTTTGTCTGTGGGCTTCAGCAGAGCATTTCGCATCATCAAAGCACAAACTAAGTGTCTCAGTGTGCATGGAGCCTTTGATTCCATCAATTTGAGGTTTTTCAAAAACATCAAAACACGCGAAGTTCTCACTTTGCCGAATACTGCGACTTGGTCTTCAGCAGAGCATTTCGCATCATCAAAGCACAAACTAAGTGTCTCAGTGTGCATGGAGCCTTTGATTCCATCAATTTGAGGTTTTTCAAAAACATCAAAACACGCGAAGTTCTCACTTTGCCGAATACTGCGACTTGGTCTTTCATCAACAAGGCTCACTTTCCGGTACAATGGTTATTGATTTCTCACTCTTAGCAGTCAAACAGGCGAGAGAAAAACACATAATCATGGTTTTCTGTCTCTAAAAAAAGACTAAAAGCAAAAAAAAAAAAAAAAAAATAGAAAAGGGAAAGCACTAGAACAAAACAAAAGATTGAAATAACAAAAATACGCTGCTCGCGTAGTGCGAGCAGACCCAAAACAGAGATAAAATATTACAATAATCAAAGTTACTTTATTTAGGGCAACTATTATGTCTTATGTTTTTAAAGAAGACGATAAAGTTAAATTAATTGATCGTTTGTTGTTTTGTTTTCTTTTTAGAAACCAAATCGAACTTAAAAATTGTATTTTCTATGTTTCATATACCGTTGGAGGACATTTTTACGATCCCACATAGAAGCTTCCAGATGGCTCTGAATACTTTGATTTTATTCAGATGCATTCAAATGTTAAAAAGTAAAGTTTTCGTTAATTTTAAGCTTCGTGGCGAGATAATGGCTGTGATTATCATTATTACTGTCATTCTATTTTCTAGGGTGAAACCATTAAAAACACTGCCACTAGCCACGAGATGAAAGCAAATAAAACGTTTAATTTTTTTTTTTTTAATGTTGAGAAACATTAAAGGAGTGAATCTAATTATGTTTTGCAAAAGTTGTGCGATTGATCTTTATCCTTCAAATATCTTTCTTAACACTCTTGAAAGCTTTTGGGATCGGTAGAGAGCTGCATATTTACTAGTAAAACTTGCGTCTTAATGTGTCTTAGATGTAAGAAAAAACTCCAAATTGGCCGCAAGAGTAGTTTCATGCCGGATTTTTGTTTTCGTTAACGTCATGCACTTAAATTTTGCTATTCTTCATTTTGCTCATCATGGATCTTATGCATCTTTTGACTAAGAATAGGCTTATGGCGTATATAGTCTGTTATCATTAAAGTTTGTAAAATGTGTATTCTGTTTCAACCTTACTCGACAAATAAAGCTGTTTGTAGTAATTGTGCTTGTGTTCTTCATCATTTTATTTTCTCCTTTTCCGAGTTTAAGCGGGGAAGGAGTTTACTTGCCGCTATTATTTCTACTTGTCGCAGAACTGTAAATATCGTTCCTATACATTTACTGCCTGCTGAGGTGACGGTCGAACAACACAAACAGGCAAAAGCAGAAGAAGAGACATTGAAATTGCAAGCGTTTAAATCGTTTTGATTTTTCTAAATGCAAACTGAGGACGATCTTGCTCGTGGAAGCAGCAGAATGTCAATAGGCAAGTGCAAGCTAAGAAAACTGTGCCTCGGAAAGTAATGTCACATTACGTCA
>JAWDGP010001105.1:300000-327500 GCA_033675545.1 Elysia crispata | reverse complement strand
AACTTTAGCTTTTTTCAAGAGATATTTGCAAGAGAAAGAATACAGGTGGTTGCGTAGTGAAGCTGATCTGTCTAGGATATACATGATCTTTCCTTCGACAGTTCCATTCCCACCAACATTGTTAGATGAGTATTTAGCACTGTGGGCTCAGCCCTTTCTTACCTGATCGTGGCTTCAATCTTGAATTCTTTTCCTTGGGGAAGATCAACGAACAAAAGGAAAGAAGAAGAAGAAGAAAAGGCAACTCTGTAGACGGGCTTCAAGACCCAATCAATTAGGTACATGTTTCTCGTAAGACTTACCTCCAGTAGCAGTTAAGCTCCTGTTGTCTCAGGATGACGACTCGCCTCACATCTGGAGGATCAGAGCACCGCTTGTCGGCCAGTCCGCTAAGGGTCATCGCCAGGAATCAGACAAGCTTCTAACCATGCTACTACTCAACATCTCTCTCTCTCTCTCTCTCTCTCTCTCTCTCTCTCTCTCTCTCTCTCTCTCTCTCTCTCTCTCTCTCTCTCTCTCTCTCTCTCTCTCTCTCTCTCTGTTTATCTTCGACTGCCAGGTCCCCCGATCTCCACCGCGCTCTCTCACTCAATCGATAGCGATCCCGTGTCCCGGTGAGCATCTGACTAATTAACCAGATCGATTGGTCAGTTAGCAAGTGTCACTAGAGACCACATGTTTCTCATTAAGTGACCTCAAACAAGAGAGTCAGGTTATTATAAGAGTAAGGTCAAATTTAACTAAAGGGAAAATAAATCTGTGGCCATCGTGTTTCTTAAAAATGACGTCAGAAAGCATGTTACGACTAACAACTCAATAAGAGATCGATTCGCGTGATTGCCCTGCTTCATTATATGGGACAAATATTTAAATATTAACTTAACGAGCATGGTAGATAGAAAATTCACATGAAAGATGAATGCGAAAAATAAAACATGTTAAAAAAAATTCGAGTAAAACAGATAAATGTAACAAAAAGCAATATCGCATGTGTCGAAGTGAAGAATTATATCTGTTGAAAATGTTGGATGGATAAAATGCAACGTTATTTTAAGTTATAGTCTCTGTCACATTTTTTTTTTAGCAAATTTTCATTGAAAGAATAAATTCAGGATAGGTTTGGAGGATTTTCCTAACTTGATGTCAACAGAAATCGCGAAGGAAGTATTGAAACATTTGGATATGGAGTGCATCAGACTAAGTATACGAGTGTGTTTTACTATCAACGTCAAATGGAAGAAAAGAACGATTACTACGTGCTTGCGTAAAACAGAAATCGCATCAGATCATTTTGATAATAAAGTATTGATGACTTTCGAGAGGCATACAAATAATTAATGAGATGATTTTATTCTCATTAAAAAAGAAAGCGAAACCAGCTTTATAATTAAATGCTTTCCTACTAATTACGTCTTAAAAGATAACGAAATGTTAAAAAGAAAGCTAAAAGGAGAATGCGTTGTAAAAGTGTCATGAAGTCATGAAAATTGTCACTGAAAAAAAGTAAACCAGAACAAATTAGTGGGGAGACTTTAAATAGATAGAGACGCAGACAAATAAACTTGAAAAAGACAGACAAACATGTCCATAAACGGCTAGAAAGATAGAATGAAGACGGACGAGAAAGATCGATAATAATATAAGTACCGGAATATCACTTTCTTGGGGTTTGTGGGTGTACTTTGTGAGAATATCACTTTCTTGGGGTTTGTGGGTGTACTTTGTGAGAATATCACTTTCTTGGGGTTTGTGGGTGTACTTTGTGAGAATATCACTTTCTTGGGGTTTGTGGGTGTACTTTGTGAGAATATCACTTTCTTGGGGTTTGTGGGTGTACTTTGTGAGAATATCACTTTCTTGGGGTTTGTGGGTGTACTTTGTGAGAATATCACTTTCTTGGGGTTTGTGGGTGTACTTTGTGAGAATATCACTTTCTTGGGGTTTGTGGGTGTACTTTGTGAGAATATCACTTTCTTGGGGTTTGTGGGTGTACTTTGTGAGAATATCACTTTCTTGGGGTTTGTGGGTGTACTTTGTGAGAATATCACTTTCTTGGGGTTTGTGGGTGTACTTTGTGAGAATATCACTTTCTTGGGGTTTGTGGGTGTACTTTGTGAGAATATCACTTTCTTGGGGTTTGTGGGTGTACTTTGTGAGAATATCACTTTCTTGGGGTTTGTGGGTGTACTTTGTGAGAATATCACTTTCTTGGGGTTTGTGGGTGTACTTTGTGAGAATATCACTTTCTTGGGGTTTGTGGGTGTACTTTGTGAGAATGATTTACATAAATTTCAACGTTTATGAAAAGAATAATAACGAATATTGTGGTCACATTTTATTTATTCTATTTCGGACGAGATCATATTGAAGTACAAACATAACCATCATTCTTGCCTATTTGAAGAGTATCTTATCCAGAACAAAGTTCGATTCGTTTTTAGAACAAAACAAGTCTTTAAAAAACGTTTTGAGGCTTGATCAGTGAACCGTCCGTACTGCTTGTAGGTAAAATAAATATCGAAGAGGAACTAGATGCTTGAAAAGATAATACGGTAACAAGCATGAATGGATCCCTGACACTGCAAAAATAAAAAAAAAAAAAAAAACAATGAAGGGAAAAAATCCAAATTACGCGGTTATGGCTGTCACACTGACGTCAGCTTTTCCTCTATCAACGTGACTTTACTCAGCAGCGTTGTGATGCGCTGGCACTATTGACATTTTAATCTTCCTAAGAGAGGCATTACTAGGACGTTGCTAGGAATTGATTTTAAAATTATTCCAGTCTACATCCTGTGCTGGAGATCTCTTCAATTATTGCGTTTATTTTGGGGATCTGGCATCTTAGAATAGTCTGAAGATGATGGCAATGTCATGATTCGATACTACAAAGTCTCAAGATCTATGATGCTAGGCTGTCATTTTAATCTCGCGTCATTTTGAAAACTGGCAGAGGGGTGCCATGGAACTAAATTGTCCTGTTTTAAAATGGACGGTCCGGAAGTACTGTAGATCCGTCGTCTCACGGATTGAGACAATAAAACTGTAAGGATGGTCTCAGGGGGAAGATCAGACAGAACGTGGACAAGGAGGAGGAGAATTTTAACATCTGAAAAAGGAGAAGAAAAAAGAGAGTACAAGAAAATGAATGACGGAAGAGAAAAAAAGGTGCCGGAAAAAGTGGAATTGTTAACATCGTTAGGACGATGCAGAATGAATGAAAGGGACCATTAATATCTACCTAAAGGTTGTCTACAGAAAGCAACTGATGTTGCTTGCCCGATAGGACTACCGGTCGACGAGTAGAAATCTACTTAATATGAAGAATTACAATAGGAAAGACTGAACTGACCAGGCCATAACAAGGCTCGCCACTAAAACTTTCTGTGTTCACATCGATTTGGACCAAAGTGACTCTCGTGTAGTTTCATTAATAATGAAATACCTCGACTGCTGTCAATGTCCGAGCACTGGCCGCTCAGAGGCTTGCATTTAGCTAATTGGTTGGTATTGACTCGGCCCATCACTGACCGTGCAATCTTTGCTTTCTGACCGCTGAGTCTGCGTGTGTAAGAGAGAATCGTCTAATGTATATTTAAGTTAAGCTTAAGAGAGTAAATATGTGGTAGGTGTGGTTACGGGTCTCCAACTGTTTACCACTTCTGATCTGTTTTTTAGTGTATTCCATAAAATTGATTGACATGAATCTCCATTAACTTCTAACCCAATTTTCTCTTTTTTAGCTGTGCATACCCTTGTGTGTATGTGTGTGTGTGGTTTTTTTTTTCTCTCTTCCTCTTTCTGCCTTTCATTTCTATTCTACCTTCCTTTTTGAAATCTCTTGCGCTTATTCTGTTTCACTAAATTCTTTTTTTAAATTTTCACTCTTTACATCCTTCTGTCTTAGACTAACTGCCTCTCTCATTAACACTCTCTCTGTATCAACAGCTATGATTATAAATAATCTATTTCCTCTCTCTCTCTCTCTCTCTCTCTCTCTCTCTCTCTCTCTCTCTCTCTCTCTCTCTCTTTCTCTCTCTAATTCTCCCTAATTTATTCTCTCCTCAACCAATTGCTTTGCTTTTGCTTTCCGTCAATTCCTGTAGCTTGAGATTCATTATTCATCCTGTCGCGTTATATAAAATGTATTGCGGAAGGCTACAGCATGTAATTCACTTCAGTGACTGTTGATTTTACATTCTCAACTCGCATAGTCGTAAACGGTTGCAAGCGGAAGAGATTTATGATGCCAGTTTTAACGTTTTCTACTCATTCACTCTTTTCGCTGCTTTCTTTTTCCATCTCCTCATATGTCTGTAGGTACGTTCTACCTCTCTTTTTCCACTGCCTTTTTCTATCTCCTTCTGGCTTTCTCTCACTCCATATGTCTGTCTATCTAACTGTCTCCCTCAATCTGTATATTTCTCTCTCTCTCTCTCTCTCTCTCTCTCTCTCTCTCTCTCTCTCTCTCTCTCTCTCTCTCTCTCTCTCTCTCTCTCTCTCTCTCTCTCTCTCTCTCTCTCTCTCTCTCTCTCTCTCTCTCTCTTTCTTTATGTGTATCTCTATGTGTAACTGTCTATCTTTCTGCCCTCTGGCTTGTCTGACTGTCTTCCCTTACTTCTCTTCCCCTCATGGGCTGATAATGTTTTTTTTTTCCCTTTGATCCTCTCAAGTATTCTTTCTGTGTATCGAAAATTCTTTGCACGAATGTTCTTATAATGATCACTAGAAAAAAAATGTATTAAGACGTCTACACTTGAAGACGCTAGAGGTTAGTGAATACGCATAAGTCAAATATTTTAAAAAAGAAACCACAAAAAACAAAGGTGGTTTTTTTAATTATTCTAATTAAATGGAAGTCATAGATTATGATACTTTCTTTGCATGTCTGAGCCATAATATTCCTATCTAGCCTTAAAACTGCGTTTTCACCCATTAGTTTTATTTATTTATTTATTTATTTTTTAATCGCTTTCAGATTTTCATCGCTGCCTTCTCTGTGAGCGAGGGCGACCCTTTCCGCCTGGTCTATGGTTACGACAGTTTCGGGAACACCTGTGACGCAGACAACTCGGGCAAGGTCATCCCTGGAGTGAGATATGCTGGCTGGAACCTCAAGGGAAAACCGTCAGTGCAATCTATTTATTATCTTGATATATCCTTCTATACTTATATTCCTGGATTTTTGTTTTGTTTCGTTTTGTGTTTCCTACTCCTAATTTTATTTAGATATGTTCGTTTTCTAGTCTTGCAGAGCAGAATTAATTGGAAATGTATCTACTTGTTTGCTTATTTCCTTAGCATGTTTAATACATGTATTTCTTAACCCCTGTTAGCCGACGATTGACTCTTGTTTTGTTTGTCCTCATCCCATCAAATCCCTTCAGGTATCTGTTCTTCATGGACATACGCGACCCGGATCATTCCCTGCGGATCTGCGTGAACACCTGTCCAGAGACGTTCATAGAGAAGGCCCCGGTGCTGTACACCGTGTCCCAGCAGACGGGCTCCCTCCTGTGTCGCTATGACCTTAGTTTGAGTCTGTACGCCTTCGCCAACCGCACCGTGCACGGGCCGTGCCCCGTGCTGCCCATCTACAAAAGGTACACAGTGGAGGACGGTCTAAACTCTTCAGTGTGTGCAATGTCTATCAATTCATCCTAGGCTAACTTTTTCATAGCTGTCTTTGATGAAATGCATAATTCTAATGTTGTCCCAGTTAACTGCTGCAAGAGATAAAAAAAAGTCTTTTTGTTTGCTATGTCTTCTTTCCAGACGTTGTGTATTTGTCATTACTTAAGAACCTACAGGGAAATTATTTATAGCGTGATGAATAACTTAAGAAACCAAACAATTTTTAGCATAACTATGATGAAAAAAAAATTAAAATAAGCCTGTCTCGGTTTTTTTTGTTGTGTGACTCAGGTTAAATCGATAGTTATGTTTTCCATAAAACTATACTCGTCTAAGTTTGTGTGCTGCTTCCTCTTTACAAGCTCGGATCGAATGAAAAACTGAAAGAAGTTCTCACCTTCGTGTTTGTAATATTTATGATGCTTGTAAATGGCTCAAGGTTTATTTTTGAAAATGAAGGTCCATAAATGCTTGCGGTTAGTTTTACTCGATCCAAACTTTGCGATTATTTCAAATATATTGTGTCCATAAAACTCATTGTTAAAAAAATAAGGATGAGTGAAAAATGTTTGTAGATCATGATATTTACTCCCACCTGTGAAGTTTAGTTTATACTATTACTGTTATTGTGTAACAATGTATTTATCTGGGGTTTTTTTGTTGTTTTTTTTTACTCTAGTGAGCCGTTGCTGAACCGGTGTGTCCCCACTGATCTGATTCATATAGAGAATTGGCTCGAGAACAACATCGCCAACAACATCATCGCCTACCTTAACAAGAGCAACATCTTCCAGAAGGCGCTGAGAGATTTGTATGAGAGCTGGAACATCATCATCGCTTTGTGCTTCCTCGCTGTCGGTGAGTAGAAACTCATGCATTGACAACACATTGTCCCTACAGTAGAAACTCATGCATTGATAACACACTGTCCCTACAGTAGAAACTCATGCATTGACAACACATTGTCCCTACAGTAGAAACTCATGCATTGACAACACATTGTCCCTACAGTAGAAACTCATGCATTGACAACACATTGTCCCTACAGTAGAAACTCATGCATTGACAACACATTGTCCCTACAGTAGAAACTCATGCATTGACAACACATTGTCCCTACAGTAGAAACTCATGCATTGACAACACATTGTCCCTACAGTAGAAACTCATGCATTGACAACACATTGTCCCTACAGTAGAAACTCATGCATTGACAACACACTGTCCCTACAGTAGAAACTCATGCATTGACAACACATTGTCCCTACAGTAGAAACTCATGCATTGACAACACACTGTCCCTACAGTAGAAACTCATGCATTGACAACACATTGTCCCTACAGTAGAAACTCATGCATTGACAACACACTGTCCCTACAGTAGAAACTCATGCATTGACAACACACTGTCCCTACAGTAGAAACTCATGCATTGACAACACACTGTCCCTACAGTAGAAACTCATGCATTGACAACACACTGTCCCTACAGTAGAAACTCATGCATTGACAACACACTGTCCCTACAGTAGAAACTCATGCATTGACAACACACTGTCCCTACAGTAGAAACTCATGCATTGACAACACACTGTCCCTACAGTAGAAACTCATGCATTGACAACACACTGTCCCTACAGTAGAAACTCATGCATTGACAACACACTGTCCCTACAGTAGAAACTCATGCATTGACAACACACTGTCCCTACAGTAGAAACTCATGCATTGACAACACACTGTCCCTACAGTAGAAACTCATGCATTGACAACACACTGTCCCTACAGTAGAAACTCATGCATTGACAACACACTGTCCCTACAGTAGAAACTCATGCATTGACAACACACTGTCCTACAGTAGAAACTCATGCATTGACAACACACTGTCCCTACAGTAGAAACTCATGCATTGACAACACACTGTCCTACAGCAGAAACTCATGCATTGACAACACACTGTCCCTACAGTAGAAACTCATGCATTGACAACACACTGTCCCTACAGTAGAAACTCATGCATTGACAACACACTGTCCCTACAGTAGAAACTCATGCATTGACAACACACTGTCCCTACAGTAGAAACTCATGCATTGACAACACATTGTCCCTACAGCAGAAACTCATGCATTGACAACACACTGTCCCTACAGTAGAAACTCATGCATTGACAACACACTGTCCCTACAGTAGAAACTCATGCATTGACAACACACTGTCCCTACAGTAGAAACTCATGCATTGACAACACACTGTCCCTACAGTAGAAACTCATGCACTACTATTTTTGCAGGCACTTCTTCCGCCCAGCTTCCCCTTAATGCATCGGTCTTTACTTCACAGGTTTCGTCTCTGTTTTTCTCCAGTCGTCTCTAAAAATTTTGTCTTTTCTTTTTCTTTTTCTTTTCTGTGTGTCTATTTTGTTTTGTTTTTGTTTTTTTTTCTGTTTTTGTTTTCTTTTTTTTCAGCCTTCCTCTGTCTGCGTCATTCTCTCTGCTTCTTTCTATGGAAGCTTCAGTTTATCTCTTATTGCTCTCGCTTGCTTCTCTTTTCTATGATTTATCTCTTTGATGTGAGCCTTTTTTCGGTGAACTTTTACACTCCTCGCTCTCTCTCTCTCTCTCTCTCTCTCTCTCTCTCTCTCTCTCTCTCTCTCTCTCTCTCTCTCTCTCTCTCTCTCTCTCTCTATCTATCTATCTATCTATCTCTTTCCCTCTCTGTCTTTCTCTATCTCTCTCCATCTCTATGTCTAACTATCCAGCTCTCTATCTGTATTTCTATCGATCGATTTATCTATCATTAGAATATTTCCAACGTTCGTTGCCGTTAGCATATTATACTTTATCTTTCACTGTTCGAAATCTGCTTTATTCATCCACTGTCCCAATATCTGCTTTATCTCGCCCCGTCCCCTGTGCCAATATCTGCTTTATCTAGCGAGTCCAGGCAGCGACTCAAGTCACACAGGGCCAGTAATGGGCCGTTTAGTTTCCAAGCTGATCTGATTTATTATTCCGCTTTTCGGTTGGAAAATTAATTTCCTGTCACCCGGTTTGATAAATGAGAGACTTGGTACTTGAGTAAAATGACCTCTTTATGATTTGATTTGAAGCCGGGATATAAATGCCTCTTTACAGCACTGTTTTCTTTCCTTCCTGTCATTTTCAAAGTATTTCAAAGGGACCCTTTAAAGATAAGGGATTTGAAGATGATCGTGTTAATTAAAATGGCATTTCTACTAAGCTTGCCGAATAATTATGATGGATAGGCGGTGGTCTGTTGTATTTCATCAAATGTTCAATATTTAATTTTTTTTTTTTTATATATTAATGAAAATCTCTCGTTGGCCTGGACCTATGGTAGGAAGACTTTTCTTTTTGGGCCGGCTGAAGCAAAGCTTTCCACCATTCATCTTGACGATAAAGATCTTTCGCTTCCCTTGAAGACCCTTCCCGCTTAGAACCGTGGTCTATTCACTGGGCTACCATAGGACGGCTAGGGTTTAGTTACATAGCGAATCCCAAGGCGTAGTTTCACAAAATTCCCTATACAATAAAAAAAAATAATTCGTCTTACCTATTCATTGAAACATCGATTTCTTGTTGCTAGAGAGCCAGAATGATTGCTTTGAATGTTGGTTTTTTGGTTTTTTTTTTTAGATTTTTTTTTGTTTGTTTTGCTTTGTTTTTTGTTGTCATAGTTTTTTTTTTAGGTTGGCAATGGTTTGAGTATGAATTTCGTCTCCAAGTTATTTTTCTGCCAGGTTACTTTTTAACTGACATCTATTAAAAAAAATTATTGGGCATTCTTAGCTTTCAATATAAAACTTATAAACGAGAGGATTTTATAATTTCCTAGCCGTTCTACTCATTTATTCTAGCTGCTGTTAACATACCTTCCATTGTGTTAAGAAAATTTAGACAGCTTGTATACACGTCAGATAGAGTTTTCAGTGCACAATTTTTTTTTCATTTCTATCACGCATAAATACTAATGCAGGATAAATTTATACGTGCAGAATATTTCCAAAACGTTGATTTGTATTTTACGCAGGATAAAAAAGACCTACTCCGGTTTAATGAAACATTCCAGCTGTGAACGTTCAGAAAACGTGATCATTTATTTGATTAAGAGTGGAGCAGACGGAAGCCAAGGCAATCACATTGTGGAACTTCTCAAAAAGAAGGGGGTGGGGGGGGGGGGGGGGGGGGTAAAAAAACACGTTTACTTTAACTACGTTCTGTCTCTGTGTGACAGAAAAATCGAAATTTTTCGGGACTGTCTCTTAGAGAAATGGAATGAGCTGGCGCCGGTGCAATCAAGGGCCAGAATTCAGTCTAGGTTAGACTGGCAAGAGTGACTAGCCCTCCCCCTGATTTCCTCAGGATGGCGCGACGCTGCTTCATTACGGCAAGGACTTAAAGCAGATCCTTGTGTTTTTTCCTGGTCTAATCAGAGAGGCTAGATACACTGTAACCTCACCAGGCTACACCCCCCGTCCCTCACTAGATTTCTAGTTCAGATCCCTCCTGCTCGGAATGAGGGCTTGTCCCAGAATCCCTCTCAGATCCTCTCTAGTCTCACTGACCAGCAGACCTCAAGCCGGAGGGTCTATTTCTTATTCCGTGTCTTTGTGGTTATCGGATGTCTCGGACTTACTTCCTCTCCATTTATTGCCCATTCAATTCAGTCGCCCACAAAAAGCCTGGATTGCTTCCCTTCATTTCTTTTTTTAATTTCTGTGACGATGCCATGTACAATTAAATGGCAAGTTCAGTTTTAATGATCTAAGACCTGTGTATTCTGTCGATACATCATTTATAAAACACTTAAACTTACAAATCGCAAATCTGGAATGTATTCATTCCTCGTTCTTTTTCATTTTCTATTCAACATCTTGCATAATATTTCCTATAGTGGTTGTGGTAGTTGTAGCAGTAGTAGTAGTAGTAGTAGTAGTAGTAGTAGTAGTAGTAGTAGTAGTAGTAGTAGTAGTAGTAGTAGTAGTAGTAGTAGTAGTAGAAGAAGTAGTAGTAGTAGTAGTAGTAGTAATAGTAGAAGTAGTAGTGGTGGTGGTGGTGGTGGTGGTATTGTTAGTAGCTGTCTTTGTTGTTGTTTTATTATAGTTCTTATTATTATGATTATTTTTTATACTATCAATATTATATTATTATATTTTAACTATTTATAGAACTGGCCTCATCACTCAGTCCATTTCGATTCCCCGGATCTCTTTCATTACACACGTCCTTACTACCATCCCATGTTATCACGTGATTCTTTCTTCCTTCCCAGCGTTCTCGGTGGTCATGGTACTGATCATCCGGTTCCTGGCCTCGGTAGCAGTCTGGTTCATCGTGGCCCTGTCCGTCCTCACAAGTCTGGGTGAGTACATTGCATCAATGGTTACGTTAACAAGGAAAATTGGAAGAAATCCACAAAGTCCACACAAAAAAAAAGGAAAATGCAGCATCTTTCAAAAAGGCGTAAAGAATGGTATTGGTCATTACTATAATATCTGTCTCTGCTGTTTCATCTACTGACAGCATAATTGTACAAGTACACTGTACAACTTTAAAAGAAACATAAAAAAAAAACCAGAAAGCAGTAACCAGTCAATTATTAACAGCAACAAGGTAGGTGATGGAACAAAAATAATACTATGTGCTGCACGAATTCTACCTCTAACATAGCAGGATATAGACAAGCCGTTAACTCGAAGCGATGAAGATGGAAAATAGTAGCAATTTACTACGATCGATAAAAACTTCATTTCTTATGACAACAAAAAGATAAAAAGTAACAGCGCCGTTTTCAACAACTAAAATAATAACAAAGAAACAATCTATGTAACCAACACTTACATTATAGCCTACCTTTACAGCTTCAACTTTAGAACTTAGTTGTAAAATTTATTGAATATCATAAAAGAGATCATTTCAACTTTGTCGATAAAATATACCCGTGAAGATTAAAAATTCAACAAAGAAAATAATGTTTTTATCACTCAAAGAACAAATTGAGATGAATAAGCAGCGCAGCGTAAGAAAGATTTTAAACATTGCAAAAACATTATTCTCTAAACGCCTGTATTTAAAGCCTGCGAGGGACCATTTAAATCAGGTATGGGAGTTTTCTCCTTTTAGATCTAAGAGATGGAGTTACCAGTGACAAAGAAATAAATTTCCTCTTGTAGCTAAACCTTCAAACATTATCAAAAGAACTGTAATTTTAACTGGGGTATGTTATATTGTGCCACAGCTCTGTTTTATCTTAAAGATGAAAAGAATTAAAATTATGAAGATAATCTGCATGATAATAAAAAACAAAGGATGATATTTTATGGAAGACAAGATGAAAGAAAAATACACTTTTATAATATGCAACATATGAAAAATACTAAACAAAAAAATAAATAAATAAAAAATAAAAATTTTCAAGTGTGAGCTCCCACAAGCAAGGAATGGAAAAAAAATAGCGACTTTGATTTCATTCTTTTTGGTCGTTTTATTTTATTGTTGAATTTTTGCCTCTATTTTATTTTTGCTTTTTTGTGTCGTTTTGTCTTTTTTGTTTAACTTTTCTTTCTTTATTTATTTTTTTAGAGACTGCATCTGTTAGTGTATTCTTATTTTGTTTTTTTGTTGTTTTGGGTTTTTTGTATTTTATTTTACTATGCAACCTATTTTTTAAGCTATTTAGATTTGCAGATTTCTAAAAACAGTATGAAATCCATGTACCTCTTTTATTGATAATTATCTTTATGAATTTGTTTTTTCTTTTTTCTATTCGTTTTTCTTTTATTTATTTTATTTTTTTTTTTTTTTTTTTTTTCTACATATTATGACAAAGGTAAACTTTAGATCAGTGCTTCATACGGTAGAATCATGTATGTGTTATTAGCATCTCGAGGGCGCTCCATCTTCCAACACTCCGCGCCCGAGGTGTTTTGACGCAGAATGATAATGTATGTCAGATGTGAGCTTTCGCAGATCTGTACCCGCAATCCATGCTACGGGATGTTGCCATCACCTCACAAAGCTAATGAGGTCATAGCGTTCAGACTGTGGCATTAGCAGACAGTTCTGGCACTCTACACGGAATAATTATTCTGAGATTATAACACGATTTATCAATGTCTTACAAAATCTCTGTAAAGACGTAATAAGTTTGATTTAACTGCCTTTCTGCTTTTAGCGCCATGATTTTTTAGTTCCATGGCATTTTGAAATAATTTAGATTGATTACCAATGCTAGTATGATATCCTGGTTTATATTTCATAATATTCTAAGTGTTTAGAAACATACCGTGAGGGGGAAAGAAGAACAAGAGACAGTGGGTTGTACATTTATAAAAATTTTTTACTGTTAGACGAGTTGATATGAGTTAAACAACTTCAGAAGTAGATGTCTACAGGTAAAAAACAGTACCGTTACGAATGTAAATCTCTAATGAAGGAGACTTACGAGGGGACTGGGTAATTCCACACTTAAAACGTCAACATCGCCACACATTCAGTCAGTAATCTATTCACCCTTGATTAGGTGGGTAGCAAATTAAGCCGAAATAACTTCCTCCGGGCTCGGAAGCAATACGGTGCGGCTATGTCGTGATAAATGCTCGTCCATCTTGTAGATCGCTCGCCGACTGTCATTCCTGGCTATAACTGATAGCAGAGGAAATGTTGCTGGTGCAGTTACCTGTAGACCTGGAGATGTTAGCGGTGTAAACATGTCAGCATGGAAATTTTATGGTTGAAGAGCTTAAAGCGCCGATAACTGGTGACTCTCTAATTCTGAGGAGGCGTCTTTGCCGCTTCTGCTGCTATGGTCGTCGTCATAGTCTTCGTCGTTGTTGAAATTGACGTTGCTGTCTTTGTTGATGGTGCTATTGTTTTGTTTTTGTTTTTGGTCATCATGTAATTTTCTTAGTTGACTTTTCTTTTAAGAGACTAAAGCTACGTTTCTGACTGTAGATGTGCTACACACCCATCCGTCTCCTCAGCGATGAATGCTGGGATTGTTTTTGTTATAATGAAATTAATTTTAATTCATTAATTTTGTCCTTGAAAGCGTTTCCTTTTCATATTGCTATTGCATATCGTTCTGATGCTTTCATAGAACATGGTGAAAATGAAGGGGTGTATTACAGGATATAAATATAGATAAACGTACAGAGAGAGCTTGCTGTTTTTGACTCTTACTTCATTATTACATCAGAGAAAAATTTGGATTCGCCTAAAGGATAAAACTTGTACGAATTTAGCCAGTCTGGATTCTAAATCAATGTTGCTAATAACTGTTTGTGGCAAAACATGGGTCATTCTAAATTAATACAGTAGTTAAAATCCCCTCTGACTCTCACGTGAAGAGTCTTTTACGATTATGAATCCACAAAATCACAGAGGTCACTTTTCACGTTATCACACAACGATCTTATGAAAGTTGAAACAGAATCAACAGAGCTCATTAACAAGATTTCATTAAATGTGTATCTTCCTCTTTAAAGTGTATTTAGAATGTGAACTATTTTTATTTAGTCTCCTATTCACACGGGTATTTCATTTTGTCCAATTCTACTTCTTCACTGCAGTTGGCACAGCGTTCCTGTGGTGGACGTTCATGAGCAACAAGAACAAGCTGGACCGTGAGGAGCGGGAGCAGATCCCCCTGCTGGAGGTGGACATTTTCAGCGAGAATACGTTCCTTACGTTCTCCATCATAGCATCTGTTCTCACTGTGAGTAACGGTCTTACAGACATGATGATAAATACAACCGACACAATTGTCCTCTCTGTGTTGTAAGACAAATCATTGCGTATATTCGCTTGTTTGTATCTCTTTATCACTCTCTCTCTCTCTCTCTCTCTCTCTCTCTCTCTCTCTCTCTCTCTCTCTCTCTCTCTCTCTTTCTCTCTCTCTCTATCTATCTATCTATCTATCATCTATCTGTCTATCCATAGGTCCATTTATTATCTGACTCATTAATACGGTTATTTTCAACCAACTTCTGACCATCGCCAACTGAACAATCTCAACTATGAACATCACAAGTTGTAAATAAGATCTTAGAAGAAGCCACGTTGCTACTGCGAGCCTCTCAATGAAACTCTCTTCTCACGCTGTATCTTCCAGTTGATGCTGCTGGTCTCCCTGGTGGCGGTCAGGCGGCGCCTCTCCCTGGTCTCTGGCCTGCTCCAGGAGGCTGGCAGCTGTGTGTCAGCCATGCCGCTATTGCTGATGCAGCCGCTGTGGACGTTCGTGCTGCTGCTGATCTTCTTCATCTACTGGGTCACCGTGCTCGCCTTCCTGTGCACTGCAGGTGATTCTCGTCTCTGGACTAATGAGTTAAACTTGGCATCCTTTGTCTAATTTTAGTAGCGCTTTTAGAAGCGGATATTATTTCATTTAACTGTTTCGAGGCATTGAAAAATGTGTGGCCTTTGTTGGTGAAGTCACGTAAAATTTGCATATGGCACACGTCAGTTGAAATGATGAGTCATAAGTAATTAAATAATTTTATAAATAATATGTAAAAGTTGTTGTCTCTCATTTGTATTTAGATTGAATATAATGCATGTATTTGATTTAAAGAATAAGAAGCCTGGCTGCAGCAAAGGGAAGACCGAAAGAAAGGATTTTGTGAAATGTAAAAATTCCGTTGAATATGTGAATTCAGGTTTTTAAAAGACTAATTACAATAAGAGCCAAATGTTATTTTTATTGGTGTATGTTGTGTCCTTGTTCAGAGAAACCAACAGTAACAGAAAACGGTTATGTCACTTACCACGAGTACGAGATTGTGACCCACTTCTGGTGGTACCATCTGGTTGGTCTGTTCTGGGTCAGCGAGTATATTGTCGCCTGCCAATCCTTCGTCGTGTCTGGAGCAGTGGGCAGATGGTACTTTACTAGGTGAGTAACACAAGTCTATTAATGGCCCTGTTTCCTTCAACAAACGGTCAACTAACCATATAGACCATAAAGCTCATAGTGTTTTATTTTTATTTTTTATTAGTGTTATAAACTATGTTTATATCCTTCCACTCTCTAACTGGGCCACATAGAGATTGGGGAGGCAACACTGACTATGCTTAAATTTCTGAATCCATTTGCTCAAATTTTGGAAAACTATTAAAGAAGATGACACATTACTGCATTTTATTATCTGGGCCTTGTTCAGCTGTTCAGGGAGTAGAACATTATTGGCTGTTGTTTTTTTATATATATATTTATAATGTGGGATGGATAATTTCATTGATTGGTTCATCAACTGTTTGCTGATCTCCTTAACATATAAAACCTTTTTCAATCAGGGTGGAAATTGAAAGGGAATGGCTATTCCCAAAAAACATTCATCAGCAGGGTCTTAGTTACAATGAATTGAATAATACAGTTCTCATAAATCAAATTATGGTTTACTATATTAACTTTCTTAATCAATTCTTATTCAAGAGATCAGAAGAAAAAGGCAAAAAGAAAAATTCAATACCTCCTCTCTCTGTCTCTTCCTCTCTCTCTCCCAGAGACAAGCGCCAGCTGGGTTTCCCAATTCTTGGAAACATCGGCCGTCTCATCATATTCCACCAGGGGTCGGTGGCACTCGGCTCTTTCATCATTCCTCTGCTTCGATTTCCACGAGCTGTTTTCCTCTTTGTGAGCAAAAAGTAAGTTCATTTAAACATTATAATACTCCATATTATAAAGCCAAATGCAAATTTGTTTAGAACTGTTCTGTATCATTGTTCTAATTAATTGTGGGTTGATCCTAGTTTCTTGTACCCGTTTTTTTGTTGATTTATCAAAAGTTTTTATTTTCCCCCCATAATTATGTCCTCCATCTCCTCCTCTTTTTGACAATCTATAAAGAAAAAAGTGTGCGTGTATGTGTGTTTTAATATTTATTTGTTTATTTTTGGTGGGGATTGTTTTGGTGTTGCTTTATTTTAAATTGATTGAAAATAAACCACACAGCGCTTAGTCTTTTTGATTTGTAAACCTGTTCGTAGAAGAATTTTACCAGTGTCAAGGTTTCTGCGGCAAAAAGAACTCTGGTGTTTTTGGTGCAATTTGTTGTTTATCATTTTTTAGCAGTAAATAAAATGTATGTAATTTTTACTACCGATTTCACTTCTAAAATTTGTTATTCCCCAGGTTGCACAGGTCTGAGACCCATTGCACTTGTCTGGGACTTAGATACCTCAATGCTGATTTGTATACTGTGGTTGGTAAGTATATCTTAGTTATTTATTTGTGGATCGTGGATATCTGTTGAAAATAGAGCCATTTATTTTAACGGTTTCAAAAGTTGTCTGGTTAAATGGGAGGAACCGGAAGAAGAAAGAGAAGGGGAAAAATAAGAGCTAAGAAGAAGGAGAAATAAAAGTAGTGGAGAAGCAGAAGTAGAAGAGTTGTAGCTAGGAAAAGATGGGAAAAAAGTATTTAGCAAGAAGCTAAAAAATGAAAGAGAATGTATTTATTGCTCACATTGAATCCCATTTTCATTTTTTTTCCCTTTCTTTTTTAGAAAAAAAGTATGCTAACATTTGAAGAAATTAACAGTCTATTTACATGAATGTTACATATCTTTTCATTTTCTTTTTTTCCATTATCAGCTGTTGGTGGGAAAAATTTCTGCACATCTGCCAAAAAGGTGAGCAGTATGAATGTAAAAAGCAGGTCAATATTAGTGTTCAAGTTTTATACAATTTCTTATCAAACTATCTGTTGTTTATTTTTCTTGTTTTAACTATTTAAGTTCAAACAATAAATAACGGATATTGGTGTGGCACAGTTGACTTATACTTTCTTTCGTTTTTGATATTTCTTTTTGCAAAACTGGCATTACATCTAAATATGTCTTGTCCCCAGAGTTATTTTATTTTGATGGCCAACAAGCTTGGACTGGCCTCCATAGGAAGTTCAGCAGGTTTTGTTCTTCTGCTCAGCAAGTTGATTGTTATGGTTGGCACGGCATCCTTCAGTGTCTTCTGGTTTAAGGTGGGTGAAGCCCTAGTAAAATGTCTTCTATGCTGTACTTTGTGTGACTTAAGTTTCTTCATATATTGTCACTTTACTTTCTTTAGATGTTTCTAATTTTCATACGAGTTTTTGGAGAATATATTCTCACCAGCAAGGAAACAATTAATTGGTCTTTTGAGTCTAACATTTTATGTTTGTCTGTCAACAATTCCAATTGAGTCAAACTTGAAATATGGTCAGTTCTCCTTTTCTCCATTGTTTGAAAAGATGAAAAAGTTCTAATATCTATTCAGTCATCATGAGACAATTTCATGCAATTTTCTCTATTGAGGTGAGCAGAAAAAGGTATATTTCTAAAACTTGAAAACATTTGAATGTGCACATAGTGAAACTTGATTTGGTTTGGCTGTAAGACAATTATACACTGTAAACCCTTTTTTTTTATCATAATCACTCGCCATATATCTTTGCTTTTTTTCTTCATCTTCAGTTCTATTGTTCTTTTTTTTAGGAGGGAGGGGGGAAGAGAATAATTATCTTGAAATTACTTATGTTTCTCTATCATTTGTGAGATGTTTTAGTTGATTAATTTATTGGCAATAATAAGTGAATAGGTTTATCCTTGATCACATTATAAACAAGTTCAACTGTTGCACTAAATCTTAAAAAATAGTTTTGTTTGGAATTTTTTCTATCTCAAAACATAATAAAAACAAAGCTTAAGCAAATGATGAGGTTCCAGGAAATAAAGAAATAATGTAGAATTATCTTTTATCTATTTTTAGTCAATAATGATGTTGAATTACTTGTGTATAATTGTAGTACTGAGTTATGATGATTTTTTAAAAATTTTCAGAGTCAGAAAGACTTCCACTTCTATGCCATTCCAGTGTTGCTGGTGTGTGTTCTGTCTTATTTCATTGCTCATTGTTTTATCTCCGTTTATGAGGTAAGTTTTAACTTCTCTCTTTTATCATTGTTTTTTTTTTTTTTTCATTATGATTATTTTTAGTGGCGGAAGCATTCAAACAGCCAAAATTTTATAGTGTTGAGATATAATAAATACAAGTTACCAGAAATAAATATTTCAATTCAGCTTTTTTGTCCTTTGCATTACTGTTGCCAAAATTTTTTAATATAGAATTATAATTGTTGTACAGATCTTCTTGATAAGACAAATTTCAAGAATTTTCGGTTGATTAGCATCACCTAAATCCATATGACATTATCATGGAGGGACAAAACATTTCAAGAGGAAGACAGGAGACTAGAAATAAGTCTATGCTTTAAATTAGCCTTTAAAGAATAAAGATCAAGAAAGACAGTTTTTTTTCAAAACCAAAGAAAAATGAAAAGATATGAGAAAATGCAAAAAAATGACAATGATTATAATAAAATCTTACCAGTTTGGACTTCCAGTGACTTATCATCCAAATTCAATATCAGATGAGAGCTGATCATTTTTTCCACCATATGGTGTTCTTTTTCTTACTTCAACTCATGTATATCTTTTGTTTACAATCCTTACAGATGATCGTCAATGCCCTGCTTTTGTGTTTTTGTGAAGACAGAGATCTCAATGATGGCTCATCAGAGAGACCTTATTTTGGAAGCAGAAACTTAATGGTAATTCACATCTTACACAACATCACCATAAGTTCATGCTTTCTAATAAATTTTAGATTTTGAAAAAACATGTTCACATAGAGTGTTTCTCCTCTGCATGATGTCATAAAAATAGTAGAAAAAGTCTAAAAGTTTTTATCACTTACACTTTTTTTTAAGCCATAGCATTCTTACTGCTTTCCTATTTTTTTACCTTCCTAAGTTGCACCAATTAAGCTAAGTTATTTCAAAGTGCCTACTAGTACTCGCGAGAAAAAGTAACTATTGTTCCTTCATCCACATTCACATAATGTTAAGTTTCATTGTTTTGATTTGTATGTTTTTTATGTGCTTGTTACTTTTCTTTTACTTGGAGTCTTTGCCACTTTTAATTTTAATATTTAGCGGATTATGAAAACATTTCCAGTAAATAATATCTTTGGAGGCAATATTTTTAAATATATTTGCTTTCCTGCTGTTGCTGATGCTATTCTGCTACTGCCAATACTGCTACTTCTTTTCCTTCAACCGCTAGCACTATTTTGGTAAAACATCTCTTTTTACCCGCATGTCTATGGTTTAAATTTCAAAAGAATATTTGAGTCATTCAAATACCACTGTGTAACTCTTCTCCTATGCCAGGCAAGATTGTCAGAATGCAGCGCGAGTCTGGATGGAGTTACCAGAAATTTTACTGGAGGATCCAGCAGCACGGACCCAGAATCAGAACCTGCTCAAGTCTGACTGCAGGCTTGAGAGAGAGGGGGGGGGAGGAGAGAGAGAGAGAGAGAGAGAGAGAGAGAGAGAGAGAGAGAGAGAGAGAGAGAGAGAGAGAGAGAGAGAGAGATAGAGATCAAAAGCGGAAGAGAAAAAAACAGAGAATCAAAAAGAAAAAGGCATAAAGAGTCAGAGAGAAAGAGAGAGAGAGAGAGTCGGAAAGAAATAGAGATAAACAGAGTTAGAACGACAGAAAGACAGAGAGAGACAGGGAGACAGAGAGATGATAGATAGGAATAAACATGGAGGTCCAAGATGATAAACACTGAGGTCATTTGAATGGGAGTCTGATTGAAAAAAAAAGGTTTGAACTGAACTAGATAAACCAAATTGACAATTTATAAAGTAAATACTTTCTCATGCAATTTTATGCACATTCAGCTGCAGTTTGTGTGTTAATTACTGCTTTCAAAACAATACTTTTTTCTTTTAAATTTTTTCTACATGTAACATGAGTAATCACGTAAATCTCAATTTTCTTGCATTTTACATTTTTCGCAAATCCAGACCAAAACTGCATTTGAAAATATGTTTCATCTTCATACCTTCATTAACTGATCATAAAAATTATATTTTTAAACTGTCACTATTTGTGTAAGTATAAATTTACAAAATGAGTTTAATGTTATTTCGGGGGACTTCAACAAACGAATATGCTGGCATATATCGTTCCTTCATGATATATTCATTGATATGATCAAACAAAAGCCATGTTTTGTGAGGTAATGCTGAGAGCTACTGTGCGTTATATCATCAGTTATACTTATAAAAATATTAGACTAGTTTTTTGATGCATAGTTGTTCTTTTCACTGAAATACTCAGCTTGCTTTTTTGTTGTCCTTGGTTAACAGTGAAACTAATAACAAATGTCGAAAGAAATAAAAATATATTTTGATTAATATTTAATAAAACTAAAAACTGCGCTCAAAAACTAAAAGCTTTCAAATGAGTATGTAAGCCAAGCGTGAAAACTTCATTCAGAATTATTAAATGGACAATATATCCAGTTTTCTGAAAACTTGCAGTATTAAAAAATGAGAAAACTATTTTTATTTGAAATTATAATTTAGTAGGCATCTGCAAAATTGCAAAACTTTTCCTTTAAAAATGAAAACCATCCATGTACCTTTGTAATTTAAATAATGATTAAGATATTCAAGCTAATGTCCAAAAGATATGTTGGGATGCAAATAAGACAAGATATAGTTATATTGTTATATACTCATCCTGAATATTGAAGCATACTTAATCAATTATGCACATTCCATTAAATATCCTGTTGTTTCCATTATATCCATTGTGATTTTTATTCAATGAGCTTTTGTGAGTCATCGCAATAGCTGTTCAATGAGCGATAAGAATGTTAAAGAACAGAAAATGTTGTTATTCTTTAAACTTATTTAAGTAGCTTATGTGGTTCTTTGTGCCAGAGGCCTTCTTGCTACTGTACAAAATGTATATAAATAATTATTGTCAAATCTTGTGCTTGCTAATCCATGTCCATCAACAAGTGTGGTATGTGATTGATTTTTTTTTTTGAAGTGACAAAGTGATGTTAAATTTCAAAGGCAAGATCTAGTCCAGCCTTCTGTCTAAAGCATCTCAATCTTCCATTGTCATTGCTGTAGGCCTGCATAAATAATTTTTTTTTTTTAATGTTTTCCAAGCTAAAAACGATTTTTTTTTTATTTTAGCCTTGTCACTTTTCATAAAAAATATCCGCTACAATTATAGATGTATAACAAACTTCAATCAGTTTTGATTTTTTTCGATTCATTTTAAAATATTTTTTTATGATGATGCAGTTTTGAACATGATTTGATCTTTTTTTTTAAAGTGGAGGTTCCATGGCAGCATAAATCAAGTTCATTATACAACATCCTACATGGAGAAGCCCTATTTTATTCATTTTTTTTTTCCACATTGCTGTTCTTTGTTTTCAAAATAGTAGTGTTTAATCAGTATGTTTTAATTTTTCGTGCTTTAGAAAGTGTTATCTCACAACCAAGTCAATATCGCTTTGCTGATTGCTTTGATATTTTGGAACTCACAGTCAAGTCAATAATGCGGTGCTGATTGCTTTATAATTTGAAATTTACAAACAAGGCAAACACATTATGCTGATTTTTATCTTATTTACGATAACGTTTGTTATTTCTTGTTTTATGTTATACGCAACAAAAAATGGCTAAATTATTATAGCCATGTTCGTTCTGTGTTTGTTTTCTGTATAAAATGTTAAGTCAATATTTTGTATTTCGATTTTTAATTCTATTTCATGGTTCCATGCAGTCTTAAATGCTTCTCTGTTATGTTTGAGTTTCTATAGAGAGATTCGTCTTTTTTATGAAATCAACATGGTAAGATGTTGTTTTTTTTTCCATGTTTATATTTGCATAAACATTATGCAGAGATAGGAGAGAGAGAGAGAGAGAGAGAGAGAGAGAGAGAGAGAGAGAGAGAGAGAGAGACAGAGACAGAGAGAGAGAGAGACAGAGACAGAGAGAGACAGACAGACAGACAGACAGACAAACAGAGAGTGAAAGAAACGTATTGATAGAAACAGAAGAGTAAATATGAAAATACAAGGCCATATTGTAAGATATACAATTATTGGTTGTTCAAAGATATAGTCAACATGTAAACCATCCTTTACCTCGATTTTTTACTCTTCATTTCAAGCATCAAATATTGATTTGATTAGATACAGGTAATGAATATGCCACAGCAATGTATGCTAAATATTACAAGGCCTAGCGTAAGGTGTGGACTTTCAAGTGTGCGTATTTGTGATTAATAATTTTAAAAAGAAGGGGAAAAAAGCAATGGAGCATCTTCCTTAACCAAACCAGCTGGCTGAAAGGTTGACAAGATCAAAAAAATTATATTGACAATTGTGAAAAGATATTTGTGGTTAAAAAAAGACAATGTTTTAGGCTTCGATATCAAATCTTTAAAAGTTGTTCCTTCGCAATTTCAAAAATAAATACTATTATTTTTTTTTTCATTAATTTCCTAGAGTTTCTACTCTCGGCTAGGAATTTGAACTATCTAGTAGTTTTTGCTGTGGAAAAGAAAGAAAAAAAAATTGTGATGGTAGGGGAAGTGGGGTAAAGAATAAATGTTTCAAATTTTACAATATTAGCAAATATAACAATGGGCTTTTTTTCTTCAGTTGTGTACTGCTGTTTGAAAGATGTATCCCTAAGCGACTGTGGCTAAAAGTGATTATGCTCTGGTTGTATGAAAACTTTTCATAATGATTCGTGTTTGATTGTCTCTGTTGGCTTAACAAACTCTTACGTTTTCATATAATAAAATAATGTAATATGCTAATGTCAACACGTGTTTAGTTTGTTATTTTGTTTTAATTATAGTCTAAAACGTGTTATTAAGATAAGGTTGGTTATTTTTATGCTGAATATAAAGAGAGAGAGAGAGAGGGGGGGGGAACTTTATGATGATGTTGATATAGTGATTGCTGAAAAGCTGAGGTTGTGTAATGTTGAGCAGAAGATAAGAATAAAAGGAATTAAAGTTTTCTTAACAGATTTTATGTAACACTGTAGATGTGTTACGTTCATTATAGAAATGTAATAAACATGAATGCTAGGCTTCTAATCATGGCAATCATCCTTTTACTCACATTGGTGTGCTTTGCAGTAGTACAAAACGAATTTTATGCAAAGGGAATAAAACATACGATTACAGGCATAATAGGATAAAATAATATTATATGAGAATTATTATAATCCAGAAGTATTTAATCAGTAAAATACAATGACTTTATTTGATCTTAGATCGAAATATACTGTTTACTAATTCACTCTCTTCTACATTTTCCAACGGAATTCATATAATTCTAATGTTCTCCGAATCACTGCATTATACACTGCTCAGAGCTAAACATGTGCAACTCACTTCCATTCTTTCATCAAGAGTTTATTCCCTTATTTTAAATTATGGTACTTTTCAACAGAAAATAAGTTTTTCTTTGCCATTAAGTTATGTTGCTAAATGCTCATTTTTTTCAAGAAAAGAATAGAGTGATACTGTAAGATCTACGTATTGGAACTACGCCTTGCCTGTTCTGATCCGCGAACTAATATCACCCTAATCAGTAGAATTAATGATAGTCGTGAGCAAGATAAACCTGCATAGTTGAATTTCTTCTATTATAAATTGAACTTTCCCAGGACATTTTTAGGACAGGAAAATGTATTCTAACGGGAAGGAGCATCATAACCATTTTTCTTTTCTTATTGGCGTCATAGCTCCAAGCCCATGGTTTCTCAAAATTGTTTTCATTTGATCAATAATTCTATACATTAACCTTGAACCTTTCTCTAAAAAATGAAATTAATTAAGTCATGACTGAAACTACTGCCGACGTCAAATAATCGCTAATAACAAACCGAAAATGATGAAGAACAATCAAAGAGCGATAACAATGAAAATATTGACATGAAATCTCTGAGCAACAATATAGAGACTTACGTCCCTTTTCCTCGCGCATTTGAAATTGATTATGAAGACTAAGGAATGCAGGTAAATCTCTCTCATAGTTCGCCCACATGCATGCGTCCAACCAGGATGGGCGAGCTGTCCTTGGAGTTGAGCATCCTGAAGTTGGTGAGACTGGTGGCGCCCGACGGTTTGTCAAACTGGAGCATAGCCTTGCCAGGCAGGACCAAGGGCCGCTTAAAACTCACATCCATGTGCAGGGGGTACCTGTCTTCGAAACTGCTTCGCTCTGTGGAGCAGAGGGAAATAAAAAAAAATGGAAAAAAAGAAAAGGAATTAAATTCAGCGAGAGTCAGAAAAAAGGTAAACAGATTAGTTCTATGCCAAACACAAAAGCGACAGCTTGTTATAAAACAGATAAGTTTCTCAGTGGTTATTTTTGGTAGTGTGTGAAGTAAATGATAATTAAAGATTTTTTGCAGCAGTCAATTAACTTAAATCAAGTAGCTCAATCATTTTAAGTACTGAGTTGAAAAGAGGTTTGATTTTGTGTGTGTGTGTGTGGGTTGGGGAGATTTTTTCATTGGTTCTTAGTAGTTAATGGTTTTATTTAAAAAGAAAGTATTCTTTTTTTTTCTTTTTGCATCTTATAATTATGATTCGTCAAATTGATATTTTATTAATGAAAATGAGAAAATGTTGATAAATCTGTTTGGAATACCAATGTTTGTTGTCGGTCTATGTCATTGAGAATAGCAGATATCGTCAAGGAAAAAGAAACATTATACTCGGTTATGTTGCTATAATATTTCTTTTTTGGTAGCAGTTGTTGCAATTTGATATAAATCATATTAAGTTAACAATTCTACGTTGTTTGTTAAACAATCTATCTCTTTCTGTACACTTTTTAAGGCATCTCGGCACAAAACGAGTGCCACCATCACTGCTGCTTCGCTACCGTTCAAAAAAGTGATATTGGAATAAATCTGTATGTAATTGATTGGATGGTGATTAAGCCTAGACCAATATGAGCGGTTACGCAATTAAGACGAGAAACGAGAGGCAGGGTTTTCTGCTCCAGGTAACGTCTCACCGCTAGTCATGATCCTGTCCACAGCCACAGCCATGGACCAGAGCCCGTGGGCGATAGGACGGCTGAAGCCGACCAGCTGGGCTGTCCACTGGTTCAGATGTTGGGGCTGGTAGTCTTGAGTAGCCCGGGCAAAGTCTAGACCAATGGTGGCAGGAGCCTTGATTTCCTCTTCTTTATACATTGTGACTGGAAGAATGGATTGAAGAGTTATTTTAAGGGCATTACGCACGACTAATTTGGACGAAAATTGTGGCGTTTGAAAAGACTACAAGGATGGTATCTATATCGGATTTCGGAAGCAATCTGTCTTAAACAGAGAACCAATGTGCCGTTGACAATCACTGACAACCCCAAGGAATGCGGAGCTTCCCTTTTTATTTACTTGATTGTTGCTGTTTTGTTTTTTTGTTTTTTTTGTTTTTGTTTTTTTTTTTTTTTTGCTTTTTTGAAGGTTGATAGTGATTTTAGTACAGTACCACAATTTTGTTTTCAAAAGCCTGAAACGTGTTCAAAATGCTTCGATTCTATGGGCATGTTGGTCTTCACAATGATGAGTTTTTTAATTCTCTATTATAAAAGATGGCTTATATATATATATATATATATATATATATATATATATATATATATATATATATATATATATAGTTTGAAGATAAGTTGGAATAATTGATAAGAGTGCTCAACTGTGGGAGCATGTCATACCCGAAGACAGCGGAGGACAGGCGACACCTTTGTCCTCCGCTTGAAACACAAGTGTAGTATGCAGAGAATTTAAGGTAAGGTCTTCTATATATATATTAAAGAGTTTGTGGACGTTTAACAAATATGAGTTACATCTTTCTAATATTCCTCCTTGTTCTCTATTCAGAACTTAGAGGAAAGATGCACCCTCATCCCCCAACCTCCTGCCACCCCTCTCCCTTGGCACATTGAGTGTTAGGCTTTCACTTTTTATCACTCTTATGGCAATGGCATTTTTCACAAATGAATGGTTTTTAAAACTAAAATCAGTTTTTTTTTGTCTGTTATGGGTTGAGCAAATCAGCTTACAGTCTTCTGGCTGTCTTTGAGGAGCTGTGTTGGAAGATTTCCTCTTGGGCCCGAGGCTTAAGCCCGTCACTAGAGCCTCCCACACGAGCAGGTCGTTTGAATCATAGATACCGGCCCTGGGAGAAGTTTAGGAAGGGGAAAAGGGGGGGGGGAGTGAAAAGATATTATTGATCTATGGGTGTGTGTATGTAAAGCAGGAAGACAAAGAGAGAGAGAGAGAGAGAGAGAGAGAGAGAGAGAGAGAGAGAGAGAGAGAGAGAGAGAGAGAGCAGGCAAAAATAAATAGAGGCAGTAGAGGGAGATGGGTCGGTAAATTACATTTCATAATTGGATGAATTAACACGCCTTTTTTTTATTGTTAGCAAGAAAGATTGTTGCATTTAAATATCGACCGTTATCCATTTTTACAGGTGTGTTGAATGCTTTTTAATCTGTTTTGTTGTTTACGTATTCATTCGATTGTACTCTTTGGCAGTTCATAGCCTCTTCAAACATTTAATACAGGCATGTTAATGCACACACATTGGGTTTTAACGCCTCGCGGTATGATTAGAACTCAATAGAATAAATAAGTTTTTGAGTGTACTACAAGGTAGAGCTCATCTTATGAGGTGCTCAATAAAATAAAGAGCTAACACTTCAGATCATGAACTTTTTGACACCAATAACAGCACTAGATTCAGCAGCATAATAAATAAAAGTTAAAGCGAAGAAATAGAAAGCGAAATGAGAACAATGAATAGAACAAACTGCCACCAGATGAAACAAACAGCATGCAGAATGGTATGTAAGATCCATAATACTTCAGCGTTTGTGATTCAAAGAAATTGGTTCAACGGTTTCATCTTTGAGCAATTTGAACGTAAATCTCAGTTACCCTTATATCAT
>JAWDGP010001105.1:285000-297500 GCA_033675545.1 Elysia crispata | reverse complement strand
ACAGGCAACAGCTTTGTCCTCCGCTTGAAACACAAGTGTAGTATGCATGGAAATTTAAGGTAAGATCTTCTATATTTATGTATTGCTCCATCAGTTGAGCACTCTCATCAATTATTCCACCTTATCTTCAAACTATATATATATATATATATATATATATATATATATATATATATATATATATACCGAATAATCGAAATTCCATGTAACAATACTTATGATATCGAGACACATGCCAGGTTTTGTCATTTTCTCGCCAAGGAGAGCTGGGTAAAATCTTCCCGGTGACATGCGCAGAGCTTGCATCACAGCGCAGAAGTAAAACCTGAAAATAGCAGCGAATTGTCTCTCAGGACAAAAACTTATCTAATCTTCCGAGAAAACAACAACACTCACGTTTACCATTTTGCTCAAGGCTGCCGTGAGACGTTTTTCTTTTACTTAAAGTAGAGTTATCGTTACTTCCTCAGCATAAAATAAAAATTATTTTTAGATCGATATTTTATCTAATCCTCCCAAAGTCCACTCCTAACTAGCATGTTAGTCAAGGCTACCATGTTGATTTAAATAGAGTTATCGTTTCTTCTCAGACAATCAGATCAACTTCCATACTTCTGATCCAAAATAGCGCGTTACGTTTTATTGACACTTATATATGTAGTTCAATTATTGGTGTGTTGGGCGAGCACTGTAGTTTTATCTCTTCTTCAATGTAACGTACATATTTGATGTACGTTAGTTTCTAATACTTAACGTCAGAGGAGTCTAGAGTTATTTTAAAAGTTATTAAGACGATTATTTCCCCTTGTCCACCGGTGACCTACATCTGATAAATTAAAGACGTCCAATAGATTGCCTCAATCACAGAACGCTAACACTTGCAACAGTTATATTTTTTCAGACAGCTTGGTTTATATTTAGAAATAATAAGACATGTTTGCAACATATTCGTACACAAGGACACACAATGTAACAAGACTAGAATCGTTTACAGTATTTATTGTGTAGTTGAATCAACTCAAGTCCGACCTGGGAATTGACTGCGGCTCCAACTCAGCCATCGTCTGCTCTTTAGGTGTTTCAAAGTTGATTCTGAGGTGCCGAAACAGCAGCTCGAGGACAGCTGACAGACCTAGTAGGCTCAGCGCCACGTACAAGAGAGTCCACCACATCGTCACCCCTAAGGCCGCTAAATGGCGGAGATTCGGAGAGGATGTATAGAATACAATGTTAAAGGGTTTTGACAAGAATAATGCTTGCATAGTTACTCTGCTTGTACAAGCGGTTTGATTAATTACATAAAGATGTGATTGAAATACTACTCTTCTTGCAGTGGTCTCTCAGGTTAGGATACCCAACAATTCCCCTAGCTAGGATATCATATGTAATTTGAGCATTGTAAAAAGAAAGGCCTTCTTTCTAGAAGAATCAAGTAATGTGAAAAAAAGGGTTACTCACGCATTATTCTCACTTCTCATTCTTCACTTTATGAGGATAAATCTAGTAAATAGTTTTACAGAGAGGCAGAGGGAGAGAGGGAGAGAGAGAGAGGGTGGGAGGGGAGGGGGAAGAGATGAAAATTATAGTTTATTTGAATAAGGAGAATTTGATTTCCAGACTTCTAAAAATGTTTAGGATGCACAAATATATTTAAAAAATTCATTAAAAAGACGATTAGAATCTTAGTAGAAGTGGTTTCAAAGTATGAAAAGCAAAGTATGACAAACTGCTAAGAAATTAAGTGCCGTTAACAATTTAAAATTTCTATCTAAAACATAATTATTATGCTTGGATTGGTTTCGGGTTCGGTAATTTGTGCAGCGCATTTAAATAAGTCAATCAGAGGAGGATTTGAAACAGTTATAAGTCAATCAAGGCGAAAATGTATCTTTCTTTTTGTTTAATGTTCTCCCAAAAATTGTATTCAATGCAGTCTTACCTTGATTGGTGGCTCTCAGGTTTTTAAATTATACAAATCTTGAGCACAGAATTTTGGAAAGAAAATCAAATTCTAGTAAAGTCTCCTTCCTGCGGGAATTTTTTTTTTTTTTTTTTTTTTTTAAATCTTGGATGATCAACAACAAAATCAAACCTTTGAAAAAACAAAGCACATCAAGAGTGTGTGTATCTACAAGAGTTGTCTTTCCTTCGTTCAGCCCCGCCAGTGGTTTGGGAGTAGATTAGTTCTGGTCTATTGATCTCATCATTGTTTGAATAAGGTAATAACCTTGACATTTTGGAAATGATACCTTGGGGTCATATCACCACTATTGCGATGCAAATGAGTAATTTAGGGATATCTTGAGCAACTGATTAAGAATTTCTCTCAATGAAGGATGGCTAGTAAAATAGGACAAATGTTGCTTGGATCGAGCGCCGTACTTGTATTTTATATAAAAGTACTTTCATAAGCGAAAAAAAAACACCATGAAGGAGTATTAAATGGAGAGAATGTACAAAAGATTTCAACTGTTTTAATGCATGAGAGGCTTTTGTTTTTATCTATTATGGAGGCTTTTTCATGAAGATGGGGTTTACAGTGCCCTTACATTTAACGTAAAATGATTTATATTTAAAAACAAGAGACCAGAAGGATATACAGCTCTTGGATCTCATTCAGTGACTAACCAAGAGAGCGTGTAAAATAATTTAATGACATTTATGCTGAAAAGTTATTTTTCGCTACTGCTTCGGTACCTGATATGTATTTGTTTTAATAAAATGATCTTTGGGTGAAACTGACTTGAGCGTCCAAAAAGTCGGTCTGTTGTTCAACTAAATAAACGTAGTTATATGAAATGATTTAGACCGGAAAAAAAAGTTTAAGTCGACTTGCATCAACGAGAACTCCAGTAAAGACTTAGAAACAAGACACTTTTGCGCGACAAATTTACCGTGTTTCGCTTTTACAGCCAAATTCTTACACATTCAGATAAAAAAGCGCGGTTGTACAGGTCATTTTTGCCGATAGGATCTCGGGTCATATTTTTAATAACAAGTTTTAAATGACAAACAATACAAGAGAAACGCCTTGTCTATCGATTTCATTGATTGTGTCTGTTTATCCCCTACTTGACCTTTGTTTCCATACGATCTCAGTGTATCATCTACATAATGCTGTAAGTGACCACTTTATGTCCTTCGGGTTTTTCATTGTGTAATTGATGCATAAAGCAGTTGATCAATCTCTGTATGTTATTTCCAACAAGACTACACATAACTATGTAGATAAGGGCGACTACTTCATAATTACATATCTCTCTCTCTCACACACACACACACTCTCTCCCTCTCTCGTATCCAATTGTTCTGCCTCTCTCTTTTTCTCTCTTTCTCTCCTATCTCTCTCACTCTCTCACTCTTATACAATGTTTCTGTCTTTTCTTTCTGACCTCCTCTATCTGTCTGCCTGTCTGTCTGTCTGTCTGTCTGTCTGTCTCTGTCTGTCTCTGTCTGTCTCTTTCTGTTGCTGTCTCTCTCTCTCTTTCTCTCTCTCTCTCTCTCTCTATCTATCTCTCTCTCTCTCTCTCTCTCTCTCTCTCTCTCTCTCTCTCTCTCTCCTCTGTCTTTCACTTTCTCTCTCTATCTATCTCTAGCTCTTTTATCCTCTTTGTTTCTTCCTGTTCTTCTCCATCTCTCTGTCCGCCTTCATTTATCACGATTTCATTTTATTGATTCACTTATCCTCTTCTTATTCTTTGTTTTCCCGCTTTCCTGTGTGTGTGTGTGACAGAACAAAAATTACCAAATAAACAACAAATGATAGAGTCTCCATTTATTTCTAATCTTTATTGCACGTTTCATAAGGAAAAACGCGGCTTTAGGATAATAACGTTGCAAAAAAAAGCATAAAGATAAAAGTTTTCAGTATAATGTCAACATTTTTTTTTTGGAATAAATAAACAAAATCTCCTTTTATGCTCATGTCATTACTAAGAGAAGAGATTGATAGATAAATAGAGAGACAGAAAGAGAGATAGATAGATAAATAGATAGACAGACAGGCATTCAAAGAGAAAGATAAAAAGACATACAGAGAGATAGAGAATGAGACTATTAATATCCCTTCTTTGTAAGAACATGTAGAGCACTGTATCCTGCAGATTGTATTTCTGCCATCCTTGGGATGAGCGACGCCCCTCACCTTGTCCCTCCTGGACTTGACTCACTCCTGCAGTGACTCCCCTGTGTGCATGTGACCTATGAGTATAGGGGTCAAGCTCCCGGGTTTAACCATTTTAAAGTTGGTCAGGCTAGATGACTCTTTAGGCTTGTCGTACTGAAGTAAGGCTGTGCCAGGCAGGACCAGTGGTCGCTTAAACTGCACGTCTATGTGGAGCGGGTACTGATCTTGAAAACTTTCTTTCTCTGAATAAAGGAGAAGAAAGAAAAATAAGTTTTCTAACTGTGAGAATAGAATAAAACGATCGATTTAGATACAATGTGCTGACACTTGAATGGAGAAAGAAAGCGTAATTGAGGAGAAATTTAAGGAGGCGATATAGATGTGTTGGAGTGCGATGTTTTACTGAATGTAAAGCTATCTTTAGCGATCGAGAGGGTCATTGAGGCCGACATTTCCTCACATAAGAGATAGGTGTAAGATACTGCACGGCATGCCAGCTATGCTTTGCAGTGGGTGCTTTTCTGTAACGCGTTTAAGTCGATTCCAATTCGCACCTGAGTAAGGCCTTTCGTTGAAAGTGGGATAAGTTTCAATCTGGATGCGACCCAAAAAACCTCCCATACGAAAGCCTTAAACCTTACTTTAAGATCATCGACGCCCCATAATATCTTATCATGTGGCCCTAAGTTGAAAAATCGTTTTCATGACCAATAACTTTCCCTTTAACCCAAGAAAAATTTTTAAAAAAAAAATCGCAATCAACAAACAAATAAATTATATGCGGGGTTCTCTCTTCTTTAAAGCTAAGACTCATGGCCCTTCCTCAGTTGCGAGTTTGTGAACTTCTTTCACGTACCATGTAATGTTGCATTTTTTCTAGGCAAAGAAGAACTCAATCTACACATTGTGAATCTTTTTGCTCCACGTTTGAGCAATTTATAATAGGAATTAATGAGCTGGAACACAGAAAATTATTTCCTAATTGCATTACTTTATTTCTTGACGAGAACATAAAAAAGGGTCATCGTTCAAATGAATACGCAAAAATGAAAATAGATTTCTCTGGGCACAATGAGTAATTTTTCAAATGAATATTTGTATATTTATGTATGTATACTGTATCCGCCGAAAACTAAAAGACAGCGACGATTACTTTCGAGCTCAAAATCAAAACATACATATTGGGAAGAATATCCCGATATATGCTCGTAATAGAAAAACACAGCGGAACAGAGTGGGAATTCTCATGATATTAATAGGCTTAAGAGATTAAGAGTATTTCATCTTTTAAGACAATTGTATTAGCCGATAAGAAAAGGGACTGCTTAGGTTTGAAGTTTGTAGACTAGAGATTCTAAAGCCCCCTTCAGATGTACAGTTTTTTGTATCCGGTAAAGCCATCCGGTCAGTTGAAACTGACACTAACCGGATTAGCAATCATATGACCGTTTACATGCATCAGTTGGATATCAGTTGACCTGATCATTCAAATCTTGGCCTTGATGATGACATCATTGGGTTGTCGTATCTAGTTCGCGCGAAATTCAAAACGTTCACAAAAATGGAGGAAGATCAACATGATTTCGAATTTTTTATTTTTTAATTTATCGTTAAATTCTGTTCCTCGCGTGAATTTTACTAATTGAAGGTCGCTGATCACGAAAATCCTATTAATTTTTAGATTGGACCAGTAATTCAAAATACTTTTATTCGTATTTTTAGCTCCGCGCGCGGCAAGATCAAAGTAAAGACCTCGAGGCGCCAGTGCCCCAGTTCACTGGATGTCCACCGGATGGGAAATATCTAGCCGCGCCAGATATCAAGCTATCCGGTACGATTTTTGTCAAGCCGCTTCTTTGCACTACTATTTTTATTCTCATGGACTGACCGGATGGCTTTAGCGGATACAAAAAACTGTGCGTCTGAAGGGGGCTTAACAGTAGGATGATATGAACCTCAAGGTACATGCCGGCTAAAGAAAGACCAATGTTTCAGACTTGACAAAGCAAGGGTTTGAAGCTATGATCCTCTGGTCTTTAAGCCAAGTTCTCACAAGTAGACTTCAATGCAACATTAGATAAAAATTCTGCGACCATCATTGTAGGATGAGGTTTTCACGAGAAAAACATAATGCTGACCTTTGTCCATAATCCTGTCCACAGCGACAGCCATGGACCACAGCCCGTGGGCGATGGGAGACCTGAAACCGACCATCTTGGCTGTCCACCATGTGAGATGCTGGGGCTGGTAGTCCTCAGTGGCCTGTGCTATCAACATGCCGGTGTTGGACGAGGCTTGAATCTCCACCTCCCTGTAGATGGTGACTACAAAAACGTCGGCGGGTTAACTCGGCTTAGATCATTCTAGATGGAGCTTTGCATAGAGTTACTGTGTGATTTTTTGCCATTTCAACGATTAATATTTCTATTAGCAATTACAAAATAGAAGTGAGGTTTAAAGTCTTGGATGCTTAAAGTCTTAACTTGCACAGTTTGAAAATTCAAATTCACATTTTGTCAAATCACACGCGTTGCAAAACCGATCGACTGATTCTGTATGATGTAAGTCTGTGGTGAAAGGCACGGTCATACAAATTTTTGTATTCATGCTCAACATGACCAGTCGAAATATTTAGAGGACATAAATTTGTATTTCCCTTTGGTCCTTACTGGATTTATCTTTGATTTAAACTTAACTTTTTTGCTCAAAGGCAACTATTGATAGTAGGCCCATTAACAAGCTGAACGGAGGCGGTTTTTCTAGCCTACATCCCATTTTCTCTTTATACTTCCTTTACTATAACTGACAGTGTTATGCACCTTACTGCAAAACTCGTGTCTAAAAACTACCTACAGTCAACTTTCGGAGGCGGTGGTTTCTTGGTCTTGTCTCTTTTTGGCGACACTGAGAGACCGCTCACCAGAGCTTCCCACATGAGAATATCATTTGGGCCCCACACTCTGGTCCTGGTGAAACACATCCCTCATAATTTTAAACAACTTAAGAACTTGGCCGTAAAGCGAGGAAGCATGAATTTGAGGTAGATATCTTTAAGTGATGATAAAGAGTTCGCTTCAGTAACTGGAGTTCATATACTCAAAATGTCAATCAGAAAATGATGTTGCTTAAATTTATCTTAAGTTCCATTTTTTGCCCGGAGGGTTCTTCTTTTATACGTAACCTTTCGACATTGTAAGACTAAACTAATGAAACTTAACAAATGAGGCAGTTTGGTTCTGCTATTCATTTCTTATTGAAAGCTGTCTAAGCTTACAAACTAAATCCTAGTGTCCAAGCATTGTATTCCAGTCTATTCGCTTATAGGAAAACAATGTTTTTAAATTAGTTTACACTGATTTAGTTTTCTGGATAAAATGAATAAACTGATGACATCTACATTTTTTGTCGATATCATCAGCAGCAGAGGTAGGAGCAGCAGCAGCAGCAGCATTAAGATCATCATCATCATCATCATTATCATCATCATCATCATCATCATCATCATCATCATCATCATTTATTATTATTATTACTACTACTACTACTACTACTACTACTACTACTACTACTACTACTACTACTACTACTACTACTACTACTACTACTACTACTACTACTACTACCACTACTACTACTACTACTACTACCACTACTACTACTACTACTACTACTACTACTACTACTACTACTACTACTACTACTACTACTACTACTACTACTACTACTACTACTACTATTATTATTATTATTATTATTATTATTATTATTATTATTATTATTATTATTATTATTATTATTATTATTACAATTTTTATCATTATTATTATTGTTGGATATTTTTTTTATAAGCGTCTTTCACATTTGATGAGGATAATCGTCTGTTGCCTGACTGTAAAGATGAAGTCGATTCGATGTTCCCTGCTTATGGCTTATAGAAAGCTGGTTTGAAAGGAAAATGATGACAGTATCATCCGCAAACTGAACAACTGTGACAAAGAATCAAAACAATACAGGCAACAATAGTATACACAAATCATATGAGGTAATCATCCACGGAACAAGCTGAAGGTGTTGAAGCTCGAAATGATAAGTTCTGAGACTAACACAGCTTAACACTGTACCTGACAGTATTCTCCAACCCTCGCCTGGTCATTTTGTACTCCTCGTTTAGGAATGACACCGAAAAATGACCACGCATGAGCGGAGTTAAATCTTGAAAGATCGTGACTCGTTGTCTAAGGTGGACCATGCCTGCAAGGTGAATGGTTTCAAATTGCAAGTGGATTGGTTGTCGTGGTCGCTTAAACTTTCTTGTCTTATTCAAACTGACATTATTTAAAGATAAACATGTATAATGTTCTATCTAAAGAAAAATGTTAAAATTTCCGGAAAGAGGTAAATCAAGTGCACATTGGACATATAATGTGAATTTTAAGGGGACATAAAACACAAATACACAAACAAAATTCCGTTTCTTGCTCATGATAATTTTGCCCCACGTGACATAAAACAAACTTAAAAACTGATATATCAAATTATATAATGGGGTAAGAAGATGTAGACCCATTATGGAAATAAGAAATTGAGAAATAGGTCTTAATTTTGGTTCTTTTTTATTCTTCCTAAGGTTAGAGCGTCGTTGAAACAAAGACTGTTTTCGCAAATCGTCATACTTATTGGAAACGTGTTTCGGCTATCATCAATTTAATAATCAATTTAGGAAATCAAGACTCACTCACCTAAGATGCGAGCCCTAGAAAATTCTGAAGACCCCAAAGAGAGGATGGCTTTATTGAAGTAGCTGGACATCCATAATGGCGGAATCTTGCAAGGATCTCCTCTGTAGCCAATAACTTTTTTGTACATTTCTAGTTCTTTGAAGCGCATGCTAGGGAAATAATGGAAAGGCGTTGAGCAGGGATAAAGTTCTATATTCAAAAACATATTTATTGATTTTTCTCTTTAGGGTATGCACATGTACTGCCTCCTCCCTCTCTTTCTCTCTCTCTCTCTCTCTCTCTCTCTCTCTCTCTCTCTCTCTCTCTCTCTCTCTCTCTCTCTCTCTCTCTCTCTATTTCTCTTTCTTTCTCTCTCTCTTTCTCTTTCTCTCTCTCTCTCTCGCTCTTCTTCTCTACTCTTTCTCTCTTTCTCTCGTTCTCTCTTTCTTTCTTTTTTTCTTTCTCTCACTCTTTCTTTCACTTTCTCTCTCTCTCGCACTTCAGAAATCTATCTTTACAACGGACTATATTTTTCTGTATCTTAACTTAACACAAGTAAGAAATTCGTATCTAATCTAATGTTTATAATCTTCTTTTACCTTTACAATTAAGATACTTCACCCAACAGTCACCAGGTAAGAGAACGAGAGCAAGAAGACGAGAAGGATGTTAAGCATCCATGCTGGAAGACTGATATAGTAATTATGCGGAGGGCTGTAAGTCAGTAAAGCCGATTTTGACACAGAGAACGGTTATAAACCTTTTTTTCCCCTATTCCTTACTGGTATTTTTGAGCAGCTACTCACTAGCATTCCTTGGTGTTGATTTTCTCATCCTTAGAAGGGTAGAACTTGCCAGTGACACCCTGTCTTCCTTCCGGAGAAGCTGGGTCTGAAGCAGGTTAGTTTAAAATAGTTATTATTGCTTGGATAATGCAGTGATTTCTCAATTAAAAACTACTGAATCGTTTCTGTTGAGTTTCTCGGTCATTGTGTTTTGTTTTTGTGGTTTTGTATTCTTTAGTACGAGGTGTCATTTTTTTTTTCACAGAGTCATTAACAGATTAATATTTAGTTTCTTGTATGTTAAACATCATCATGAAATTGTGCAGGTTGTATATCCAAACTGAAACTTACCAACATACGTTAATTTGTCGCTCGGTATGCTGGGATAGAAAACCCCAGGAGACATGTACACCGCCTGCATGAGAGCGCAGAAGTAGTACCTGAAGAAAGGGGAAGTTCTCCATGACACCTGGCACACTGACCCATTATTTCAGGTCAAAACTGAAAACATGTTCTCTTGATATTATATATATATATATATATATATATATATATATATATATAGCGGGTCGAGTACGTTTTTTAAGTTTTAAATATAATAAGTATTCTTATGAAAACACGATGGCACTAATGTCTTGCTTTAGAATATATCTCAGCCTAGCTGCATGCTTTTCTAATTTTGCTGCCGAATATTACGCTCATAACCATGTGTGCCATCTTGGTTCCTTTCTCGTTTTTTTCTTCTGATTTAAGTACATGCAATTAAAAATTAATGTTGTTTTATTGGTACTTCTTTCAGAACTACTTTGGGAGATTTTTCACATAGTAAAATGAGAGACCTGAATTGATTGCGGCATAACACAATGTCATGTGAAGCTTTATCGCTCTAAATTTTTTTTGTTTCACGAGCCAATTCCGATGAAGTCCGAGAGGGAAAAAGGGCATTATAGCTTAATCTTGGCAACAATAATAGATTTCTATTACAGAAATCTTAGAGGAACCAGGTAGCCACAAAAAAATATAGCTAGGCTTGTGGTTTACAACAGCTTTTCTAGTTTTCCGAAGAGTACTTTAATTATGTGTTAAGTTGGTTTTTAGATTTATTCTTTTGCCCTTTTGAGATAGATCAAGTCTACAAAACAGCCGTTATAATAACTACAAGAAAGGATACAAGTTAAAGTCAGAATATGTTTTATTTGACTACGAAGGATTAGAATTAAATTTAGATTTTTCTAATTTTATCTTATTTAATATTATGTACCCAGGACTTCTTGACCAAAAGTTTGCACTAGTCATATACTCCAGCGTAGAACTGCAATACTGCGATCCATGTCAACTACACCTGTTACCATCATTACTTTGTTCAGCTGAGTCAAAATCAAAAATAAAAAAAAAATCATCCTTATTTTTTCAAGCACTTTCCTTATAGATTTTTTTTTTCTTTTAAGCAATGATTTGTTAAGCTTATTATCATAGTAATTTCTTAGTGCACAAACATGTTTCCAAACTGTTTGTGTTTTATATTTGATGCTGATTATTGGTAAAAAGCATCATCAGTACCAGAATATCAAAGAATGTGACGCTCGTAGGAGTAGCCCGTGACCGATGTAATGATGGACTTACCATAACTATAATTATACCTGAAAAAACACGAGATTTCGAAATCGCAAAAAAAAAAAAATTTGGTTGTCTTCTCTGGATTCATTAAAGTTTCCCAGCTTTCATCTTACTCTTAGTGACAAAACCTGCGCTCTACAGTCTCTGCAACATTTTCCTATCTAAGACATAAGTCAATCAACGATGGCCAAATAATATTTTTTTTTTATTTTTACTCTATTTCTACGAGTGAACGAATTCTATCCATCGCTACTTCCAATATTGATATTCTCTCTAATACACTGAAATCTCCGGACGCAATGCTACTGCGAGAAGAAAAAAAACACTTGAAAGAAAGTTTTACAAAATAATCATGCTCTAAAGATATAAAATTGTGGTCCAAAATGTAAAATGACAAAAACCAAAGCTTGTGAAAAAATAAAGTGTAATTAGGAAATTTAAATTTGTCTACCTCGCTATTGAATGACTCTCAATGTACTTCTGAGTCGGGTTTCTTTTACTTCTAGAGTTCAACCTCAATCTCCTGTAGAAGTAGTCCAGAATCACCGCCAGCGTGACCACCACAGCTGCCACGTATAAAAGTACGGTAAAGACGAGCCACATTGTTTCTTAGTTTTCTTGCACTGAAGAGCTGTTGCTGAAATTCAAAATAGACTCCCATGTAAGAGTTTAAAAAAAAAGGTAAATTACTTTTTAATATGTTTTCTTACGTTCCTTCATTCCCCCCCCCCCCCTTTCTTTGCAAACCTTTCTAAGACGGTCTCGTGTCGCTCAAGCCTAACAGCCTCCGTTAGGCACGATATGAATGGACTATGAGATATCTACTAACTCATTACCGACAGCGTGGTTCGAGTTTACCACATGTGATGTAGCCACAAAACAATGCGCTGTCTACATAGTCCTTGTAAAGCTCACTCTTAGCTTCGCACAAACGAGTATTTGCAAAGTTTATGTGAACCAGATAGCTTTTCATGTAACTGTCTTGTAACGTTGGATTGTTTGTAACTATGGTTACATCTATTTGTCTATCTATCTATTCATTTATCTATCTATTTATTTATTTATTTATTTATTTATTTGTCTATCCAATATTTTATCTATCAAATTATTCTTTCATGTGTCTATTTATGAGCCTTTCTGATTGACTTTCCATTTCTCCACTGAGAACTTCACCTGATTAAAGATGAAACCAAAATACAGATCAATTTTCATGTTCATCATTAATATCATCATCATCATCTCCATCCTCATCAT
>JAWDGP010001105.1:47500-282500 GCA_033675545.1 Elysia crispata | reverse complement strand
GTAAATTACTGATGCAGAATTACTTTCCGATGATATTATTGTCATTTCGGGTATAATAAAAAAAAAGAAAGGGAAAACAGATTTCAAAGGATTCTAGCTTCCATTCGTGAGGCATAGAGAAAGAGGAAAAAATATGATAAAGGAGACAGTAAGTAATCTAAGCATATCTTCTTCTTCTTCTTCTTCTTCTTCTTCTTCTTCTTCTTCTTCTTCTTCTTCTTCTTCTTCTTCTTCTTCTTCTTCTTCTTCTTCTTCTTCTTCTTCTTCTTCTTCTTCTTCTTCTTCTTCTTCTTCTTCTTCTTCTTCTTCTTCTTCTTCTTCTTCTTCTTCTTCTTCATTTTCTTCTTCTTCTTCTTCTTCTTCTTCTTCTTCTTCTTCTTCTTCTTCTTCTTCTTCTTCTTCTTCTTCTTCTTCTTCTTCTTCTTCTTCTTCTTCTTCTTCTTCTTCTTCTTCTTCTGCTCCTCCTCCTCCTCCTCCTCCTCCTCCTCCTCCTTCTTCCTCCTCCTCCTCCTCCTCCTCCTCTTCTTCTTCTTCTTCTTCTTCTTCTTCTTCTTCTTCTTCTTCTTCTTCTTCTTCTTCTTCTTCTTCTTCTTCTTCTTCTTCTTCTTCTTCTTCTTCTTCTTCTTCTTCTTCTTCTTCTTCTTCTTCTTATTCTTCTTCTTCTTCTTCTTCTTCTTCTTCTTCTGTGTCCTTTAAAGGATTCAACAACTTCGACAGCCTAAGAATGTTTGTACGCGTGTGTGTGTGTGTGTGTGTGCGTCGTAAATTAAGGAGATCAGAATTGGGACCCATCTTTATTACTGTTATTTTTTGTTTATATTGTTTTGTAAACGAACTTAATTTAAGCTTTTTCAGAACGTCTTTCTTTTGATAGTTTTTTTTTTTGTTTTGTTTTCGTTTTTTTTTTAGCAAAGCTGATGTCTTTACGCTTTTTTTGAAAATATATTTCAATGTCAATATCATAACAGGATTATCAGATATCCTGTCAGCTGAACGGTGTCTTGCTGTGATAAAAGCATGCATAGTACGATATGAAGAAGGAGAACAACAACAAAAACAAGAAGACAAGATCAAGAAGAATGGTCATGACAATGAGATAAAAAGCTAGATACTGCCACTGCTGCTGATGCTACAACAACTACGAGGACTAACATAGCCACCCGTGCAAAAACTATCACTTGTTTGTTCGACTCCTCTGATGATTCTTTTTTTCTCTTCTCGCTTCTTCAAACAACAATTTTCACTCTTGTCCGCCTCCATTTTCATTTGTTTGTTTAGCAGTTCTGTCATCAATCATCGTGTTCTTTCCATGTCGGTATTCAACATTTTGCATTTTTAACACCGATGGAGTTTAAGTATATTTATACATAGGTGGGGGTTGTTGTGGTTTTCTTTTTTTTGGGGGGTGGGGGGGGGGGGCGGGGGAGTCCCTTTTTTTCTATCTTGAGAATAGTGCTCACTCCTGTAAAGATTCCCCAGTATGCATAAGCCCTATGAGAATAGGAGCAAGGCTCTTGGTTTCCACCAATCTGAAATTGGTCACATGGGAAGGTTCTGTGGGCTTGTCATACTGAAGGTAGGCTGAGCCAGGAAAAACCATGGGTCTTTTAAAGTGTACATCTACGTGCAGCGGGTACTTGTCTTTAAAACTTTTCTTTTCTGGGAAAGAAAAAAAAACATTTTTAAGTTAAAACTGTTGCGACCAAATAAAGAACCTTAAATCCATGCCTCATTTAGGTTATGGTACTCCAAAGATAAGAGAGAGCAATTTTTGGGATCTTGTGTAAATTTATTTGGCAAACTAAGATTGTATGGTCTCCTGATTTAATGGAATCGGAATCTAAGTCAAAGCAGTTTAGCTGCATTGATGTAGGCCTACTTGCCATGAAAAGTGGTTACGTTTTAAGCATTCCAACCAACTTGCTTGACAGAAATATAATGGACAGACAAACTGTTTCGTCCATCGCCTGGTTGTCTTCGCCATTATCCTGAACTCTGTAAGGTGTTTTCGATGTGTAACTGAGCCATAATTAGAACGGTAAAGGGAGAAGTCTTTGATGTCTCATAACATTTTTTAAATAAACTACGCCAATAATAGATATTTTTATCCTTCTTTGGCTCTGTCAAACTCAGAGGCAACCAAGCATTGCCTATTCATTCTGCAGCCTGGTCTCTACTGTGGTTCTGAGATCGGCTTGAATTTGTAAGAAGCAGTCAATTATTTCGTTTAAGAAATTATGCACAACGCCTGGTGCCCTGACAACATGTTTTGTGCTGCTAGGGAAAGTAAAAACTCCTGTGATACTGACCGTTGTCCATAATCTTGTCTATAGATACAGCCATTGACCAAAGTCCATGGGCAATAGGAGTACTGAAGCCCACGAGTTTGGCTGTCCATTTGTTGATGTGTTGTGGCTGGTAGTCCTGGGTAGCTCGGGCAAACACCATCCCGATATTAGCGGGGGCTTTGATCTCTTCTTGTTTGTAAATGTTGACTGCGGATATGAGAACGCTGGACTTAATGAGAAACGTCTGGGCACGGCAGCAATGGAGACCTAGATCGTTTCCATAAGTAAAGTTTAATTAAATGCGACACGGTAGGAAAATCACAAGTACTGCATGATCTGTTCTCGCGATGCTTCTATCAATATACTGTTTCGATTATTTATTTCATGAACGGCGACTTAAGTTAGCAGCTTAGAAATTATGTCTGTAGCTGGACCTTGAAAGTGTAAAATCATTTGATTTTAAAGGTAATTATAAATAACACTAACTAATGTTCAATAATAAAGATATAAACCACACAGAAACGGCACTTCTTAGCGCTTCATCTAAATAATTTGAATCATATCTTTGATTATGGATTAGTTAGCAGCTGCTTACTGTCTACTTTTTTCGGTGGTGTTCTCTTGCCCATCTTCCGTCGCGGCAGCACCGAGAGTCCCGTGACGACACATTCCCACATGAGGATGTCGTTCCGGCCCCAAACACAAGCCCTGAGGAGGAATGTTTAAAAAAGATTGGTATGAATACATTCAAGTACATATTTTTTTACCGAAAGATCGAAAAGGTCAAAGCGTACAAAAATGGATGAAAAAAGCTAGGATACGTATAATTTACTAAAAAAATGAAGCCTGAATAGAAAATTCATGATCAGGCACCCAAAAGAAAGAGAAATTAGTTTACGCGTTAAAAAGAAACATGAAAAATATCAACAAGGGCACAAGAAACCTGCTGAAAAGGTGCAACAGAGATTAAACGTCCTAAAGTCTTTTTCTGAGAATCTTAGGAGGTGCAATTTAATGCAGTAATGCCTGTCCTTATCAATGACTTCTGATAACAATAAAGATTCTTCGGCAATGAATACATCAAAGATTGTATCAGATCTGCAGATTGCAACATTATTAGGACCACCCATTCCTTCCTCGTTTAAGAGTTCGAGGGACCTTTAGAAGATAGTTGCCATTGAAATAAACAACAACAAAAAAGACTGCAGATTTCATAGTCTCTGTTTCATCTCAGGCAAAGAGTTCTTGAAGTGAAAACTCTGCATATACCTGACAGTATTCTCGAGCCCTCGAGTGGTCATTTTGTACTCTTCGTTCAGAAAAGTCACGGTGAAGTGGCCGTGCAACAGGGGACTTAAATCTTGGTAGACTGTAACTTGTTGCCTCAGGTGCACCATGCCTACACCAATGATGAAGAATAGAGCTGTTTAAGATTAGGTTTTGTTCGAAATTCTCTTTCGCACTTTATACACAATTTAGTTTTAGCACGGTGATTCTAAATGTAATTTCTCACCGCTATGTGCCACTTTCTATTCCGCTATGTAATAGGATTTCAAAAGATGCATACCTCAATAAGGTTCTTCCAAAGAAAGTTTCAAGACATGACATAATACATAATGTTCACATCATGCAAATGTAAGTAGTATTGGTGAAGCTCACTTTGAGATTTTACAATAATTATTGTGTTTATTAAGATAACCTCATTATTGTTGGGTAATTAATTTGATGTCAAACACCTGAGATTAGTTACAAAATGGGTCCTAGTTCTGATTTGGTTTCGATTTTGTTTGTGTTCATTACAGAAAATCGTGGGGTCAAATCGCACTCGGGCTTAACTCAGAGATTTTACAAATTAAAAAATAGAGCATTATCAAGATAGGAAACTTAGACCTTCGCCAAAAGCCATTCTGAGCCCTTCATGCAATTTTCATTTAAAGATCAAACTGGCAATAACATAAAAATCAAGTAAGTACTTAAAAAAGACAGATTTTGTAAATGTGATCTTCACTATATTTAGCTGCAAGCTAAATTTCATCCTTGCCATGTTGTGTGGCACTGACTCACCTAGAATACGAGCCCGGGAAAATTCCGAAGATCCCAGGGCTATGATGGCTTTGTTGAAGTAACTACACATCCAGATGGGAGGAATCTTGGCTGGGTCTCCACTAAATCCAATCACGTTTTTGTAGATTTCTAGTTCTCTAAAGCGCATGCTGGAGGTTAAAGATGAAAAAAAAAAAATAGAAAAAAGAAACATTTGTCATATTGATGATAAATATTGCGTTATACTATAAATCGCTAAGATTAATGGTTAGCATAGGACCATTTATGGACGAACCAGTCGATTTGGACCTTCTTCCAAAAATTAACAATTTCCAGACTTTGTTAAATTGTGAAAACGGGTGAAGAGATGGCTTTAGAGTCAACGAGTGGGAAATTATGGGATCGAAAATTCAGGAATATTTTGATAGCTAGAAAGCGGAAGTGATAATGTAAGAAACGGTACAATCATGTGTTTAAGGCTGAAAAACAAATGCCCAGGTATTGAGCGAAGATTTCTATTGTCAATGTATGTAGTTGTGAACATTTCATATTCAGACATTCCAAAGTCTATCAATACCAGTATGGTTGAACTTGCTTCGCAATATCGCTTTCTATTTTTAACGTGCTTCAACGACAAAAGGTGGTTAAGTCTATCATCTGTAGCCAGTCCGATATGATCTTTATTTTATCTCTCTCATCAGACGTTATCAATTTCAACGGGAGGGCTGGCAAAGAGACGTTTGCGTTCAGTAAACATATGAAATTGTGTGTGTGAAGCACAATGTCATACAAAGGCTTATCTCCCCTAATTATACACTTTTATTGATTTTTGAAACAAGCATATTTTTTTTCATCGACCGATAAAGGATAGCTTGATTTTCTATTCGGACCGCCATTTATACATTTTTTGTTAATTGAATACACAGCGGAGATGAGTGATGACTAAAGCAGAAAGTAAATACTGATTTAAAAAACAAACGACTTGTGAAGGAAATCATTATTTTATTCAACTTACAAATTCCACACGTCTTAAAGCGAAACAATCCAAACAAGAAATTTTCTCCTTATGTATATGATGTGGTGAATCTAATGAATGGCGGAGCCTCAGGTGGTTCAGTTGAACCAGTGTGAACGTTCAATGAGGGTGTTAGGTTTCGATCCTCGGCTGGATCATGTGGTGGTACTGTCGGATCTCACCCAACCAGCCCTATCCTGAGTCTCAGATAGCTCAGATGGATCAGTTATAATCTACAATGAGGATATTAGGTTTCGATCCTTCGCTGGATCACGAGGTGGTACGGTCCAGCTAGCACTATCATGAACTTCATGAAAAGCCGCCGTCTCTTTATAAGATTCTTCAGAATAATTTTTTTTTCTTTTTGATTCAAAACGATTTCTAAGTAATTGATAATTATAATCATTTTATCTGCTTTCTTCTTTTGCTTTTTATTTTTTTAAAGACTCTAAACTTATACTGACTAGCATTGCGGGGTGAAAACTTTCTCTGATCTGGGAGGGTAAAATTTCCCCGTTACACCTTGCTTTCCTTCTGGTGAGTCTTGGTCTGAAGAACAAAGAAACAAAATGACAGCAACAATGAAATGATATTCTTGAGATCTTTGGTTATGGGCAATTTAATAACCATCCTTTAGATTATAAATAAGGAAATCAGGATAGCTTTTGTCAACTCTTATTCTTATAGAATATTTCTAGCTATGGTTCTATTTTTATTCGGTTTTTTTTTTTTTTTTAGTTATTATTTATCACATTTCCATACCAAATATAATCAACAGTAAACCTTCTTTTTAATAATGCTTTGCTTTCTCTTACTTTAACTTAAAGCAACATTATTTATGGTTCCAGTAATTTTAAATAACAGTACAAACACAAATAAACTTTGCCTTCAAAGATCTTCCTTATTCTTACCTAATCCTAATGAAAGAGTTATCATACTGCTTATGCATATTTGATTGGTTGTAATGTGTGAGGTGTTAAACTATCGTTTTCTAGACAAACGATATAATTGTCAATACTCTCTCTGTCTGTGTCAGTCCGTCAGTTTGTCTGTCTGTGTCACTGGGCTACTATACCAAACAGTCTATCCAGCTAGCCACTGACTAATATTGATGTAGAACTCACCAACAGGTGTCAGCTTATCGCTAGGCAAAGATGGATAGAACACACCCGGAGACATGTGAAATGTCTGGATGATGGCGCAATAGTAGAATCTGGACAGAAAGAAGAGCATAAACTACTTGATCGAGCGAATATGTAGCCACAATAGAATTAATTTTACGTGATGAATATGTTTAGAGCCAAAAATGGTAGTAATTGGTTACATACTTGGAAAATTGGTCAAATGAATTTAACTAAGGAAACATTTTATTTGAGACGGAAGTGAGCTTTCTCTTGATAATCCACGATTTCTTTCTTTTAAATTTATAAAAGTAAGACTTTTGATCCACTCCCCAATAGTTATTTTATATTCTTAAGTAATATAATATTCTATATTATAACTGGGCGTACGCATCTAGGATCCGATCCCTCTACTGGATGGTTCAGCCGGGAGTCGAATCTTGGACTCTATTCCTAGTCCAGCCTCCACCGACGGAGCTTCTAGCGACCCTGTACTCGACTAGCAGTCCTGTACTGTTACTGATGACCAGTTCCTGTTCCCAGTTCGCTGCTAATGGCTTGAGATATCACTACCGCTACGAGATCTTGAGTTTATTGTCACTTTGCAGAAATGGGTGAATCCAATAAACAATAAATCTTTGCGATGGAATAACTTTAAATTAAGGTGTAAAGGGTTAGTCTTCAGAAAACAGAGGTCGGTAATATCAGCGGGCACACTGTCCATTCGAGCATTCTTTGTTCTTCTATGTCTTAATATTAAGCAGTTCCCGTTTCAGCTTTAGCATAATGATGGATAATGCGTCTGACTCAACTGATTGGAAGTTTATCAGCAAAGGTATGGAATTTTTAATGCTGATTATAAAAGCCAAGTTGACTAGGATTTTTACCATTTCCAAGTTCGAAACCTATGATTTAGTCAAATCGCAAAATCTAACAACCTGAAATGAGAGGTGAAATGATTTAAGCCATGAAAGAAATTACATAGCACCTCTAGTAATGAAAATGGACTGATTTACCAAATAAAGCCAACGATGGAGACGAGTGCGAAGTACTGACAGTCACTATTATTTAAGTGCTGACACCATTTTATTTACAATTATTATTCAGAATGAGCAAGTATGATTGACAGATCCAATTCTTTCACAGGTACATTGTAGCTTGTTTTTCATTCCTTCCCTTCTTGGTGATTATTTGTTTATTTATTTTATTTTTTTCGCGTGTAATTGATATGGTAAAAATTACTCAAAAAGGTCTCAAATGCTGTCAAGATTTCGTTTCCAACTGCTGCTCTTAGTATTATAATTGGAATTTTTTTACCCCTTTTTATGCGCGAAGTTTTCAACAAATTAACGTTTCCTGACGCCGTGTCTCTCTCTTTTGGGATCAGCAATTTATGATAGAAATCTTGAAATGCGCTCATCTCGATCTAGTTTCGATGACATCTGAAAGATGCTCACGTTTATTCAAAGCTTTTAACAGACGAAAACGAATGAGTTCAATAGTCGAATAGGTGAAAACAATTTTCGTGCTGCTGAAGAGGCTCACGAAGTTTAACAAGGCTAATAAATATGACTATCTCTCTACCCTATACAATAGTTTACTCTAAAATAATCTGTTGCAGATATCATCAGCAATTCTTCTGCTTGCAAGTGAACTTTGCTTCTTTAGACTTCAGTGGAGTTACTACAACAATATAACAGAAACTTGTGCAATGTAACTTATCGTGAGTGACTCTTGCTTGATCAACATTATCATAAAGAAACAGCCTCCTCCTCTGACGAGTGTTTTATTCACCGAACTATCGATGGTATTTCGAGCTCGGCCATCGTTTGGTTCCTCCTGGTCTTAGAGTCCACGCGGATCTTGAGGTAGAGAACCTCCAGTAGAGCGGCCACTGCAGCCACGATGAAAGCCACACACAGAAGGGTGTGGAGGAGAAACCACATTGTTGCTGTCTTGTTTCATCCAAAGCCTATAAATAATGTTAAATAGAACAATGGTCAAGACATCCACAAACAAAATCTTAGTTGTTTCATCTCTATCTACGTTAAAGAAATACTATGTTTATAAAACTATGCTTGAATGCCATTACAAGTAACTTTACACGTGCATGCTGAAGAACGAGTTAAAACACATTTTTTAACGATTTATACACCGGTAGATTTGTCTATCGTGACTGCTCCTGTCACTGTGATGAATCCGTCGCGCATTCGCTATTATTTGTCTGAATGTCTAGTTGTGGGTAGCTCGGTCTATTTTATTTTACTGGTAGTTATTTAATGACATTTGTTGTTATTTAATGACATTTGTTGTCTTCAGATGTTGTTTAATCAATGCTGCATTGCAGTGTCATAAGGATTGTTAATGCTATCGTTGCAAGATTTTTTTTATTACAAGTTACATCTGGGTTTAATTGAAGCTTGAGTTGGTGCTGAGGACGAGGACGGTCCTTGTCCTTCAAACAGTTGGAGATCGGAGATCGGAGATCGGAGAGAGAGAGAGAGAGAGAGAGAGAGAGAGAGAGAGAGAGAGAGAGAGAGAGAGAGAGAGAGAGAGAGAGAGAGAGAGAGAGAGAGAGAGAGAGAGAGAGAGAGAGAGAGAGAGAGAGGATGGGAGAGAGAGAGGGGGGGTGGAGAGAAAGAGAGAGATAGGAGGGAGAAAGAAAGAAAGAGAGAGAGGGGGGGGGGGAGGGGCGGTAGATGTGATAAAGAACAATATTTATTTTCATGCTTGCATAATGTGTTGTTTGTTGAGGCTAAACATGATCTGACTTCTTCTAGGGAGAGACAAAACAATTGTTTTTACAGTATTAACAAGTCATAGCATAAATCAGATTTGCAAGCTGTACCTGAATCTATCACTCTGGCAAATAGTTGTTAGGCTGTTCAGAAATTAAGTTCTTATAAGAGCGGAAAGGAATATCTTGTCGATGTCGTTTTAGATGTAACTTAATCATGTTGATCTTAACCGAAAATATAATTTTAAGCTTAAACTCGTATTTTTCTTTTGAAATCTTTTGTTGCCGTCAAAATAGTTGTGGACATCAGCAGATTTTTTTAAGTCTTCGCGCCGATTCTGCAATTCATCGAATTCAGTTGACGACCAAGGTAACTTGCGAAAAACAAAAACTTGGGAGAAATCTACCTTTTGTGGGCGGACCACGTCTTTTGAGATCTCTATACATTTAGATGCCTTGGAGTTGGATGCACGGCTTGCATGGCCAATGGGCCTGAGACTTTTATGAGGGAGGGGAGACAATAGGAACTTCTTTAATTTTTTTTCTTTGTTTTGTTTTGTGTTTTACTGTGTGTGGATAATTTAGATACATGACTGACTTTTATTTCATATGAAATGTGCACACTGATGCCTTAGTTTGGGATTATATTTTACCTACATTACCACGAGATGTCAGTAGTTGTGCTAAAATGATTATCTAAATAGCGTTTTCTCCCCTGCTATTTTTCTTTGCCCTCTGAAATCAGAGCATTCAACTTGCGATCATAAATCATAAAGTCTGTTGCCTCGGAAGTTGATACACTCACAGTTAACAGATTTTTAAGTTTCGAAAAGTTACTTCATGATATTTTTTTTTCATAGCGGCCTCGATCTCAGAAAAGTGAACTCAACTGTGGAAGAAAACCATATTAGTCCTTAATTATGTTTATAAACTAAGAGAAGTAAATCTGAATTAAAAAAAAAAAATACAAATCCCCATGTCGTATAAGGGAGATAATCATGTAAGATTTGTTATTGCCGTGAGAAATCTGGAATTCTATAAAATCTTAATCACTGTGTACCTTGGCAAAAAAGTACTCGTATACCTAATGCATGGAGAAAAATAGTCAGCTTTCTGAATAGGGACTACATGTCTACAGTTCTCTAACGAAGATGTTTTAAACCAATATCTCTTACTTCCTATGCAGGCCAAATGGGAAGGCATGAGTTAAATGACTACCCTCAGTAGACCATAGAACATTCTGCTTCTGCACTGTGACGCTGGATACTATACACCTAGTGTTTCAGTTCAACACTATAAAGTAGATGATAAAAATATCATACAAAAAAAAATGAATCCTGCTCAAATTGAGATAAAAGAATGGAGTCACAGGATGTATAACTTTGTTTCATTCCTTCAGTGAGAAAAGTTTAGATCAATGTGAATAAGCTCAATTTTTGCATAAATTATCTATCTCCATTGTTTGCAACTAACAGCAACATGACTTTTGTGTTGCTTATTATTCTCAATGAGAGGTACAGAATCTATGCTTTTGAAGAAAAAAAAAAAACACACCTAGTCTATAATTTGAAAAAAAACAAAACAAAAACACACTTTTAATAAAAACAGAAACCAACAACAACAAAAATAATGTGCATGTTCAATGTCTTCCAAAGCTACCCACTCAAATGAGAAAAGAATTTTATTGAATGAGCACAGGTTAATTGGCAAACCTCTTCTCAACATATATCTATTGGTTTTGAACAGCAAATTTTCAGCTTTGAACAGCAAGTTTTTTCTTTGAACAATGAGTTTTTGGCTTTGAACAGCGAGTTTTCAACTTAGAACAGCGAATTTTTTGGCTTTGCAGTGAAGAGAATAAAAAACCATGTGCATCTATAAAGTTAAGCTATTGTACACAATAGAATTTGATAATAAAAAAAACTCTTGTTTCAACTTAATTTTCTCATTATAACTGGGTTGCTGTTCCTGAAATGGTAAATTGTAAAGTCAGAAAAGATCTGTAAAATACCTCCATTTTGATATAGAGTTATATTGCCTTGAATCAAACAAATCTCATGCACATTAGCATGAATGATGCATTTTGTGGGTGGATCTATCAATTTTACAGTGCTTTGTTCTACAATTCTCACTTTGTCAGGGATAGATTCCAATTATTTTTAAAGAGCTCAAAAATGAAAATAGAAAAAAGGGGAGAGGAGGAGGAGAGTGAGTGGAAAGGATGAGGTTAAATATCTCTTTATACACGAGATTCTTGCGCATCAAAAGTTCTACTGAGTTATGGCTACATATATTATTATTAATACTAAATTCTATTAAAAATAAGTCACAGTAAAAAAAAAAAAAAGCTGAAAGTTTGTTTCACCCATATATATATATATATATTTATTCACATCAATATGATCATATTGATATATTCTTTAAAATGTGATATTAATTTTAAAAAGCAGGAATATGCAAGTTCACAAATGGACAATTCAAAAAGCCCCCACATTTGGCCAATTTGGTACATGTGAATCTAAATAAAAATTAAAGCCTTCATGCCAATCATCAAAGTAATTTTCACATAAAAAAATTGTCATGACCTTTTATATTGTTATGGTTCTGTCTATAACATTATGCCATATGATACAAACAACTGAAAAACTGATACAAAATAACCAGATTTGAGGGAAATACTGTCTTAAAATTACATGCAAATTTTGAGGACATTGTTTTCAAGTCTCAATCTCAAGAATAAGGTTTGTTTTCCTAGCCATTTTGTTCACCAGTAATTTTTTGCCTTGCTGGTCTAGATCTTACTTCATATAAATATCAAAAACTTAATATACTTAGGACCTTAGAACATAGAGCAGTTACTCCAGATAGCCTTATCAGGGGTCCAAATTGATTTGAGTCATATATTGAGTATATTCAATTATGGTAAAATTAAAAAATAATTTGATGACATTTCTATTGCCTAAACTTACTCACATACTGACACAAGAAAAACTAAAAAGCAAAAACATACAAAAAAAAGCTCTATATCTTTATGGATGATTGATGTAGTAGCCTTGGCTTCAAAAGATATGGGTAATCATATACTAATTCAATAATACTTCATTCATATTATCAAAAGACAACATTTAAATACAGCACCAAATATGGACCTAGAACCAAGACTGAAAAATAAAAACCCAGCGAAATTTAATAAATTTTTACAGCGAGCATCAAATTAACACTCAAATGAAAGAATAACAATAATGCAGCAATACTACATCTGGATGAGGTAACTGGAGGAGGAAGTACACAAATTAAACTCAGCAGTTGACATGATTTTGCTAAAAGAGAGTTATATCTGCACATGTAATGCTCATAAAAATCATCAGATAAGACAGACATTCTATTCATTCCTCACATTAGTATGCCTGAGATTTTGGCTTTGATATGGTTTGAAAGAAAGGCTCTTTAACTGCATTTAAAAGGTATAAGAGTCTTTGCAATTTTCTGGTTAGGATCTTAGAAATAAGAAAAGACACCCAAGTTAGCCAAAGATGAAGCTGAACCTGGCAATAAAATGTGATCTGCCTACACCTAATCTAAAACGCCCATTTATTGAAAAAATTATTTTGGAACTGGACCTGAAGGTTGGTTTTCTTTCCTAAGTGACAATTGAGTAAACAAAAAGTGTAAATTATTTTAAATTCTATAAAAATAATTATCCCAAATATAATCAAAGAATTGCTTGCGATGTTCAAATTGAGTTAATTGCAAAGGTGCTATGATGACAAAGGATTGACAAACATTTTTAAGTGAACAATAAAATTTAAGGCACAGAGATAAGTACACAAACAAGTTCTCAAACAAAGAAGCTGAAACCTCAGTATTCCAAAAAATTGCACACACTCTATCCATTCCAACAACTGGAGTAAATACATGTATATGGCCTTGTAAACAAAACATTCCAACAATAGTAAAAAGAAAAAAGGAAAAAAAAAAGGAATGAAACTTCATGAAACATAAATTAACAAATTGATAACAATCGCTTTTCTTCACACTTATAATGGAACAACATTTGTTACAGTCGCACCTAGATTTGTCCATTCTTCTGTTTCACATCTCCCTTACAAAGTGGTCCGTACTTGAGCAAGTGATACCCTCTCAGGTTTTTTTTTTCTCTTTACAAGAATATATGAGATTTATTGGTGAGAATTGATAAGTTGAAAAAGTTAAACGGTTAAAGTTGATTAAAGGCTGCTTATCACAGCCTATTTAAGAATGCTTGCAGTTGTACAATCTTTAGATGTTTTATCTCTAAAAAAAGAAAAAAGACGTATTGCAAAATCAGAGATCCATAATATTTTCAGGTAATTCTCAGTTTACACTTAAAGTATATAATTTTTTTCTTAGTGGTAAAAACCTTAGTTTTCTAGTGGTTTGAGTCAAAACTCCATTTTTGGCCTCAGAAAAATATTGTGTTACATCACCGATGTATGCGATCAATGGATATTGAAGAATCAGTGAAGCAAAACATAACTAAAAGTGAAGGCAAATAGAAATTGTTAAGCGTTTCAGACGATGAATCAGAAATTAATGCAAATAACTTTTTGTATGCTTGAAATGTTTTTCTACTTCAACCCACTGCCATAATGTATGTCTGACGGGATGTCAAAGTTGTAATCGATATTTAAATCCTTTTATGACAGCTTGGAAACAAAATGACTTGACAGAGGTTGTAGCTTATAAGTAAAACTAAATAATTAAACTCATTGTTTCAATTATTCATCCATTCTTATATTACAATAAAGTATTTTCTGTAGATAATTAAAAAAGAAAAATAAACTTCAAGTTTTTAAGTTTGGATTTTATAGATCAAAATGGGGGGAAAAAACTTAATAGGTAATGTACTAATAACTTACAAAAACTTTTTTAAAAAGTTGCTACAAAGAATGAAAAAAAAAAAAGGAATGCTCTGAATTTGACAGTTGTGGCATTTCACATCCATACTTTTTTAAAAAAAATTAGGGTACTTTTACTAAATGAAAAGCAAGCAAATCTAACACTGTGAACATGCTGCAACTAACTTGAAATAACCAACAATTCTGACCACATGAGCACCTTAATATATAAGATATCATACTAGAAATATGGATAGTGGAGAACAAATATAAAGATATCACAGTTAGCTGTATATTTTTTCTATTGACATTCATTTCTCCCTCATTCAGCTAAAAACTGATGCTGCATACAAACCAAAGGGATTGAGATAAGGCGTTAGTTCATGCATGTCTAGTAAAAGTTATAGGTAAGCAACACACAAGTCACCTGCTGGTGATATGGCAAGTGGGTGCATCTACAAGTTGACTCCAGAAACCATTACAAGAATACACAGTATAAATAGGATCTGCTGCAAAATTAACTGGAAAAAAGGTCATTTTATTGTACAGGAAAAAATGGCAACTATTCTATTTCACTTCATGTCACACAAAACTAACCCTGTTATACCCACGTCATGATTCCAATATCATAGATATATATTTTTTTCCAATTTACTCAAAACCAAATCTGTTGCACCTATTTATAAATAAATTTGTTTCTCACAAATACAGTAAAACTTACCCTAAAAAAATAATAATCAAAATTTATTCCACATATATCTCAACAGTCAAAGCAAGTTATATGGTATTGCCACGTCTATGAAAGTTAGTGACGCTCATGAGTAAATTGAGAGACAGGACCAATTGTGCTAAGCTGACTGCTATCGGATGAATTGCTGTGATGTCTTTTTATCATCTCACACATCTGTTAGCAAGCTAGATTCTTGAAAACCTTCTCTACATCAGCGAACACCTGAGAACAAATGAAGACATCTATTATGGTCTGTAATATTCACAAAAAAATAAGATGGTTTGAGCCACAGAATAGAATGTAATAATTTCAAAATCAAATATTGAAATATCTCGAAATCAACCTAAATTTAGTCAGATGACACAAAACTGAGTTGGGGGAAAAATCAGCATTTGAAAATGGCTTTTTGTTCTTACTATTCCAAAATTATAACTCTTATAGCTCTTTGAATATTTACTGTAATTGTATTCATTTTTCACTATTGAGGAGCCCAGAGAAAAATCCAATGTCCCCGACAAAAATAATTTAGAAAGGGGAAATAATACTATATGAATCATTTGGACTGGGTCCATAACATTACGTTGAAAATCAGGCACAAACTATGTCATAAAAATTAATAAATTTGTTTTGCTTGTTTAATATAGCCTATCCACAACAAAGTGATCTCAGACCTTTTTGTATATCAAACTTGAACCTCATCAAGCATGGCAGAACTGAAATATGAGGCCCTAAAGTGATCTACCAGCAATGTGGATGAACTTAAACACCATCAACCAAGACCATAACATTCTTAACTTTGTTGTCATCATTGTATATTTTTTTAAAGAATATGTGTATTAATTTGTGTTTCGGTTGTTCTATTTGTGTGTGTGTGTGTCTCTCTCTCTTTCCCATTCAATCTCCAAATATTCATGACAACAGATAAAATGTATAAGAACTTAAGCACTCTAGGGCTTCTTTTCCTTTTTATCTAAGCTAATCCTGAATAAAGTAAGTCAATTTTTCTGAATGATATTAAAAGATAAAAGCCTAAAAGAGAATTTGCAATAAGAAAAAAAATTAACCTTGTTACATTCCTTTATAGTTTATCAAAGAAGAATAAAAAATTACTATGATAAGCCACAAATTCACACAAATTGACTTACATTTAATTTCAATAAAGATTTCAGTTGAGTCCAAATAATTCAAATTCAATTTTCAGTTCAAAGACATTTATATTGCCTCTTTCAAATACATTAAAATGTTACATTGAAGTCTGATGAAAAGATAACATTTTAATTTAATTTTTTTATTTTTAACCAAAAGTAAAGTTTTGCTCCTGGCTTCAGAGAAAGAAACATGCTGCTCATATATGAATCATTTCTAGACTGCAAAAGGTAGGAAGTAATGTGCGCACAAGGTAACAAAACCAACTATTAATGGTTATATCAAAGTAAGCCTAATTCTTATTTTGTCATGCTGCCAAAAAGAGAGTAATCTAAAAATTAAAAAAAAAAAAAACACCTCCACAATCAACCACTAGTCATCTCATCTTGCCTGATGGAGCCATCATTAATAAAAAAAATTTCAACTATTACCCTGATTTAATGCAGTCATATTTCAAGGGCCATGTTTTCTTGTTTCTTCCAGTTATTACTAAAATATTACGAGAAACTTCAAAGAAGTGTTCTTGTGCAGCATGAAAGATTTAGGTTTTATTGGTTTTTTTTCCTCCCCTCTTATTCTATTTTTATCCTGGTAATTTTAATTTTGGTAAAATCAATTTTTTTTTATCCTAAGGACTTCAAAATAATCTGACTGGACTGTATTTGTGGGATTTCTCAGCCCAGGAAAGTATTTCATGTTTGGATTTGAGAAAAGCTACTCAACTAAACAATTCAACAACCAATAATCAAATGAAACAGATGCTGCTAAGAACTAAAGAACATTGAATGACAGTTGATATATATACTTACAATTATTTGCATACCTGTGTTAAAATGGCATATTCTGCTTTCTATCACAATAAAAAAGAAATGTTATATTTATCATCTGCCTCTTTTCACACGGTTCAATGTTTGATTAACATTGGCACATAAGTTCTAATCTCCTAGGACAAATATTTCTTTTTCCAAGGCTCAGCTAGAATAGCATCATGTAAAAACTGAAAAGGATTACCTGATCTGCAACAAGTACAAGCTTGTTTCCAAACAATTTTTATTTAAAAAAAGGGTTTAAACTGAAGATTTACACTGTTGAAAAAAACAAACTTGCTATTAAAAGTATAAAAATAACAAATTAATAGCTGAGAGTAAAGTAGACCTCACCTCATCTGTAGACCGATTTCCATCCACCTGAGCCACCAAGTCCAGGGTGCGGTAATGCTTTATGATAGGCATAGTGCTGTTGCGGTATGTCTCAATCCTATGGGGCAATCAAGTAAACATGTGTAAGAAAGAGCATGATTAAATCTCAAGAAGAAAATACAGTAGAGAGTTTCCTCAACTTCTTGGGATTTAGATATCATCTAGAGAAAGGGTTCCAGCATTCAAGGGCTATAATTTAATTTCATAACTTTATGTTTATAAATTTGCTTCCCTTATTTGTCATGGCAGTTTGAAGCGAGAGATTAAAATAGTTTTTTTTTAAATTACAATTCTTTGTCTTTCATTGTTATCACTTTGATACTAAAGCAACTAATTTACTAAAATATTATCCACCCTTGTCTCCTTCTTACTCTGATATACCCCTTCTGCTCATTCATCTGATATTCTTTTACTGTCTTTTATCGTGCATCACTTTAAACTGAAACGCAACCTCCCCCATTTAATTCTCTGTCAACTCTTCATTTCCTTGCTCATGTCTGCTCCATTACATCCTCTTGCTTCAATCTCCTCCTCTCCTTAAGAAACTTTTGATGCACTCTCTTTTAAGATAAGTTCAGTCTAAGATTGAAGTTCAAAGAGAATGAACTATCCCTTAAAGTCTGTTATTTTTACATTCTCTAAGTTTCCTAAAACAGTGGCTTTATTCCAAGCCAAGGTTTCTGCATGATTCTGCAAAGGATCAAAACCGCAAAACTCCAATGCTCTAACTCCTGAGCTAAATGGGGTTCCAACCATTAATTGGTGTAAAGGTATCTCTTACACCTCCCAGTGTTTTTTCCAAATTTGCTACACTCTGTGAGATGCTATGGGCAGGTTTAGCTTACACAGGAAAACTTTGTAGATGCTAACAGGTAAAATTGGTGCTGCATGAATCAGACAAGACCAACAGGGTGAAAGAGAAGGGTGAGGAGCGTTGCCTTAGTTTGTTGTTAAGATCAAAGACTAAGCCATTCATTGACACACAGCTTGCTTCCTCAAATACTTATCATCACAGCTGGTGTTGGGATACCTCCAAATTTAATGATGTAAATCTAGTAAATGTGAAAACAGGTAGATTTTGTAGTGTCATGGTCCATTTCACTTGAGAGTACCAACCTTTTCTTTAAACTTTCTTCATTGTCATCTGTCCTCCCGCTTGTGAGGCCACGGTTTAAGCACCTTTCTACACACACCTATAAGCGGGCAAAGTAAATAATAAGATTCTTATGATCTTTTAAGAAAAAAAAAGAAGTGAAACCATGTGCTTCCAATACAAGTATTTATCCAGATTAACTATCACAAAATTCATTTTTGCAGCAATTTTTGAGTTTACCCTCAGACCATATATATGCAGAAAAAATGTTAAGAAAATATACTTAATGCAAATACTATCTGCAAGCAGCATTCAAAAGAATTCATTTTCCTGAATGATGAGTTTTTACTTCTAAAAATCAGAAACATATTTTTGAAGCATACTTTATCTTATGGGCTCAGAGAAAATAAACCTACAATATATTTCATATTGTGGCTTTTGAACTATAATCAATTTTAACTATAATTACAACAGTAATTATTCCATTACTAATATTCTTCTTCATTTTTTTCCAATTTTTTATAAAGCAGAAAATAGAGCATACATTTGGCAAGTGATATTTGAGGTGTTTACTTAGATAACTCTAAATATAAATATAATTGACTATAAACCGCCATGAAAAAGTGTCTATTAACTAGACAATTCCTCTGATGAAGAGCACTCTTTGTTTAAGATTATTTCACTTTTGATAGATCCTATTTTGGATTTCTGTGATTTTTAAATGATCTTTTGCAAATATCCCTATGCAAATTATGGGACATTTAATTTTGGGCATAAAGCGGATTGCATAATGTCTTACTCATTGCATAGAACTTTAAAATTGGATTTTTATGAATTGCGTATTCAAAACACATTACAGGGACAATGAACATCTGCTTGAATAATGTATTTTCAATTACAGATCTCAATCAATCAGTTGCAGCGAATATTTTTAATTTTGATCTGGACTTTTCTAGACCAATGAATTGAGAAAAATGAGAAAAGGCATAAAATCGACCATATAGTTTTGGCAGAAGTGGGCATGAAATAGTAAATTACTATATAAGGGAAGTCATTTTCACATGGAATCCCCCATAATTCACATACGAATGCAATTTATAATCAAGACCATTCATTTCTGATTTCAAATTATAGGTATAGATTATTCCAAAACATTCACAGCAGTATTTATTTAAAAAAAAAATTATGTCCACAATACATTCAGTCTCAAAAACTGAACTAGTCTTGAGTTATGGCTGAAAAGTTTGCTTTCTTTTAATAACTTCTCAAGACTACATCAGATGTTTTCCATATAAAAGAAAAAAATGAAAATAAGCTAACAAATAAAATAGAATGCATTTTTTCCTACTTCAACAATGAAATTGAAACCATGTTATAACTCACCTGGTCTGGACAGTCAAAAAACAATACAGCCCTAACTTTTGCTACTCCTTCCATCTCCAAATTCCATCCATCAAGATTGTCTTTGTTCCTGGGGAAGCCGTCAATTAAGAAATTGTTCTTTGGGCTGCTGTCCATTTCCTATAAAAAAAAGTACATAGAAAGAAGAGCCCGTCATCAGTCAATTTCAACAGTAATTATGTCAATCCCGTGGCTATAAATCTTAAATACCATCCCATATATATGTATATGGGTCAGTCCACCAGTACTGTTTACCACCTTTGGTCCTATTTTCAGATGCATAAAAATCAAAGCACAAATTTAAAAATTACCTTTAAATTCTTGGAAATGTTTCAAAATAATATCAATTACCTCCCATAAGCTTGAAAATGTCATAGGATTTGTTATAACAGCTTTATTTGCAAATGAGAACCAGAAATGTAAAAATCCCCTTCCGAAAGTGGACATCAAAATATGCCTGACTTAAATGCTATAGTCAAGCATCATGGAAAGCCACTTTGCTTTTACAAGTGTCCTATTGTACGACCAAGATTTCAATTTTTCAATCTACGGAAATGCAAAACCTGACGTTTGCACTATTATGTGTTGAGCGGCAGTTAAAAATTACGTTAGACTTGTTACTGTGTTCGTCCGTTTTGAGTTCCTTCATTTCAAGAAAATTTTCAAACACCTGTTTATGACCCCAGTGTCAAAGTCCAATATTTAAATCAAACAAGTAACGAGCAATAGTTTGATTCTAACCATTAGTAAATAGCTTGCATCAGTCAGCTGTTATTAGCGGTCAAACTAAAAGGGTAAAACTGTCGTCTGTTTGTAACATTCCTAACACACACCGTGTGTCGAAAGTTGGTTTCACCACAGAATCAAAAAGTTGATTTTTAACTGCCGGAAACTAAGTTAAATATCTCATGCGGGTTTCTCTTTCACTTTCGCAACGGCGGCGCTCTACACGGGTAAGGAAATCGTGTCGTCCATGGATTTTGTGCTGTAACCTTTCCTAACATTCCCGTGATAGTGTAACATTTCCTAACGAATTGGACACAGAATTGTAATATATGGAAACTAATATGTATTTAATAGCTTAAACTGCCTTTAGTTGATAATATATATGATTAAAGGTCTCAAGGATGCACTTAACATTACACAAAAATGCCATAATACATAGAACAAAGAGTAAGATTCGATTAGGACGAACCTAAGTTTGTCCCGTGTAACATTCCAGTTGGCTAAGAAGCCTAGAGCCGCCATAATTTAATATTTTTTATTAGTTTTGATAATTTATATCCAAATTCTCTCTTACTATGAATGCTTAGAAGAAAATAAATTTAATAACTTCAAGTGAGTTTAAACTCGAGGAAAGCCAAGGGGTGTTATGAGTGTTACTGGGTACAGGTGGAGTGTACTTCTTTTGAAACATTTCTAACATCTTTTTTATCACATATGCCCACTCTATGATTAATTAAATATCTCTTAGCTCTATTTTGTTTGGTTTTTTTTTTTGCTTCCTCAGTATTTTTATATTGCATTTTTCCTAACATCCTACTTACCTTTAATAAGAGTGGATCCTAAGTTTTTGAAATGTTTATTTTGTTGTTATATCAGTACAGGTAGGGGCCTACTATCATAACTAAATTCATTTTCACCTGGAACAATTTTTTGTTAAAGTTAGAGTATAGAATTTGTTAAACATGAACCCAACATAAAGGAAGATCATAAGATAAAAGCATTTATATTCAGTCATCTTTCTTTTTTTTTTGTTGTCCAGTAACGTTCCTAACTAATCGCTACTCATCTACTTTTTCTTCACAAGGGCAGTCTTTTTTCAAAACAAGCCAATATTTTTAAAAACATGAAGATTCAACCATGTAAAACACATTTTTTTATGGTATATAAGTAGATCATTATGTGTCTGGTACACAGTTTTCCATTTATTGTTTGTCCTGTAATGTTCCTAACATGCAAATATTTTCATACCGTACTTATTATTTAAAAATAATCTTTCAGACCCTTTTAAATTTTTAAGATGGCTTGTCCTATATGTTTTGAATTAAACATATGTATAACCATGATTTGGGTGTTTTAACAATGCTATAGAAACTTTTGTCTAATGTTTTTATGTCATATGCTTGTCCTGTAACATTCCTAACAAATCGTGTTGACTATTCAATCTTCTCTAGGATCAATTTTAATAAAAGTACCTTGGGTGTTACACATTACTCAAAGTCTTTGTGTTTATATACAAACATATGCTTTTTTTATTGATATTTTATTGCAAATGATCATATATGTTTGTCCTGGTAACACTCCTAACAGATAGTGGTCACATCAGTTACATAAAAATTTCTCCAAAACTATGCTAGCCTGAGGTCTGCACTTTTCACACAACAAATATCAAGAATCAAACATTCTATACAGTACTTTGCTGTTTTGATGTGACATAGTTCAAATTTGACCCTCTATGTCCACAAATGGTAAACAGTACTGGTGGACTGACCCATATGTATATACACAGAACATAGACATTGATTTCATTAATATTGCCAGTCCAGATGGAATTTCCCTGCAAAATACAGCAGGTTTTGTACTTTTTCAGACCAGATTGACTCATTTTGTGCATGTCAGTCTATATGACTTGCATTTTGCCTCACCAAACAGATGTAATTTATTTTTTGTAGGCATATTGACTATACTTTTGAGCATGAGATCGCCTAGAATTTTTTGGCTAAATTTGAAGCTGCAGAACTTAATTGCAAACATTAGATTTAATGAACACTTACAATCTATTAATAGGTTATCTCACATCATACCCTTCTTAGAAGAGAACATGTAATTTTCACAGGTACAATGGAGCCATTTTTCAAATGAGTCTCAATCTCGTCTCCATATTGGGAGTTGGGTGCTTGCCTTTCCTGTCGCAACAGTTCACCTGCAGACAGATGCTCAAAGCCAAATTTCTGGAAAGACAAAAGGTTGCTAAGTTACACAAATTTAAAGTAGCAAATGCAAAAGACTGAATTTGGTGGTGCATGAGCCATATTTTAGAAAACTGTAGAGGATACAGAGTAAAATTTTACTAAGTTAGTAACCCAAGATGGAAAAACAGCAATAGTTCAACAAAAATTTCAAGCTGAAAAACCCATAAGCCTGTTATTTTGTTTAAAGAAGCAGAAGCAACAGAAAGAAAAAATAACATGAGAACATTTATGTCAGTAAAAGAAAAAATGTATAATTGTTGTAACTGTGTTTACAGCAAACATGGCTGTCATTATGTAAGCTGAAAGGGTTTTAAAAGGATAAAATAGCAATGAAGCAAAGCCTGCTCATTTCATGTAAAACAATACTTTGTTAAAACTGAAAATTTCCATCTCTTCAATTTTGATTGAAACATCCCTTGAATAGCTCAAATGTGAATACTTGAAATTGGAATCTATAAACTTCTTTACCTATTTCTTGAAGATTGTAATTTTAATACAGTAGACTTTGGATATAACGAAATTAACGGGCCAGGCCTTAAACTTCGTTATAAACAAAGTTTCGTTACAGAAAAGATCAACTAAAACTCCTTATTTTGCCTCCCTCTACCCGAACCCTATCTCTTTCGGTCCTTTTGTCTCTTAATGTAGTCTTACCTCTACACAAATTTTCAACATATTGCATATCTTTGTGCAATTGATGAGCAATTTATGACGCTCATTCACACACTCAAACACACAACCTGAAAGTCCAATACATGTAAAATGTAGACAAACTTTTCTATCTGAGTTCCCTGTTTAAAGGCCGCAGGCTTGGGACTGCCTCTATCAGACTAAGTTTTGCAAACGATAAGCACTTCCTTTTATTAATGTCATAATACCATATCAAAGATAAATTTCTAAAATGAAAAGGTAAATGATTTCAATCTTATTGAGACAGAGTGTAGATCTAGATTTAGTTCATTGTATGTGAAGGCTAGTTCAAGAATGAAATTGACAGACTGAAAGTGACTTGAAACGCCAGAATCAGGGTCAGATGATGGGACTGGAGAGCTGCTGTAGATCAGTATTTCCCACACTTTCCTTGTTCAATCATAAACACGCATTACCTCATGCGAGAGGGAGGGAGAGTGAAAAAAAAGGGGGGGAGGGGGGTGAAGAGTAGGCCTATACGTAGCAATCAGCCAATCATAGACAATGCAAAGATGGCAACTAACTGGTGACTAAGTTCCTAACCAGAATTACCTTAGTTTATTAGTTGTGAACCCCCACCCCCACTTTACTGTCACACACACATCCCTCTCTGTTTGCAGGCACAAAGGATGCATGCAGCCTAACGCCAGTTGATTCTTCACTTAACAAAGCCAGGGACCGAGTGAATGACTCATCGTAGACTCGCACATTGTAGACCAAAGATGGTCGCCAATTCTTTTTCTAGCCTTCACTCAAGTTCGCACCTTGTAGGTATTGTGTATAGACCTAGGGAACATGCAAACACAGACCAGACTTATGGGCGCTGGTCTGGCAATGGTATTTTCACTACACTTAACCTCCACAACTTCGTTAAGTCTGCGGTGCTCATGATGTCTTTTTCCTTAAGACAGAGCTTTGCATACCATTTTGTTAAGAGAAAGAAAAAAAACATCCTTTATAACCCCTTTGTTACAGCCGATTTTGTAATAGTTGAGATCCACTGTAGACTTTTAGAAATAAGCAAAATAAAACAAGACCCACTTAAGCCAAAATACCTCCTGGATTTTTTCACACTGTGTGCCTTTCCCAGCTCCTGGTCCACCAAGGACAAAAACAACGTTGTACTGGTTCTTAGAATCAGCCATTGTTGATGCTACTGAAATCTTCCTTGACACACAGCTTCCAATGTTGCCTGTAAAGAGTGTAGTTTTGTGATGCAGGAATGTCAAAGTCGCTTTAATGTAAGCAGATAGTTGAAGTTTTCCGTAAATCAGTCTGTAGAGATAAAGACAAAAGTTTATATTACCTCTTTGTTTTTGTGAAGTAGTCTAGGCAAACACTTATCTCATAAGTTAAGATTGGTGTCAACTTAACTTATTGACTTCCAATCAAAATTAAATCAATTTAGGCTTCTAATGAGACTTTGCATGGTGTTGCTACAACTGCCGATTTATGTGACATTCATAATAGAAAATGCACAGTTTTATATATCGAAGTAAAGGTAAATGAACAGAGAATAAAAAAAATATCCCATTCAAAGTTGTATAAGGTTCAGGTCTTGATTGGGGTAACGCCCACTCATCTTCAGAATCAGAGATTGATCAAGATAGGTATAGGTCTAGATCGATCACTTGAGTCCACATCGATCTCATTTTTTCATCTTCCAAAGATCAAAAGAAATCGATAGCTTCTTCATCAGTCAAGCATCTGGGAGGCCTACTATTGAAATTAGATCTAGAGATCAGGAGGTGTGGTTCCATGGCAAGATTTTATATTCTTCTTTGAAACAAGAAACCATAGACTGTATGTTAAAATAACAGCCAATGTTTATAATTATGGACTGGTAGAACTCTCTACCAAAAGGGAGCACCAAATAGTAAAGAATTTAAAAAATGTGATTAATTACGCTAGAAACGGTTCAACTCAAAAGCTACGCACACTAAGCAGCCCTGTGGATTGAGCAAGGCTGAGCTACGCAGGCTGTGTAGCTATGGTCTGCTGTTGAGTTAATGTTTTGTTACACTTTTAATTTAATATATGACTACTCCTGAAATTAACGAATGACTTTTCTTTTCAAACAAAATATTTTTTTGAGCTTTCCGGCTTGGCCGCAAATTTAAATTATGCAAAATTATGCAGGCCAAATAGAGCTTTAATTTAGCCACATTTAGCCTAAGATCTAGATTAAAAGTAAAAATAAAAGGGAAACAAAAATGTGCACATGATGCAACATTTTGCCATAAAATTATGCTAGATCTAGATTCTAGTTCTGCTTATAAAGATGTGTATATGTCTTTTAAAGTTTAAAGATGCTTTAGTTCAATAAAAAGTATCAGCAATCCCTGACAAAGTAGTGATATTTATAATAGCAAAAACATGCATTTTTAATTAAAGTTCAAAGTTAACCTGCTGTACATCTAGATTAAATCTTTTTTAATATACATAGTGAGTTTATTGTGTATATAAATTATTATTATTAATGAAAACTATCTAATTTTTAAACACAAGAAGGCTTCTAGATCTAGATCTAGGTCCTCCAATTGTTTGAAAATTTAAAACGTACATTATCAAGCCTACAGTATACATGGACAGTAATGGTGTCCTCTACGACACTGCTCGGTTACAATAACTCTTTTAGACCCTCTTTGCGGCTGTTCACAGCCTTCCAGTAAAGGATCTTTAGATCGACTTGGGAATTGCAGAATTTAGGCCAATAGACTAGCCGATTTCCAATCAGCAGTTTTAATGACATTAAAAAAAAAAAAGTTTCCGTAAAATTATTAAACTTATCTCAGTGTACCCTAAAATCACACTGAAGCCTCCTTGTCTAATCTCGATTCAAGAGCTGGATTACTGTATGTTCAAATATCATTCCACTAATGAGAGACTACAATAAAATATAACCAACCTTTGAGGACGTATGCGTAGCATGGACTCTGAGGAACAGCGACGAAATTGGTATTTCTTAAAAGTTAACGTTTGTATTTTTAGTTGACAACACCACACAGGAAGCCATGTGTGATGTACTGAAATCGAGGCTTTTCCGTTCTTGCGCAGCGCTTCAAATGTTTTGTGGACGGCGCTTGTTTTGACGATCACTCCAACTTTTTATGTAGCCCGATCTCAAGTTGAACCATTTTACATGCCTATGCTTGAGTTGTGAACCTAGATTTAGAAAACTAAGGCTAATCATTAGCTCATTACACTTGTATGTAAAAGTAAGAACCATTTAGTGTAGCCTTCCTGGATTTACGACTTTTTTTTAACAATTCTTCGTTCCAAATCTTGCCCAACCTTAAAATGTTAGATATATCTAGTCAGATATTTGGTCTCAGTGTGTTGTGAATGAACGGCGTCCTTACCAACCAGAAATTATAATGGTAATGAGACTCGAGTGTAAGATTTAAATCGGTATTATTGCAGTCATCGGTCCAACTCACTATAAGCTTTAAAATTGTAATTTTCTTAATGAATATGTTTTGCTCAACACGAATGTAGAGGTTTTATTTGTCGCAAATAAATACTTTTCAAGATATAAGCACTTTTGTGTTGCTCTAAAATCCTATTTAACTAGATTCTAGATCTACTAGTCTAGATATAGTTTCGAATTCGTTGAGAAACGTTCAATTGTGAAGCCTAACGTGAGTTGGGCCTATATCTGCAAATTTACCTTTTAATCTTTACTACCTTGAAGTGACAAGATGATCAAGAGCTTCCTGAAGATTTGTGATCAAATTTAAGACAATTATGATCTAGATCTAGATTTCTAGATCTCAAAGTCTTGTAAAACTCAAGACTAAGAGAACCGATTGATTTATATAAATAATTTGCATCAGTGGAACCTGCATCAGCACGAGATTTTTCCTTCTAAAATACTGTATGATTGCCCCCCTTAAGGACAAAATGATCTTGAAAGTTATTGTGATTTTTTTTATAATGTGTCTTACAAAAGGGGTAAGATTAAGATTAAAACTATCACCTTCACATATCTCAAGTAGTTATTCGAAAATTATCTACAGCAGAGTAAATTGTTATACATCATACATGGGTGTCAAAGGGATTTGAAAAACACATGAGATTTCATATCATTCGGGCTTTGAATACAGGTTATAAATATGGGTAGTTTCAATCAGATTGTTTCTTGCATGGTTCGATCATAAATTGTTTCAAAACCATTTCTCATGAATTATCTAAAATTTCAAAAATTGAATTCACAATACAGAATTTTGCCTTATTTTTTACCCAACATTTCAGATTGACGACTTATGCTTTATGTACAGTTTGACTTTTTTTTTATCTTTACTTACTTCTTTACAAATAAGATATATAATGGAGCTAGGCGAAAAATGAGGCCCATCTAACTGTCAAATTTGGCTTAAAGTTGTAAATTGCCCTAAAGATTGGAGTGGTAATATTATTTTTCTGCAATATAGTATATTTTGAAAATTAAAGGCAAAAGTGTGATTATAAAATTATTTTCTTAAAAGAAAAAGGCGAAAGTTCAAACTATTTCCGGTAAGCATAGCTGGGCAGAGATGGCATAAATGAAACTAAAAGTATGCACACAATGTAAGCGGAAGCAGATCTAAAACCGTCTGGAATAGATCTAGATGATGCAGTGTAAGATCAATTTAAAGAATCTAAAATGATTGCTCTGACATAGATTCTAGACCTAGGGCCTAGATAGTTACAGCAGCTAGACTCAATCAAAAGGTTGAGATCTACAACTAGAGAAATCTAGAATTTGCCTTTAGGCTTACATTTTTTTTTATAAACTTTCATTATAATGTAGCATTACATATCGGCCCGGATAAGAATTCCCGCTAGGGCAGTGCATTTTTATGCACTTAATGCGAAAATTTAAAGCTTTCTTAATAAGCGTTTAAAAGGAGCTACTAACATATATATTTGGAAAGTATGGAATTGACATTAGTCAATGTCCTTTTTTCTGAAAGGATTTGTCCTCCATCTAAATTTTGTGTTTAGAATAAGAATTATCGAGATATCTAGATTCTAGGCATTGACAGAGTCCCGTTCGAAAAACGGAGTTTCTAGCTTGTTTATGATAGTGCATGCTTTGGCTGCATCTTGGTGGCAAATATGTTCAACCATATACTAGTTTACAAGAATATGGAATGTTGTTGATGTCAATAAATCCTGCAAAAATTTTTTTTAATGTTTAGATCTGACTCTGAGAAAAGCAAGTTCTAAAGTATTTCCTGTGCAAGTATGTCTATGAGTAATCTCAGCGCTTTACCAACTGACAGGTAAATTAATCAGCTCTGCAAATTCTTTTGTGAAATTGCTTTTGATGTGTTTGTAATTAAAATCTCTTGTTTTTGTAAAAGTGTGTGATTGTGAGAAGCATAGAATTTTTTCCAGTTATATAAAGCAGTTAGTATGGTAACCGCAAAAGCTGATATCCATAATCCAAAACTCATTATGCAGCCTGATTGTGTTTTCAAATTTATGTCGCAAGAAAGACTTATTAATTTCCAAAGCTCATCTTAATTCTTTAAAAAATTATATGTATTCAAATCTGTTGTTCAGTATTATTTTTACTTTGTTTTTTTTCCCCAGACCACCAGATATGAAGACTTTACTCGGTTTTCCTAAAACATTATGTAGTTTGTGGGATAGAAGTGCGACAGGCAATTCAGTGTTCCTTCATATGGGATATTACAGGTATTTCAGATTTGAATTTAAGTTTAGCTCTATTTTAAATAAAAGTTATTTTTGGTCTGATTTGTTGGACAAAAATTGTTGGTATAGATCTACACTTTTTCTATCTCGTTGAAGATAAATTTAATTTTGTAAAATAAAAGGGTAATACTAATGAGTTTATTAATTTCTAGTCCAGATAAGATTGTAAATAGGACTTCACAAAGGATTTCAAGTGTAGTTTATGATGAATTATTCTGGAGACATTTTTTTTTTAAATTTTTAAAACACCATTGTTGTCCTTGATCATAGTGGAAAAAGACCCTTGTCTTGTGATATCAAAACTATATTAAATCCATGTATTTTGTAGAAACTTACATCAGTTTCACAGTATATGCACAAAAAAAATTGTTGCAAAACTGCTCTTTTGTTGTGAATGTACACCTCAGACTAGTTTGGTTATTTATTTGAATTTCATTGAATACAAGTTTTTTTACAAGGTTCGTTGGAGCCATGTCATAAGGGTACCACAGGAAAGTGACCACCCGAAATCAGATCGCCACATAATTACCTTCCTTGTTTTTTTAACTAACCAAGTGTCTATACAGTCACTCTATCCTTCTCACTTACTGCCCAAGTTACTGCCGCTTTGGCTCTTTGACCCTGTATATGTTCTCCCCATGCATCGGCTAACACCCCCTGCTACCCCCCCTCTTTTTCCATTTTTTGTCCGCACATGTCAATCTACCCATGGTATTACTCGGTATAATGTAGCTTATATACTACAATTATTTCTTGTCAGCTGAACTTTTGACTGAATTTCAACTACATTCCTAAGTAGTAAAGCATTCTACAATAGGTTTGCCAACACTTGAGGTGGGGTGAACCCAAGGATGGGTCTGAGATTACTGCATTTGATGCAAGATATTTAAAGAGATTCAAGGAGGGTGAGAAAGGAGGATTTTTCCCTGTTAGATGAATGCAAGTTTTCTTTGAATCTGAGTTTTTGGATTCGAGGTGTACTGTAGCATTTTGTTGGACTTTGATACCTTTAATATGGATTTATCATCTTTTCCTGAGAAAGGAAAGAATTCTTTAATTTCTTTCTTAGAGAAATAAATTGTACATGTGGGTATCAATAGCAAAATAAGAAGATTCAATGGCAAAATGAAAGTTGGATCATGTGGCTCTAAATTCAGCTTTTGCGCCTTGTATGCTTATTCATCATCTGCGCACTCCTCAATGCTGTTTTTGTTGGGTTTTTTTTTTAACTGCTTTTTATATAGCAATAGTGATCTTGGGAAATTTTTTTTCTAAAACTAAAGGACTGATCATTGACTTTAATCTTAAAACTTAAACGATATTAGAAGTGGGTAAAAATTATCAAAGTTTTATTGTTTGGTCTTTTATTCTTAGAATTTTGCATTTTAAACACAGTTTTGTGTATCCTTTGTCAAAGAAAACCCAAGATTTGCATACCAGAGAAGATTCTGAGGCTGATACAGCATCAATGTGAAAACTATTCTCAGATACACCACATGTTGATTGGTTCATTGGTAATTGAAGATGGTGAGAATTGAAACAAAATTTCTTTGTCTTTATGTCCGTTTGTTTTGTTTCCATTCTTTTTTTTCTTCTTTTTATTTTTTTATTGTGTTTTTTTTTAGGGGAGGGAAACATAAGATGTTAAATCTATTGATCTTACTCAGTTTATTTGCTTGAATCTTGGGCTCATTTACTACCTTGACACCTGACATCTAAGTCAAACTTTTACTTCTTAAAATGTAATAATTGATATAAAGAGCACAGAAGTTTATGCTAACATAATTTTTTTTAAATGAAAATGGGATCTCTTTCTGCTTTGAGTGTTGTGGTTGTTGTGCATCTATTAAATAAAAACTTTTTATACTGGAAATGACTTTAGGTAAAATTAGTTTTACTTTTATTAATAATCAGAGAAGAAAATTATTCGACCATCAATAGTTTCTATACCTATATTTCCTTTTACTTCTAATATTTAGATGGAGAGGGCGTGCAGTTTCAAGTGGACAGATTGGACACCAGGAACAAAATACCCCCTGACGGATCAGGTCTGGCACCAGGAGATCTTCTCATTCCTCTTGAGGTGAGAGCTTATAAAAGAAGTTTTAAGGTTTAATGTAGGGTTGGTGTTTTTTTATTTTCCACAGATGTCTTGCAATAAATATGTGTATTACTTCTAGGCACAACAAAGTAAATTTTGAAGAATTTTTTTTTAAATGCTATAAGGCTATAAATTATTAGGTTTCCTTTTTTCTCTTAAAATTTTCAAGTTTTGTTTTTATTTCAGAAATATATTTTTCATGGCCAAATATTTAGGCTTTTATTTTTCATGCAACTAAAATTCAATAGTGAACTTCATGCAATAGAAAATGATGTTCTCCAATCAATAGTCAGCTTTTTATGAAACATGAAGTATTTGCTGTAACAAAATTTAACTTTTTGGGAAGTTCAAAAACAATGGCTCTCAGTGAGCATCACTCAAGATTGTAGAAGTACAGGTTGGTCAAGTCTGCTGGTACACAAGAAATTGCTTGATTCAGCTATAAACTGAGCAGCAGTGCATCATTAAGTTTTAGACTACAGTGGCCCCTGTCTCTTCACTGCAACTTCAAAGGTACAATGGAATCCAGTTATTTTCTTCCTTGGGTTTTTTTTACATGATTTAATTATATTGTGATTTTTTTGAAGGTTTCTAACAACACTGAGAAAGAGAGGTCAGGATCAGTTGAAGATTATCATTGTGCAATAAGGGTAAGTTAACACATTTATAATGAGTGTTTTTTTTCAACAAGTTTGAGCAAAGCATGCTCTCATTGAAGGCTTTTTTTTTTATTCAAGCTGGAATAGTTTTAGACAATGTTCAATTTGTTTAAGTTGTTTATAAGACAAGATGTGTGTATGTATATATACATATTATTCATCATCTGTTTTATGACTAACACATATTCATCTAATATCACAAAATGCATTTAATGTATGAAGTTTATGAAAAGAATTGGATTCTTCTTTTCTCTCCTTTTTCAACTAAATCGCATATCTATTTGGCATTTTCAAAATTTTATGTAAATCCACATATGTATTTGTGTCTTTTACGTAATTTTTTTTTCAAATAATATTGATATTGCAGTAGAATTAGGAGAAAAAAAAATTATACAAAGATGTGTGCATTCCAAAAACAAAATAGCTTCAAAGAATCTATTAGTTTAGTTAATAACCTGACAAGCTTCGTTTAGAGTTTGAATTTTGTGGACTCTGTTGTATTGTTTCTACTGTTCTTGAAATTGAATATATCATTATTTTAATCATAAAATAAATGTGTTAAAAAACTTTTCTCAGAGGTTACAAAGCAGATGCTGCAGCAAGGCAAGTGTGGACCTTTGTGAGTTTGTGCTGCTAAGAGGGTGGGGCTCCTACTACAGCAATGCTCACTCTTCTGTTGTGCACCTAGACTTTGACATGGTTACCATGGAGACTGTATTTAAGGCTACTCCCATTCCACCCGTGCCTATTCTTTTGACAGCTTTGTCTAAGAATTTGGCTGGTCCTATGAGCTTGAGTCACATGCAAGGCACAACAAAGACAGGGTAAGTTCTTTCATTTTTACTGGTCTTAATCTGAGCAGTGCAATTGTTTTGTTTTTTTTGAGGAAAGAGATATTTGTAAAGGGAAAGAAAAATGCACAAGTGAAAATTTTTGATAAATGAAGACAGTTTTCAATTTAGCCCATAAAGTTAGTTCTTACGCCATTGAAAATATTATGAAGAGGAAAGGAGTACTCCATACTTATTTTGTTTGGCCATTTCTCAACACATTGGATGATTGGTTTCTTAGGTTAAGCATTATTTCAGAATATTGCTTATATTTTGTTTTGATGTGATTTTTTTTCCTTATGAGAGAGCTTGACTTTGCAAAAAAAATGAATGTTTCAATCTCATTTCAGCTATTTGTCAATGGACCATACTCGCAAACTGTTACTTGTTTTGGAATCAGATCCCAAGGCCTGTTCTTTACCCTTGATTGGCATGTAAGTACTTGAACTGTATAATTACATGGAGAAGTTGATGTTTGCTTTTTTTTTTTTTTTTGGTTATGAACCCGACACTTTTGCCTTATCATAGATCAGTTAACTAAAACCAAACTAAGATTTCGGGGGAGATGGAAATTTTTTTATATTTTTGAGTGCCTAGCTTTTTTTACTTATTCATTTCAATTATTTTATGCAGTCATGTCTAAAGTTTTGTGGTAAAGGTGCTTCACACAAGTCTGGTGTCTAGTGTTTTTAGTTGATGTAATAAAAAAGAATTTCATGTGTGTTTTGACTAAATGTAAAAGACACATAATATTTTTTTTAAAGATGGGTATCTGGTGCTGAGTTTGTCCAACATCCTTTTGTATGGGCTTCCTGTTTGAGATACATTCACAGCACACACTTACAAGACAGGTAATGTCTTAAAATTATGTTTAAAAAATATTTCAAATTCCATTGAAAAGGAAAATCACATTAAATAAACTGTCATCTGTGAGATTCTAAAGGGATAGTTGATGATGAGCATATTTTAGCTGTCATATTTAGGAGCTGCTAAAAAAAAATTTAGGTGTTCTCAGTTTTTTTTCAATTTTGCAATGATTTTTTTTTTAAATCTAAATGTACAAGGGGCTTAGTTATGGCTTGATATTTAAGGTTAATTTTTAATCAACTTTTATATAATTTTCTAACACATATGGCTTTTGCTACGTTGTTCAGGGTATGTCTGCCTCCAAATGAGTTTCTGCTAGTTTTGTACACACCACTGCACTCACGGCCTGAGTTCTATCAGTGCTCACCTACCTCAGGTTCCTGTGATTTGCAGTTCCAGCTCAGAACAGGGCATGAGGTGACCAACATGACAAAGGTAGGTGTGAGTAGTAAATCTTACATTTAGTACCTAAAAAGAGCAAATGGTTTTGGTATTCATTTGGGTGTTAAGGATTAATTTTCATTTTAAGGTTTAGGCTTGATCAGTAAAAATTGGGTTTAGCAAATGTACATTTTTTACAAGACTAGTAGTTTTTCATGGCAAATTCAAGTCAATAATATGTATAAGCATAGGAGCAGGACCTTTCCAAAAAATGAATTGGTTTACTTCTGCAAGTATTTATGTTTTCCACTTAAATGGTAATCACTACCATTTAAGAATGTCTGAATAGAGATGTAGCTTATAGACTATGTAATTTACCTATCTTATAATGAAAAAAGAATGTCATAAAACTAAAGATTCTATTTTTTGGATTGTGGGTATTTATTTGGCATGGTTGTATTTGGTTATTAATACAGAGCAGTCATTGAATTAAGTGAGATTTTTAGGGACCAAGTGTAGGGGGTGTCTCTCAACATTTAACAATGGTAGTATTAAGTGACATTTTCTAGCAGATCTATTGTTTGGAGCAAGTTGAGTCACATTAGCCATAGCCAATGTCTGCTAATGATGAAATCTAATCAATGTAGTTTTGAGATTTGTCAAAATGAGCTCAACTGTCTCCTTTACATTTTTGTTTTACTCTGTAAAAAATTAAAAAGAAATTGATATATATCTTTGTGGACTGTTTTCTGAAGAAGCGAGTTCCCAGAAATCGTTGTATTAAATTTCTGTTTAAGGTCAAAGCAAAATAGATTCAGATCATAATCTTCTTTGAGTGTTAATAGAAATATACCAGTATTTATTGTGCTTGCTAAACTAAATTTAACCTCTCAAAACATAACCAAGCGATGCGTGAAAATCAGACTAGTATAACTTTCTTGAGCTTTGAGAATAAGTTTGGGCAACCAATAGTTGAACAAACTACTAGATGTCGCCCTTTAGTTAAATTCAAGACTATCTCTTATTGTGTCTCAACATACCAACAGCCTAAGGAAATGAATGTACTTCCGTGTCGGATTAAAAAGAATTTTTTAAAACAATTACACTAAGAGTATTTATATTGTATAGAAAAACAAAACGATTTTTTTTTCTTTTATCCCCCTCAAAAATAATACAAACTGGTGATATTAATTGAAATCTGAAATGTTTCCTTAGTGTAGGTCCTTATTCACAGTATTGTCATTATTGTTGGAAGAGTTTAAGTATGATATTTAATTTCTTTTTTTTTGTCTGTAAATAACTTTATTCAAAAGTTGTCTTTTATAGTGAAAAAAAAAACTTCCTTCTCTTAGACACTTTCAGCCCCCTGCCATGATTTCACTGAGATAGAACTGGATGCTTTTGAAGGAGGAGCTAAAATGCAGCTCTTTGATGCTGCCAAGGCTGAGCATGGACTAGATTTGTAAGTTGAAGAAAGAGAACAAATAATTTACACATTACATTGTAAGCTCATAATTTATCACAAAGATTTAAAGGAAAGGTGAGCAAAATGACAAAGGACAGAACTAAATTTGATAACAAAAGGTGGGGAAAATTTTTTTATAGTATACTTTTATCACATTTAGAATGCATAAGTCAAATATTTTTGTATGAAATAATGTTTTTTCGAGAAACTTGTTATCCCGAGACTAGTCCTTACATGTTGGCGATATAGATATGATCTTGAGGCATAGACAATGAAGCTTTTCCACAAAATATTAGAAATTGGAAATTCAAATTGAGTAAATCTGTTTTATGGTTACTTTTAGTTCTCTTTTCTTGGAAACCATATTCGCAAAAAAAAATGTTAAGGAATTAATAAGTAGACTGCCATTATCCCTAAACAATATTTAAGCATTTAGTTTGAAATAGGGAAGAGGAGAAAATTGTTATGAATAAAATAGGATAGTGGTTACTTTCATATAGTATTTCATAGCCAATGTAATACTTATATATTTCAATTTGTGCCTTTTAGGTTCAGGATTGACTCAGGAAATGGAAATATGAGTGTGTCAGAGGACATAGAGCCAAGATGTGTCCCTTCACCCCACATGGAAAGGGTAAAATTAAAATCATTTCTTGTTTCTTTAGGTTATAAAGCTTGAATTATCAACAGAATGAATAAGACAAAATGTGAGTTTGCAATTTTTTTTTTTTTTTTTATGTACAATAGAACTTTTCTTATTTTGTTTTTCAACTTCACTAGGTTTAACCATAACACCTGCTTAAGGGAAAATTATTTGTAGTCCAGTAAATATTTAATTGAATCTCAAAGTTGTGTAACAAGATTTCTTTAAATAGCTGCATATAATTATCAAGGACGCAAGTTTTTTTTATATAAGTCAGATGTCATGTTTTTTATAATGGCCAGTTGTGTTGATTTTTAATAGTTTCTAGTCAAAATCTTTAGAGGAAAGCAAACCCATCAGTACAAATTAGAAAGAATGTTATATCAAGCTGAAAAGTGCCAAATTGAATGAATCTAGCTCGAGCCAAGGAAGTTTTCATATATATATTCACGGTCTCTGCTGTTTCTAGCACACACATTCTTTGATAAAACATCCTGGGATTTGGATCTGGTTTCCATGAAACTTATCCAGCACGGGTATTAAGACATATTAAATAATTATTTTTAGAATTGTGTATATTTAGATATCAAACTAACTTATTCATTTGTTAATTTATGATCTTGCTTTCTGTGTGAAGTCAAGGCTTTTCTGGGTTTTTTTTTGTAAAACATTTAATATTTATCTCTTCTACTTGTTCTGCAAAAGACTTATTACGGTTTTGCTGAGTTTTATTCTATATGTTTTTGTATCTCCCAATCAACATTCAGGTGCCATCAATTCGTCCTATGGTTCCAGATGTCTCAATTTTATGGGCAGAGCCACCACACCAACAGCAACCTCCATCTGCCATAGCTCAGCTCTCTAATCAGCCACCTGTGCCTCACAATGGTTCTCATGCAGAGTTAAAGAAATACTATAAACCTCAACACCCACCAAGATCTTCCCATTTCACACTGGTGAACTCCGCTCTTCAGATCTTGGCACCAACCTCTAACATTCACAGCAGTGTACCATCTACTGTTTCAAGTTCCCAGCTACAGCAATACACATATAACCATGCACAGAGTGGCCAAGTCTTCGTTACTGTTACAAATACCTATCCTAGAAGTTCTATTTCGGGAAATAAGCAGACTTTTTCTAAAATTCCCAATATATGTCAGCAAAATGCTGTAGGTTCTACATTTATCCCTCAGAATATTAGGCCTGATTGGCCTCAAGCTCCTCAACCCTCTGGATCAAATGTTTCAGTTGCTCCTCAAACTTCATATAATTCTGTTTTATCAACTGCACCTGCATCATTTACACACCCTTCTCTATCTTGCTCAGGGTTTCAATCTGAATTTTATAAAAACTTAGGTGGATCTCAACAGTCTCCTATGGGAGGACACCATATATCGAGAGCTGTAAACCCTGTATCTCCTCCCAGTAGTATGGTACATTGTCAAAGCTCTATAGCTACACACAGGGATGTTCCTCAGTGTATATCATCAAGTTCAAACAGTCCACATCTACCACCCACTTGGCCAACTCAAACTCAGACAGCAAACTCCCAGACATATTTTAAAACTGTCCCAATTCTCACAACTGTCGTGGAAGAATCTTCAACCTCTCAGTCTTCCTCTTCATCTGTTCCAAGCTCAACATCTCAAATGCAAAAAGGATTGAATGGGAATATTCTGGCATTATCCTCAATATCTCTTGGGTTCAACAGCACAAAGGGTAATGGATCATCACATGGTAACAACTCCATGGTGACATGCCAATCCAGTGATGATGATGACAGTGGTCTCAGCATTACTCCAGACCAAGTCAATTCTTTCCCAGTCCAACTGTCACTACCTGGTGTGTGTCAATCTCAAGGAGCCAGATGCAGTGGTGCAACAATACCTCCAGTATCAGTTTCGCCAAATCACAAAGTAACTTCCTCGTCCACTACCTCAGCAGGTGCCATAGAAACAAAGTTAGAATCTCGGCTTGATGGTGTGAGGTGGGATGAGGTTCCTCCAGCTGTGCGAGCCTTGCTAGAGCAACAGAGTGAGCAGCTCAAGGTTCTACAGCAGCAGATTCAGATGCTGCTGCACAACCAATCCCAACAGTCAGCACTCTCCGCCAGCCTAGCACAACAAGCAAGGCCTGTGGATAATGCTTATCCAGAAATCGCATCCAATCGGTGTTCCCACTCTGCTTCTTCAACCCAGACACAAGGTGTGGAATCTAATGGAATGCATGGGCAGAAGCAGCTCCTTCACAACCCTACAGGAAGCCACGATAAAACAGCTGAAACTTGCTCTATAGGTGTGAACACAACCATCCTAGAGGACAGCAACAGTGGACATAACTCAGTGGATAGCCATTCAGTCCAAACTAGCCCTGTAAAAACATTTGAACACCAAAACTTTTTTCTTTCTCCTGTCTTAGGTGACAGGTCAAACAACTGCAACCTCAATGAAGGTATATCCATTTGAAAATGAATTTTTAATGTAGATCTAAAGAGAAGAATATATATATAAATGAGGTTTGTTTTTGTTTGTTTTTTTTTTTAATTTTTATTATATTAGCTCCCACTAATAACCCCAATATTCTTTACAAAGATTACTCGACAGGCCATTGCTAACTAGATACCACTCTGAATTCATAGTATATTAGAAAAAGTGTCTCACTCTATCACACTGATGAGACAATAGACTGCTTGTAACTGGTTCCTCATTTGATAACTGAATGAGGTGAGGGAATGTGCATTAACTTTTCCCAAGGATCCAACATTGCATGAAGAAGAAATTTTGCATGCATGTCGACCTATTACTATTAGCTGAATTTAAGTTGTTAATGATCAGCACTTTAATCTTTTAAGTGCCTTGATAAAAGTAGTCCTCATAGTATCAATTGACAAAGGCAAAGCAGTAAGAGCAATTTTTTTTTCATTTTGAAAAAGTATATCTTTTTGTAGTGAATCAATTCAATGCATGTTGGTCATTTACCACTTTTTTTTAACTAATCCAGGTATACCTGCAAGTGGAACTACTCCTTCAGGACTTCAACACCACAGTTATCCTCCTACATCCAGCACCACCTATGAAAGTTCCAGCATGACCCCATTAAGGGGGTCTGAAGGGAGTCCAAAGCTAGTGAAGAGAGACTTCAATACCGTGGATGAGAATGTAGAGGATGATCAGGTGGTCAGTCAGAAAGATCTTGTTTCAGCTATGGCTGGGCTGCCCATCCAGGACCAAACTATAAATACTGTGGCTTCAGAGTTAGTGGTTGACATGCCAGACTATGCTTCAACTGTCAATGACGGGTGAGCACAATACAATCAATATCATTTCTTTAGAAGTTTGAATGGAAAAAAAAATTGAAGATCAAGAGCCATATTCATGAAAAGACTTAGGACCAAAAACCTGACTAGCTTAAGTCTAAAAATTAATTTAGTCCCCTGACCTATCCATGGGAATTTCTTAGTACTAAATTTTGGCATAAAGTTACACCTAACTCGAGGCTGGACTAAGTTCTAAATTTTAGACATGTCTATTTGTTCTCTACAAAAAATAAATAATGCTTATTTCTGTGTTTTTATAGTAATAGTGGGATGGTTTAATAGTCTAATTTGTCCATTTCAGCAGAAGAAATGACGATTCCAAGCCCTTTTATATGTTTTTATAATTTAGATCTACAATCTTACTTCGGGTGCAATTGAAGCATTTCACCCACCAGTCTATAGGAATAAAGTGAATAATGGATTTTATTATGGTATTTAATTTTCAAGATTTTAAAGCCATTTCTTTCAAAGTTCAATGTGGCTTCCTATTTTGTAGACTTTCTCTCCTTTTTTCTCATAGCTAGTCTACGTCCAAAATCTGCCATGAAATGATGAATACCGACTAATGTAGTAAAAAAACATTAGATGAGCTACGTCGATTTTTCATACTAAGTTAACATCTTCACATGAATACAGATCAAGGAATTTTTGTGAACTTATTACATATTTCATACCTACCATTAAGTCATTATAGATGAGCCAAAATTGTTGACATTGTAATGATTACATAGTTTTTTTACTTGAATAAATTAAAATTTAAATGACATCAATTTGTTTCTAAGAACAGATACCACTAGATATATTGCCTGTGCAGTTACAGAGTAGATATTACAAACTATGAAATATTCGTATATTTTTTTATATTCAATCTATCTATAGAATGGGTCTGGACCAGACTTGTAGTCCTCCTAGTATCAGCAAGTGCTATGGACCTGATCAGGTATTCTGTCTTTCTTTATTCTATCTTGCCTATAGTATATACAACCAAGAGGCTTATATATTTTTTATCTTGTATATTGATTCTGATGAGCCTTAGAATTTTGAAGTATCTCATGTTTCAAAGAATCAGAAGAAGTGATAAATTGTTCTCAGTAACTTTCAACGTGAAAGTTTAGAAAAACTAAATGATGATTATATTCAGTGAACCTGTAAACCAACAAGCTCAGATCCAGTGAGATCTTAAGCTTAACGAGGGATTCACAAAGTCCCAGTTTTTTTCCTCTTTGCCTCAATTATTAAATGTTGGATCGAACAAGCGTCAAATTTCCAACCTCAGGTTAAGTGAAATGAAGCAAGGTTGTAATGGGCTTCAATAGAAGATCAAAACCGCTTTAAAAATTTATGTATACCCTATATGCCTGGCATTTTGTATGTGCCACAAGAAATGTACAAGGCCCATTGTTTGACAATATGTTTGTGTACGCATTTATACACCCTAAGGTTGAGTGTATCAGGGAGAAGTGAAGGGCCAGTGCTATAGGGAAAAAACAATAGGCCATTCAGGCACTCCATACCTAGTGATAGTGCAGTGTGGAAAAAGAGAAGAAAAGGCAAACCTCTAGATGAAAGGTCACTTAGTATCCTTAAGGCTAAGCATAGTCAGCTTAAAGTTTCTTACTGTAATTGGATGCCCACTCTATTGCTCTTCACACACGGCTTGAATTTATGGCTATCGTCTGGACAATTATATGTCTGCGTAAAGAAAAGGGATTGTGTTTAGATCATCACTTTGTTTACCTTTCAACCTGTGCTCTAGACTTACAGGCACTCTGACAGCATAAGACAGTGATGACAGATGAAATGGCCGCTTTTAATGTGCCAATATTGGTTAGCACCTTCCCTTACCTTTTAACCACATCACTGGGCTGTGTACATACATCGTTTGCCTATCTGAAGGGTGTCCTATGCGCTGTGTACATACGCTGTATGTGCTTGATATAGCAAGTTTTGTTTCGCCACATTGAAAATCAGTTTCGGTTTTCATGGGATAAAAATACATTTACTTGAAAGCTCAAGTTTTCCCAAAACTTTTAATAGCTCATGGTATCATCGAAGTCTGACAAAGAATGTTTAACACATGCGAAACACATGTGTTTTTCCTTGCACAATCTAGATCTAGCCCATATTGTATGGAAGAGCATTAGTCTCAACTAGATTGAGATATTCACTAGCAAGCCATGGCTTTGCCTTTGATATATAGTTTTTGGTATCTATCGTTATTATTTCTAGATCTAGAGTTGTAGCAAATTTTTACATGACGGGCATAGCCATAATCTCACAAAAATTTCCTTAGCATGGGGTGGGGAAAATTGTGTAGCTGTCAAGGGGTTAAACAGATTTTACTCCAACATCATGTTCTGAGAGATTAAAAAAGAAGAGACGGAAACATTTTTTTTAGCAATAGTGGTTTCATAGAAGGTCCGAGTGCTAAGATGTTTTATATTTTTGTAGCAGCAGCAACAGTAATATTATTAGTATTAGTAGAGGTTGTAGTAAATTTAGCTAAGGCAGACCACTGAGACAGTAAAAAAACTTAAGTTATAAGTAGTGCTCAGCAGCAGTAATTATGAGACAGACATACAGTAGAGTACGGATAGTTCGAATTTTTGGATATTTAGAAGTCGATTAAAATACCCCAATATTTCTCTCTTTAAGCTCTATTAAAAATATCCGTTAGTTTGAAGTCGGAAAGAATGATCCAGTTAATTCAAAGTCGTCGTGGCATTTTTTTTTTTATTCAGAAAGCAAATCTCCTAGCTTGTAAAACAGACAAAGTGGTGCCAATTGCTATACTCCGAGCGGCAAGCGATTCTGTGAATGCGCGTGTGTGTGTGTTCGGCCTGCCTACATTACAGGCAAGAGTCTGCAATAAAAGAGACTGGGCTTGGCCTAGGGATCAGGTGTGGATGCTTTGTAGACTGGAAGAGGAGGGGAGTGGTGGTACCACACACGGTGATTGAACTCGGCATGTGGTCAGCGTGTGCGATGTTACCTTGTTGCACATTGCTCTTTTATGTCAATACAATGTAATTTTGATAGTGGCTCTGTGCTGGCCTGTCATAGATCTAGATCTAGACCTGGCTTTGTTTGGGAGGGTCTTTTCACTTGTGGTTCTTGGTTACGATAGGTGGGGCAAACTTGGGTTACATTATACATGTAATCATCTCCGTTAGCTGTGTATTTTTATATGTGTTAACTTTTATAACCTAGCCTAGGTCTACAAAGCTGCTGGCTTTCAGTCAGTGAAAGTACTTTGTAGCGCTCGGTCACTTATTATTATTTTAAGCTGTACTCTTTACATTCAGTGAAATCAGTTTCAATTTAGACAATATGGAATTTTCTCTTTCAAGTCAAAACCCTTTGAAGCGAAAAAACAAAAGCCTAAGCATTGAAAATACAATCAAATTGCTTGAAGAGGTGGATAAAAAAGTTTTGCCAAAGAAGGAAATTGCTTTGAAGTTTGGAATTCGCAGTCGCCCCCCTTGTATGTGTGTAACATTCCTGATCTGTCATCCACATTTTTCTCCTCTTTTTCTCTATGTATCCTGATAATTCGAAGTACCTTTTTTAGCCCAAAGACTTCGAAATAAACGGACGACTGTATTATAGTTCATCATAGATTTGTTCATTGATTGGTTACTGAATGTTTTTTTGTGTGATCCAGATTTTTCTTTTTAGCTTAGTAAGTCACTTATGGAGGGTTAGAAAAAACTGTCCAACATATTGTCAATCTGGTCTAAGTTATACTGACTCTGAGATTTAAGGGGTCGAGTACCAAGGCATCTGTAAGTCAAGCATTTTGAATCCCACAAAGGACAGGCATTTGTTCAATCATTTTAATACAGAAATTTGTTTTTCAAAAAATAAACTCAAAAAGTAGCTCTTAAATTCTGTTTGAAATATTTGTGACTGTTTGAATGCTGAAAATGTTCTTGTTTTTTAAAGGATGACTCCTACTCAACAGTGGCAGAGGATGCTATGGATCCAAAGCAATACTACAGTCAATTAATGGTGAGAAGCTTTTGTTTTCCAAATGTACTCATCAGCCTTTAGACTGAATTATATGTGTGTATTTATTTAAGATAAAATGCTTGTCAGCAGGCTTTATATTTAGTGAGGAAACTTTTAGAGTTGTTTGCTGAGGAAAAAAAAGATAAGCAGAGGAAATTTGTGGAATTTCATCCAACTAAAAAGACCTACTAATTGGAATTCAACTTTAAAATATGTGCCTGAATGAAGAAAGTGAGAAAGATTGAATATAGAGGTTAATTCTTTAAAAAGTATTCTTTTTTTTAAGCCTGAAAAAAAAATTAGGGACAACTAAAGAGAGAATGAGAGGGAGAGAGAAGATATTTAATTTTTTTAAGAATGTATTACTCCCTGGTTTCCAGAAGCTTTGGTTTAAAAAAATGTTGGAAATCTCTGAATTTTTCTCTTTTATCTCAACCCTACTTTGGAAACGGAAGAGCAAATATTTGTGTACATAATTGATTATATGTGCATCTTGGTTGCAGATACAATGAACTTTGGCTACATCAAAAATTAATGGTCTATGATTTTTTGACGATCTAGTCTAAACTGCTTTAATCTTAAGAAAATAAGGTACTACATGTATAGTAAACACCCTTTATTTGATTCTAGTGCTCATGGAACATATTTCATCTAATATAGGAAAATTGAGGTATGACTCAAGTTTATAAGAATGCATTGAAGCATATTTACCACTTTTATAAATGATACTTTAAATTCCAGTGGTATTTTCAGATATTATGAATGAAGTGTTTTTGTTTGTCATAATGGATCATGTAATATTCTTTCTCAAAAGCTATTGTCATTTGAGTGAATTTTGAAAGAACTAGAAAAGCAAATAAAGTTTAACACACCAGTTCATGTCAGAGTCAGTTATATAAGGCTGTCTAACTTTCTTCATTTTTTTTTAAACAAATCAGAAATAAAGTTTAAATGAATAGACTATGATCCAGGACTGGAGGTTGTAGATCATCTCTGTGGCATACGCAATATCTTTGTTTTGTAGGGAAAATGTGTACACAAGTTTTGGCTTCTACAATAAGATCCCATTACAGTCCACTTCTTCGTAACTTTTGCATTTTGTATAAATGAAGTGTTGTTTTTTTGGGGGGTTTTTTGTTTGTTTTTTTGCAACGGTTGTGGTTGTCGGTCCCCCTTGTTGTGCTGGGTGAACGACATTTTTTTTTCAATCATAGGATAAAAAATTCATGACATAATTGTTAATAAGCAGCTTTTTTTATCGTGATTAAAAAAATCTGCTGATTAACATTCATGTCATGAATTCAATATACCAAATGGTCTAACATATCATCAAAACATTTTGATGATATGTGAGACCATTTGGTATATTTTTAAGTTTGAAAGCATCAAAGTATTGTTGGCCTTTTCTGTTAACTTTTCTTGTTCTTTGCCGTCCCTAATTTCAGAACAATATCCAAATGTTTTTGAACAATGATAAAACTTGTGAGGCTGATTTGTCTGAGGATCACATCAAGACTGGAGCTGCTGTGAAGATTTCATCTCCCATCAAGTCAGTTTGTTCTGCATACTTTAAATATTTTTAATTGATCCAGTAGTTAGTATTTAATTTATCTTTGTTTGGGTTCCATGGTTCTTTGCACTAATTCTGAAGAGAATTTGCTTCCTAGTAAGCATTTTCATTTTGATTACATTGGAATGTGTGGAAGCACAGAAAAAAAAACATTTTTGGGTTCACCAGTTAAGGAGAAAGAAAAAGAGTATCTAAGGAAATAAATACAGAAAAAATCCAACTTCAGGAACTAGGAAAATCAGAGAAAATAAGTTGGGAACAGAATTTCTTCTGTTTAGTTTATTTGTGAGTTCAAGATTTTTTTATACTTAATTTTTCAAGAAAACATGTATTCTTGCTTAATGCTATCTATAATTAGCTGCACCAAACAAAAATCAAAATAAAGGGAAAATTATACCTCTGCTTAAATAGGGCTCAAATTTGCAGTCGTTACAGGTTTCCTTTTTCTTTCTTGCTGTAAGCCCAGGCTTGAAAATCTGTCATTTTTGCAATCTCTCATTCTTCTTGAAGTTTGAACAGATGCATTGGCCTCCATTGTATCCTTGTAATACCATCTGCATATATCAGGCTCCTGAAGAGCATGGTTTTTCATATAAGCTCAGTATTGTCAGTTTTAAAAGAATATTTAGTTAAGTTATCAATATCATTGATATCAGTTACATAACTACCATAGGTAGGTATAAAAAGGGAAGGGTTACTAGTTTTCAAATTAGAAAATGAATGTACACTATAAACTACCAAAATTGTCATCAAATTTTGGTGGACTCTTATAGTAAATTTTGACAATCAAAGGTTACCTTTATGAGATTTACCTTGATACCATAATATCTACCATTTATTTTATTCGCAATTAAAAAATATGGCAATGAACTTACGATTATGAATTTTTTTAAAGTATTTAATTCAAGAATAATCAAAATTTGAAAGTTTTAGTAAGATTTATCATACTTTTGTATTCAGATCTGGAGATGGAAGCTCTGCAAACTCCAGCATGATCCCGCGGATCAACTACGTGTCCATGATGCTAGGAAGCAGCCTGTGTGGCAGCCCAATGAAGGGAGGCTCACCATGGGACTCAGATCCTGGCCAGTCCATGGAAATTAACGCGATGGCGATGAAATACCTTAGTGATGAGCAGCTTACTCAAATGGCCATGTTGAGACAGATGCATAACAGCAACAGTGATGGGCAGGACAAGAAAACTGCAAGAGCTCTTCAGATGGTGATGGAGAAATACTGCCAGGCACCAAACACTCCTTCTTCAGCAGATATATCTCGCCTGGGCATTTCTCCAAACAATATGACAATGGCCACCCAGAGGTATTTAGAGAAGCATGGACTGCTGGGTAATGGTGAATCCATGATGATGACATCAGGAAGAGGACAAGGTAGCAGTAATGAGCTTTCCACATTTGACCATTCTCTTAAATTGCGCACAGATTTTAGTATGGCTCAAAGCAGTTCTGGGAATAATATATCAAGAAAAGATGGTATCAATAGTCTTTGTGAGCCTGTGACACCACGGAAATCTCCCCTCAGGCAGAATGTGATCAATACAGATTATGCAAAGCAGGGTTCTTCACCAGAGCTTAAGCCTATAAGCTCAAAGCAGAAAGTGCCATCTGGTGACTCAAAACGTATAAAAGCAGAGACTGGGCAGGAAAGATCAGAAAATGTTTCTTCCCCTCTCCAAAGATTTCCGAGGAGACAGGCTGCAAATCCAAGACAAAATGATTCTGTATCCACAGATGATCCTGATGAGGAGAACATACTTGACATTGCTAGGTTGAAACAGATGCCAAAGCTTTTATAACCCATTATATTTATTTCTAAATTTTCTCAATGTCCTTTGCATTACATACCATTTTCTCAATTTTCTGAGATCGCTCATCGAAAGCATAAGCGGTGTCTATTTGATGTACTGGTAATAATTGTCATGGCTGAGCCAAAATTTGAAGTGAAGAAGATAGGCAAACAATTACACACACATTTTCAAACCATAAAATTGTGTTATAATCCTTAGGCAAAGATTTCTCATTCTCAATCCTACGTTTGTTGGACCAATTCGTGTTTGTAAAAGTCCATTTATGCTGTGCTTAAGCATGACAAAATCTTGAATATTCCATGGTATACTCTTAGCCCATAAGTTGAAAATGAAAATCAAATTTTTGTGCAAAGAGAGGAAACTTTCCAATTATATACCAATAGCTTACAAATCTACCTGTGGGCTTCTTTAAAATATGTTGCAGTTGTAAGTTTCATTCTTATAAAAAAAACACATTTAGCCAATCATTAGAAGTAATTAGTGAAAAAAAAAAGGCTAAGGACAATCTTAGAATCAAAGATGGTATTGAAATAAAGTCTTTTTTTTCCTTTTTGGCAGTGACAGAGACCATATAGCTACTTTGGAGTTGAGGATCAGTCTTATTTGTATGGATATTAAATTATATAGGCCTACCTTAATACTTGATTACTGGTGTCTAACATTTTCATGGTCAGATTGATGTAAAATTAAAAATCACATACTGTCAAAACAATTGTACTTTAGTTTTTCACTAAAATAGATCATTTTGCTAAATTCGTATCCCTATTTAAAATGTAGAATTATAAGGCCAGCACATTGCTTAGCATTACTCAGATTACAATAATACTACCATAAGAGTAACACATCACTCGCTGAAGTCATTCCCCAGTCACTAGTACTTCTCACCTCTACTCGTGAAAAAAAAATAACCTCATTTTCTAGACAAATTATAATTTTTTTTCCCCCTGTGTAAGTCTATTTAAGGCCAACGCTTTGATACAATTTTTTTTAAAATCTTTTGTGCTATTCTCACCCCCTTTAACATTTGAATGAAATGTTTCAACACAGCACTTGAGAAAAAGTTTGTTACATTTTCATTAATTTAACCTTTCCTGCTCTCATAGTCAACTTACTCTTTTTTAAATAAAAAAAAGATACTGATCAATCTCAATAGAGATCTATACTCTGAACTTGTTTAGTTTTCAATATCTTTAGTGCCTATTTATAAAAGTGCCAAAAGTGTGTAGCATATGTATAACTCGTACATTATTTATTGTATAGTCATCATTAAGATATAGATAACTTATTTAATTCCACCCGTAGAATGTATCTATCATATTGATTGATATTTTCAAGGGTTCCAGATCCTTCATGTTGTTGCTGTTGTCATCAAATTGTAGCACTTTTTGCATTATAAACTTGATGAAAGGGGAATTTGATATTTAAAAGAAGTGTGATAAATGAGCATTATTTGAATATGACTTGTCCTCCTACAGTTTTGTTCAAATCAAACTATTGCCGTATTGGACTTTCTTTGATTGTCATGATGATTGTAATTTGTCCAGATGTTCTTTGTGTTTTAATTCTGCCCTATGAAAAGTAAAAATCTGTGACCTCCTTTGACAATGAATTTTCTTCAGTTTGTTATGAAATTAATAATTATTAATACTAATGCTGGTGCAGAATTTTCCAAAGATATATGTTGAGTTGTTACTTAAGTTGAACGAAAAAATATACAGTTGAGTCCGGTAATTTCAAAGTCATTGGGATAAAAAAAAAAAAGGAATTCCAATTATCAGGATACATAGAGAAAGTGAGGGAAAAAATGTGGACGACAGATCTAAAATGTTGTAACAGCGTGGGGGGGAGGCATGGCAAGGATGGTCCATTTAATTTTTTATTTTTTTTATTTTGATTTGAGCAGTGGAAAAAAAAAGCCCCTGTAAAACGACATTATAAATAAAGTCAGCAGTTTCAGTGCTTAGGCTTTTGTTTTTCACTTCTTTTTTCAAGAGGAAAATGCCATAATGTTAAAATTGAAAATAATTTCCAACTTAGAAATAACCAATATTTTTTTTGAATGAAGCTTTAAAAAAATTCGGTAAAATTAATCAACTTAAACATATCCAAGAATTAGAATTATCCGGTTCAGTGGAATACATTACAAGGCACTGTAAAGCACATTTAAGATTATGCTTTTTTGATAAATTTCAATCTCTTATGTTAAGGGTAGTTCTTTCTTTATAACTAAATCTTTGTGCAAAAATTATAAAGGCTTTAAATTCTTTTCATAAAGGAAAAGTACATTTTACAAAATCTGAAAGGAAAAGGGTCAGGGTTGGAATGCAAAAAAAAAAAATGAATTTCTTTCGCTCTACAATTTTAAATATTTTTAAAAATTGAAGGACTCCGCAAAAATCCTCAAGGGCCACACGCTGTTGCCCCAGTAAGTTCTAAATGTAACCATGTTTGTAAAAGCAGTTTCAATCAATTCATAAACGAGTTATGAAAATAAAATTGATATTGCGGCGTCATTTTTTCTAAAATTAAATAAACTGTTGACATTGGTTTTAATTAAAATGAAAACATTTGCAATTATCTTTCTCCTTTTGTGCATTTAACATTTGAAAAAAAAAAAGAAAAAAAAAGATTTTACATGATGAAGTAACAACCTTTGTTAAGTTATAACTGATTAAATCTTAACTTTTATGTTTGTAATGTCATGGAGTTTCTGTCGATTCGGAACAGTATGCACCAGTATGTGAATTAGATAGATCCTATAGTATATTTCAATCATTCCCTTTTCTTCTGTTGAAAATGAAAAATTAATCACAAAATAAATCAACAAAAACTGCAGGATAGATCAAGCATTTAATAGTTCACTGATTGTAACAAAGCAAGCACATACACTCACATGTGATAAACTTTGAAAACAAATCATTGGAACCATAATAAAAGCCTCTCTTTTTAAAATAATCTATAACTCAATTTTTTTCCACATGTAGCCTAGAAGTAGAAAGCCTCAGACCTGTAAGATGGCCGGCAATTCTTTTTTACTTGCTCGGATAATTAATGGACATTTTAGCCACTTATACTTTATTAAAATGAAATGAAGGTGACCTAAGACTCTTAGGTCACCTTATAAGAGTGTCCTTTTTTAACTTGCCATAAACATTTATCAATAGCCAAAATTGCACCACTAACAAAATTTTCAGACAATTTTTAGGCCTCACAGGCCTGGAAGGCCCTGTGGTTACAGAGTATTTTTCTTTCTGTTGTGGCTTTTCACTGTTAAACCTTTGTCAGTTTGTGGGTATCTCATACTTTCAACTCTGGTCTATCACAAAGTACCAGTCAGGCAGGAAAAATGTGCTGCACAAAACACCTATTCAAAAGAGTTATTATTATCCTTAAGTCAATGGGCTACACCATTTGCTGAGTCATTCAATCATGAATCCTTTACAAAGAACTGCAGTGATGTTGCAAGTAATAAGAAGTTTGAAAACTTTCAGTGCCAATCATCTCCCTAATTGGATTCATGACCATACTAGCAATTAAGCTTCTAAAATACATTTTTAAAAATCTTTAAAATGCTTAATGCAGATGAAAGTTTCAAGTTTTTATCAGTATCAGTTTCTAATTTCCCAACACATAACACCAAAAAAACGAAAGAGACGAAGCCTAAGCTTTTTCACATAGAGGGTTCTTTGGTAGGTCAAACTTTAGAAAAAAAGCATAAGTTTTTTGTTAGATATAGGTCTGCTAATTACTATTGACATGGAAGCAACACATTTGTCTTAAAACATAGCAAGTGTACAATTGTTATATTAACATTAAGATGTACATAATATACAATTACATTATACATGCCACAGCATTAACAATTTTTTTGTTTAAATAAAATTTCAGTGTAGAGGAGTATGCATTTAGATCACACAAAGAGTGTATCTGGAGGCTGGATAATCTATGCAATCAATTGTAATTACTAGATGCATCATCTTCACCAGATTTCAATGTGAACTTAAAAACTAGGGTTGCTGACAAACTTATAGCTACAAGTGTTGACAAAAGAAACCTTAGATTCTTAAACCACCTGGGGTAAGATAATGTGCCTGTGTCCCTTACTCCTGCATAGACAATTCCACCAGTCATAGTTAAAAAACTGATTGGATTTGGATAGAGCAGAACAGCAGGCCATGCTATTAGTGGTAAAAGTATGCTGTAGCTGAGAGACTGAAGTGATGCTTTCTCTGTTCTGTTGAGATGGTTCCCCCATGAAACTCCACCCAAAAAGGAAAGAATACATGCTCCATATACAAGTTGTGCTTGAGCAATTGAAGGGTTGAATTCTCCAGTGAGATACATATAAAAAGGAGCAGACATGAAAGGAATCAGACCTCCCAAGCCATATAACATATATGGGCCTGGTGATGATAAAAGGCTTCTGACACTGAAGAATTCGAACCTGCCTTTTTTCATCTGGCCAGATGGTGGTTTGCCTTTTATAGGTAGTATATTTGAATTCTGGCCTTCAGGTTTCAATACAATGCCAGTACTGTGAAGCTTTTGCACAGCCACATGTGCAAACGGTATACTTAAGTACTCCTGGGGTGTTTGTAAAGACATATGTTCCATCACAATCTGTTGAGTTTGCAAGACATGAATTTTACATACAGCCATTTGCCTAGCATGATGGAGGCAAGTGGAAAATCCCACTCTACAGTTTTTCGCAAGAGCCAAGGTCAACATTGTATGGGTTAGAACTCAGATGGCCAGCCTATATCAGAAAGTTGAATGAAAAGGAATAGATTATTGATTTGAGAATAAAGAATCTAAAGAATAAATTCGTTAAACTAATTTCCTGAATCAGATAAAAATGGCTTACATTGATATATACTATACATAAATATTAACCTAAACGAATTTACTTTATATGCACACGCACACACACACAAATTTTCAACTAAAATTGAACAAGATACTCCACATACTAAAACTCATCGCCTAAGATATTTATTAGAGGCTGAAAAGAATTGGTCAGATTCTTCCACTGTCTATAAAAAGTCAATCACACGATGTGATAAAAAAAACTTCAATATCTAATAAGGAAAAAAGATATGGACAGGTTGATTATTTTTAAGTCCTTAGGTTAAAATAGACATTGAATTAAAAAAAAAAAAACAAACCCACATCTTTCATATTGCAGAAGAGAAGAAACTGTGAAGTTACTTACAAAATAATAAAAGTTTCTTAACATAATTTGAAATGCCCGAAAAAATGTGACTCTCTAAAGGATGACATATTAACTTTTGAAAGTTAATAGTTTTGAACACAAAATCACAAAATAAAAACCTAATTTCATCCACTTTTCATAGATCAGGTTTCAAGAATCAAGTCTGCAAAGTTTTTGGATTGTTTTAACAGTAAAATCCTTTTTACTACACTTTGCTGTAAATTATATTTCACACAGTACAAACATAATTATTCTGCTCTGCCAAATGCCCTGTTAATAAGCTAACTGGTCATGGCAGCAGCACATTGCTCCTAGCCACATCAGTGCATGAGAGTCAACAGATGAGAAGAGACATAAATTAACATTAAATTGTGTGAACCAACAGTATTTTGGAGAATGAGAGATCTAGAGAGAGACAGGCAAATTATAAACCAATCACTGCTGCTATATTTAGGATGGGAGTACATCAGGATCGACATCACCAGATCAGCCAGTCAAGATGTTTTACTTTTAGATTAGAAAAGTCCTCTTCAATTTACAATGGTCCAAACAATTCAGCTGCTCCTGGCTCCATGTGGTAGAGTGTGTATTGTGCCCACATTCCCTTCAAAATTTTACAAATTTATTTTTAAAGAATGCTGCATCTATAAGCAAAAATGAAATATGTACATTTTATCTGAGCTAGGAGTAGGACTAAATTATAAACCTAAGCTTAGTTATTGAGAAAATAGTGGATTCGGTCAGACATATAAATGTGCTGCACTCATTGCGATTGTCATTAAAATTCGATTTAGAGCCTACTACGTATTTTGACATTGGAGCCCAAGATTCTAACTTGACATTCAAAGATTCAGTGGGCATGCCATACTCAGACTCAGAGTAGGCCTAATTTTCATTGTGCAATTTATGCTGTTTGAGATCACCTGTCAATTTGATGATTGGTAATTTTCAAGTGTGACTGGAGAATGGAGAAAATCAGAAATTCTACAATTCATGACCTTGCACAATGTTAAAGATTTTGGTACACACATTGCTTTTAATATTTTAACTGTAATTTTGACTAATCCGAAGACTATATTTTTTCAAAGATTTTTAAATAATCAGACTGAAATTTTTTAATATATGCATGTATGGATCTTGATTAAATTGTTTGACAGTGTCAACACTCTTACAGTTTATAAATTGGTACTTGATTGTTTACATCGCATGAGCTGCCATAACAGATTCTAATATGGATGTTATATTCTTTAGGTGTGGATCTAATATATCCCCTAACGTAGATCTAATCTAATCGCATGAGCAAAAATTTTTATTAAGAGAATTCAAAACGTTCATTTAATCATTTAACTCTGCCATGTTTGTTCAAGAGTTCATCTTGATTAATTTTTTAGATTAGTACAGTACCCATAGTAGGCCCTATCTACGCAAATCTACAGTTGTCCTGAAGAATTTAAAGCACATCACTTGCGATCATGATCGATAAATGTAGCTTATCACTATGAGATCTAATTTATTAATACTTAGATATATCTTGAACACTTGAAGAAGTTTAAGAATCGGGCTTCTTGAGCCTCTGCAACTTGGAGGTGAAGTTTGTTTTGGTTTCGCTTTAAAATAAAAGTATAGTTATAGCTTTTTAATGCAGCAGAAGAAAAAAATTGATGCGATGATTATTAGGAGTAAACCTTAATATTTTTATGTAAACTTATGAGAAAAGATTGTATTTGATTCTTTTTTTTTTTTATTTTAGTCATATATTTCAAAAACAGAGGTATATAACATTAATATTACTTTGCACCTCTCTTAGAGTATGTATGTTTCGTTTTACCAAGCACAGTAAAACATTTTGTGTTTTTACAAAGTCAACATGGCCGTCTAGCAACTTGTAAACAAACGTATTATCTAGATCTACTATCTTTAGCCCAGTGGAATATTGTTGTTATTTGAATCATAAATATAGCGTCGGGAAATTACACAAAGCCCATTACAAGATATTTAACTTTGTGCCCTTGCTTTAGAGTAAAACATAGAACATATCCAGATTTATAAAGACAACAACTTAAAACAGTAAAAGGACATTATGGGCTCTGCCAAACAGCAAGCATCCATTTCACGTATAATGAATATACTTCAAGAATGGGATAAGGGTGCAAAATCTGTTCGGAGAAAAATTTTACAAGACTTCATAGAACAAAATCAAAACAAAACTGGACCTGAACTCGAACAGGAGTTTGCACAGGCTGCTAGCTTGTTTTTGACAAGACTGACTGCTTGGCTCAGACTCTCGTATCCTTTTTACTCATGTACGATGTTTCAAATGATTGATAATGTTGTAATATGTAAATACAATAGTTTATCATATCACAATTCTAATTTTCTTTCCTTATATTCTTTTTTTCACAATATCAATTATCTTGACTCAAAGAAAACGTTTTCAGTAGGCCTATTAAATCATGAACCCACACGAATGTGGATTTAGATATTAATGATTGATTTAAATTTATCATTTTTTTTATGATAGGGCCAACAAGTATAAAGAAACAAGGAGGGTTTAATCATTTTTAACTAATTTTTATCTATATTTACGGAAATCTTGATAGATGGGTCAACCTATATTACCCCAACAGGAATTTTTATCTTGAACATATGAACTTAGGACAAAATCGACTTTCTTGGGTTTTTTTTTAATTATATACACACACACACATATATATATATATATATATATATATATATATATATATATATATATATATATATATATATATATATATATATGCTTCAATCCCTTAACATTTGCTCAGTTACATGACAGGCAACTGCTTGAACGAGTTACTCCAGTCAATCACTATATTCTTGTCAGCGTCCAGTGGGTAAGACAAATTACTCAAGTATAATTATAGATATATATTTATATATATATATATATATATATATATATAAAGCAAATAAATTTTGTTATTCCACATGATACATTATGTTTGAATGCAAGGCATATACAAAATTTTAAGATCCTTAAAAATGATCTTCAATTAAAATAAGGAAGGAGTTAGAAGAGAGGCCATATGGATAGGAACTGTATAATCTATAATTAAAACTACATAAAACTTATCTACAGCAGATACTTATTAAATGATTCTTAATGGAATAAGATTTAAGAGGCCAAAACTTTCTTTCTCCTTTCATTGTATTGTATATTGATAAGCATTGTCAAATAGGAGATTATGAGGTTATGTGCTGTTTGACAGGTTATAAAATATGAAAAATTTACTGTTAGGACCCTTTCAATGATTTACAATTATAACCTAAGTATGTGTTACAAACTCAGAATAAATGGGGAAAGGGGGAAAAAACTAAGGCAATAAAAATTATGATAATTATAATGATAATGATTCTTTTTCACTTTGCTTTGTTTTATCCATCCGTCTTAATACTTTCTGTACTTCTAGGCATAAGTTTATGACTGAGTTTATGGAGGTTGGAGGGACATTGACACTGTTGGAGATCATTGGTTTAAAACAAGCGAAGGAACATGACAAGGCAGAGGCTCTTAAATGCTTGCACCACATTGCAAATGCTGGGCGGAAATACAAGGAACTTATTTGTGAAAGCTATGGTACTGTTATTATTTTTTATGCTTTCTTGATGAAAGCTCAACAAAGTGTTTGCATTGATCATTAGTTAACAGAGCGTTCCACCATATATAATCACCTAGAGACTGTAAGAAGATCCCTCGACTTATGACAAAAGGGAAAGGCAGTGGAAGTCTAAAGATGTGTCATCTATGTGGTTTTGGAAAAATGAAAAAGGCAGAGAAAAAGATAACTTTTTAAAAAATTGTATTATAATAACTGCTTATAAATAAAATGATTAAGCAAGGAGGACAGCAAGAATGCAATTAAAAAAAAAGAAATGTAAACAGTGAGAGCTCTCACATTCAAGCATTCAGGCTATAAAGGAGTGTACAAGAAAACATATCTGATTCAGATCCTCAGAGTGTTACAGAGGAGGAAAATATTGATATTGATGGTTGCAGTCAAGCCAAATGCTGAGAAAGTGATGAATTAACTGAAGCTCAGCCTTGTCAAAAAATTCAGTTTTTGTTTGAAACTTGTTTGATCAATGTTTGGTTCTTTAAGCTGATATTGAAATAAATTCAGGGTAAGGAGGCCATACATATATTTCATTTAAAATTTCTTTCTTGTATAAATATTAAGTAGATGGTACATCAAATTTTATCTTATATAATTATACTATTGCTATTTTTAAACTTTCAATTTGAATTGAAATGAGTACCAAACTGCAGTATATAATTATATGTAATGATTTGAAGCAGGATGTGTTGAACAAAATTCATTCATTTATTATGACACATTATATAATGTTTTTGAACGTTCACTAAGGAGTGAAATATTTTGATGACTCATAAAATTATATTGCTTCTCATTAAAATATACATAGGAGTATACTTACATTGTATCCATTTGAAAATGTAAGTTTTTTTTATCATTTACAGTGAGGAAATGCTCAAAAGTGAACGACATTTCTGTTAATTGTTGTGGTTTTATTTTTGCATTTATATACGATCATCTAAGATCAGGAAACCTATTTGAAAAAAGATTCGATAAATTAATGTTTAACATATATTATACAATAGCTTTAAGCATTCAGGTACATTCAGTAATCAGTAAGACCCCAAAGGTTGTATTTAGAGGATAAAAGGTGTAGAAGAGAGCCTCCTCTACAAGAATGTTACTGTAATATCTAATGTAGATGACTTGAAGCAAAATTTGATATCATTTGACAAGATTTATGAAATAAAATCAAAATACATGCTATGAGAATATCAGTTTAGAAACATAGTACACCATGTTAATGATAATGCTTTGTAAAAAGAAAAAATTTAAATTTTCATTGTTTATTTCTGCAAAAAGGATGACTTCAAGAATAATTTCATACCAAATGTTTTACATGTTGACATTTTGTGCCACTGTTTATATTTTTTTTGGCCATTGATAACGAAATTTTGATGACATGACCGGTTTGTTTTAAATCTAGGAATAAGAGCTGTGGCTGAGTGCTTGGCCAAATCAAAAGGAGAGGAAACCCAAGATGCCTGTAAAAATCTGCTGCTAATGTTGGCACAAGGCAATCCTAAGTTCCAAAACCAGGTGATGAATTCTAAATTTCTTATGTGCTTTTGAAAAGAAAAATCTGTCATGTATATTGTTTTATATTAGGAATTGTTGTCAGCGTCTTTTGAAGAAAGCAAAGACCATTTTGCTCACAAATTTTACACTTAATTTGTACATATTGTTTAAAGAGACTGTAAGAACAATGAGGCTATTAAAAGAGAGAGAGAGAGAGAGAGAGAGAGAGAGAGAGAGAGAGAGAGAGAGAGAGAGAGAGAGAGAGCAGGAGAGAGAGACATAGAGACAGACAGACAGACAAACAGACAAACAGACAGACAGGCAAAAAGAGACTTAGGCAGAAGGCAAAAAAACATCTCATGAACTGCAGTTCAGTAATAAAATTTAATCCAAAAGGATGAGTTGTGCCAGAAGACTCAAAGAGAGACAAAGGCAGACAAAGAAGGACAGACACTACCAACTTATTTCAAAAATACAGGTTAAGTGTAAAAATTCTTTTCCTGTCTCCCCAAAGAATATACAACTTGAAACCAAACCTGCAGTAAGCTTTTTCAATAGGTTTCAAACATAACTTTGATGAGTTTGTAACTTTTCAGCACCTGGCTGGATGGTTGGGTTTGTTAAATGATTCAAGACATTTTGAAATCATTTTGCAGTGGGTTCTAGATAGTTAGTTTGGCAGAGCATTGAACTGGCTTTTAGGTGATTCTGGGTTCAATCTCTGGCTGGGACATCTGGTGTCTACCTAGAATGCCATATAAACATCCTCATCTTTGGCTTGAAGGAAAAGTGATGTTTTGATGTAAGATTCCTTGAAAAAAAATCACTTGACCTAGGGAGAGAAATATTTCAAGCAACTGTCAACCAATGAGTTAGTTTCTTGCTTCCTTTACAGGTCTACAAAGGTTTGATTGCACTTTTGCCCTGCAGCTCTCCAAAAGCTCAACAAATGGCCTGTAATGCATTGCGAGTTGTGCAGCCCACTGTTGGCTCTGCAAATGCTACCATCATTGAACCATTGCTTAATTTGCTCAGGACTTTGCATTTGGAGGTGCAATTTGAAGGTACATATGAGTTCTTTAAGGACAAATTTAAATTCAATAGGCTCTTATATTTTACTAATCTTCAGCAAATCATTTGTATGATACACTATTTCAGCAGCCACCTCTTTTTTTATTGTTTTTAAGGATTTAGTTCGAGTTCACCTTATCAAATCGCTATAAGAAAAATTCACATTCAATTACTTGCTTTTCATAAGCAAATTAGTCTTGTTTTTTTTGTGTGCTATATTCATGATGTATTTACAAATAATTGAGTTGCGTTTATGATATCGCCTTTATTTACAGTTTGTTATCATGCAAGCTTGCCTTGAGCCTAAAAAATTTTCACTCATAAAAATGCAGAATAGATTGATTCTATGCCTGTCTTCAAATATGTTGACTTATCTCATTTGATTTCAATAGCTATTGAGTTGATTAAAGATCTGATGGATTATGAAGTAGCTGATTCCCTTCTTTCTGGACTGGTTGCCTTGCTTAGACCAGCCCTAGAGGATGTCTTGGCCAGGAACGATCAGAAAGGTAGGTCAAAGCCTGCAAAAAGCTATCATGATTTGTTTCTTAATAGATTCTTCAAATTTTTTTTTTAATTGTTCTAGACTTTTCATTAGCAAATGGTGATTTAAAACAATGATAAACTCTGCCATTGCAATACACAAGCCAATGCTTTAGAATATGCCTAAATTATTTTATTTTAAAAGGTTGGTGGAATTACTGTTATCCTCTTGTTTCCATTTTAACCATTTGCCTCAGAAGTGATATTTTTGGAACCCACTGGTTCCATAAAATTTTTTTTTTTTAGGAAATTGTTTTTTTCATCATGTAAATATATGTGGATAGAATAATCAATTCATACATTTTATTTTTATCTTAATTGCTTTAAAGGGTAAATAATATTGTATTGGCTAAATTTTCAACCTCATCAGATTCAGAGGCAGGTCAAGTGAATACTCCACTACCTGTATTTGTACAACAAGCTGCAGCAGCCAAAACAATTGGGTAAGCATCACAAGCATGAAAAATAATGTTGACATTTCAGTCTTAAAATTTAACAAGCTTTGATCATTTTGATCGAGAGCAAACTTTAACAGTCCAGTATTAAGACAGTGACTTTTTGCCTAATGTACTGAATACACGTAAAATATATAAAGCAGGATTGTATGTTATCAAATGGCTGTGAGGACAGACATTATTTACCAAATATTGGCTGTTGTGCCATAAAGATGTTTACTCTTGAGAGATGAGAGTACGATGGAGGAAAGGGCATTTGGGGAGGAGGCAAGAAAGAAGAGAGGAGAAGTAAAAGCTAAAGGAGATAAAGAAGAAGATGGTAAGGAGGAAAAGGAGAAGGAGAGAGAAAGTGAAGGAAAAAGTGGTAGAGGAAAAAGAAGGAAGAGGAGAGGAAGTATTGCGACAAAGATTATTTGCTCACCATGGCCATATAGGGGAAAATTGGGACTTGTTTGCCTTATTTTATATTTGCATCTTTCTTGTTGCTGATTATTGAAAGTGTTTTTCTCGTTACTGACCTTTAAAGTTTAAACTGATGGCTGTAATCAAGTGAGCAGCAAAGATGTATTTAAGGTGAAAATTGTGTTAAGTGGTGTAAATGCTGAATGGGAGTGCAAAATTTCCTTGTCTTTGTTGTAGGAAGCATAGTAAAACCAGAGAAGTTTCCTATAAGAACATGTTCCATAACTGAGACAGATCATAGGGTATTATGTGATTCATATCTTGTTTGTTATGGTCAATCCGTAAGACAATGATCTCAGGTCATGGACAAGCCCATGACATTTTAAATGAATTGCTTGAAATAAACTCATGAAGAAAATTCAAAGAGAGATCTGGGCAGTCGCTTCACATATATAGAGAGAGATACTTTTTTTATGTTTAAACAATAAAATTAGACAAAATGCCCGAAGGAAAAAAAACCGGCAAGAACATTAATATTGTGGTAAAAAAAAATGGTCTTAAATGATAAATGTCAAGAACTTCTTTTGCAGTCATAAAGGTACTGAAAGCTTTCAATTCACAAATGATGCTATCTTTTTAAATAGTATAGAAAGTAGTTATGTGAAAGAGAATATTTTTTTTTTCATTTCCATTCTCAGGATCCTTGTAAGAGAGTCAAACAAAGTTGCTGAGAAGCTTGTTCAGGTGAGAGAACAAAAATATATGTTAATAAAAAAAAATAGCAATAAATATCACAAAAGGGATATTCTACTATAACTATGCTTTTGTTGGGCGCATGAGTGTAGATCTCCGTGTTTTAATAATAAAGTGTGACTGCAGACCTATCTCTGTATCCTAGACACTTTAATAAAAAAAAAAATTTGCACGCCATATATGTAAGGGGCCAGAGATGTGTCTTTGAAGCATAGTTGTTAATTCTCTATTCATATAGGTTCATAATTTTGAATGGAGGTAATTTGCCTATGAACATTTTCACACAATAAGACATGAACTGATCATCAATGATGGAGAGAACAAATAATAATATGTTGTTTGAAGTACCGTAATGTCCACTTTGCCTGAGTGCCATATGAGGAATGTCAAGCTTGCCTACACTGAAGTATGCCCAATAATTTAAACATAATTTGCAAGCTTCAGATCCGTAAAAAATGCATAAGAGATGAAGTCATTTTAATTTTCCTGTACTGCATGCACTACAATTAAAAAGACATAATCGTCTGTTACGTCTGCTAAAAAAAAAAAAAAAAAAAACCGAAAGCAGCGAGCATCGTAATGTACGTGTATAATACATAAAACAAGCAATAACCATCTCGTGCCAATCCTCCTTTCACATCACAAGAACGGCTTGTATATTTTCGGACATAAGGCAGCCTCTTTTTAGCTAATTACTGTGAGCGTGTCTCGGGTCGGAAATGGCCACAAGCCACAGTATATTCCTAATGCGTGTGTCCAGTCTTAATTATCGAGTTACAAACCTGCCGTTTATTGAGATGACCACTAAAATGGCCAGAATTCTACACCTCTTTAAAATCCTCTCTTAAAACCCTTACTCTCTTCACGGCATTCTATGTTGTCTCTATGATTTTTTTTTTAATTATATTTTCCAATACTTTTAATATTTTTTTTCTTTTCTGCTATCTTAATGACATGTGAGATTTTTTTTCTTCCTCATGAATATATGCACCCTTCTCCATTTTTTTTTTTAAGAAAGAGAGAGAGGGAGAGAGACACACAGAGAAAAGGGGGGGGGAGGAGAAGAGATGTGTGTGTGGGAAGGATAAGAAGAAGCAGGGGCGACACATAGGTTGCCAATATGTGATCGAATGAGAAAACCACAAAAGACAAGGCAGGTATACAGACAGTAAAAAAAAATTGCGATGAACCAGGGTGAAAATGGGGTTACAACAAAAAGACATTAAGAGAATGAAAAAGAGAGAGAGAAAGAGAGAGAGAGAGAGAGAGAGAGAGAGAGAGAGAGAGAGAGAGAGAGAGAGAGAGAGAGAGAGAGAAAGTTAAAACTGAAAAGGAGTAGTAGCGAATAATTTTAAGTGTGTCATTCATGAAGAGACTGGAATGAACAGAGAAGTCAGAGACAGAAAGCCGTAAAAAAAAAGAGGTGAAAAATTGGTGAGAGCATAGAAAGACAGAAACGGAATAGAAAAGGGAGAAAGAAATGAAGAGGCAGGGGTACATGCACGAAAAGGAGCGAGAGAGAGAGAGAGAGAGAGAGAGAGAGAGAGAGAGAGAGAGAGAGAGAGAGAGAGAGTATTAGAAAACTGTTCATTCTTCCAATTCCACCAACAATATACCCGGTAAAGGACTGTAGCTTACTCCAATCGATCTCAAATCAAAACTCATCAAATAGTTGACAATATATTTCTGCAGTTATGATTTTTTTTTTTCAAACAGTCCGAGTGTCATCAGAATATTTAGTCTCTCTTCTTAACGACAAAAATCAAGCAATACCCCTCTAACTTTCCCTTTTTCCTAATTAAAACAAGTTAACCTCTGTTCTGGTCATAACCTCATTAGAATTTTTTTTTTATTTAATATGAATGTTAATCTATCCAAATTAATTAATCTTGCATAAGGAAAGCAAAAAACTGTGAAGATCATTGCTTTGTATCATTTGGTTTTCTTTCTTATTTAATTCTTAATGCAACTTGTTTTCTTGCTACGTTCGAAAGATATGACTAACTTCTCTGAAAACACCAAAACAAATCTTGTGAAGGAGTTGCCTATGCATATTGTGATGCATATTGCTCCTTTTTGAAAATTTATTTTTTATTTCAAGAGCATTTAATAAAATAACTCATTTGTATGCTATATTATTTTTCCCAGTTGCGTGTCACCCACCATTTAATGTATGCCATGGGAAACACAGATTATGCAGACAGTCAACGGCAGGCGAGCATCACACTGGAGGTATCTTAATATCTCTCTTCATATATTTCTCTCTCTCTCTCTCTCTCTCTCTCTCTCTCTCTCTCTCTCTCTCTCTCTCTCTCTCTCTCTCTCTTTCTCTCTCTCTCTCAATCTATCTATCTATCTATCTATCTATCTATCTATCTATCTCACTTTCTCTCATTGTCTCTCGGTTCATTCTATGCCTCTTTCTGCCTCTGTTTCTCTCTTACTCCCTTGGCCTCACTCTTCTTGTCCTCAATCGTGTCACTTTCTCTCCTTCTTTCTCTATGTCGCTTTTTCTTTCCTCCTCTCCCTCCCCTGCTCACTATCTTTCCTCTTCTCTTCTCATCCTCTCTCTTTATCTATCTATCTCTCTCTATCTCTCCTTCCAGCTCTTACCCACCTTCCCGAATTTCTTTATTAAAAAATGACATACCCATTTTGCATTTTCCCTTGGGGTAGCAATATTGACTTAGTCTGAGCTTCTGTCGCTACTTGAACTCTTTGTTTTCTGGCGTCGTTTCGAGATCCCAATCGACGAAAGACAGACCCCTTGATATGATCGATATTTGATGTGGATGGCAATAGTTCTGAAGCGTTCTTTTTGTTAGAGATTCCAGTCTCTTCTGATCTTTATAGTATGAAATATGGCCTTGTCCTGTTGCAATACTCATCACTTTCTTGCACAGTTAATATCTCTTTGTGAGAGTGTATATTTCTAGTGTTTATAGACCAGAGCTGTAAACATTGAAAGCCATGATGGAGGGAAAAGCAACGATCATGCAAAAATCAGAGATCAAATTATTGTTCACTGATAATTAGCATAATGTGCCATAATGCCTGTACTTAATCTGGTATTGTTTTACGGTGGTTTTTTTTTTTTTTTTTTTGTAATTGGGTTGATTGTTATGTTGCTGTGGTTGTTCTTGTTGTTATTGTTGGTTTTTTTTAGCTGTTTTTTTTTTTAAATCAGGTTGCTTCATAATTAAGTGGTCAGTCTAATGTCTGGAATCTCAAGCAGTGGAAACTTTCCTATGTCAGCAATATTTTGTTATCATTATCGATGATATTATCTTTGTGAAGCTGTGAACAGCCAAACAGAGATTGCATGCGGAAAGTCTCACCATCAGTCGGATTTGGTTGTTTATCTCCGGGTGGTTCTGTTTTAAATGACCGTCTTAGGATTTGGTTTGTTTGTCTCCGGAAGCCTCTGTTTTAAATAAACGTCTTTTGTTAACTAGCCGAAAACTTTAGAGCCCCATCTCTGTTAAAAATAAATTTGAGATCTCAACGTTTGTCAAATAATTGCCTTAAAAGTGTTTGAGAGGTTTGACCTGATCTTGTTAAAAAAAAAAACAAAGTGTAAGTGTATTTAATTTATTTTGTTTCCCAGTGAGTTAAAAAATATAGACTTCATGATATTTTCCAAGCGATTGAACAGTTTTGTGCATTGTACTAAGAATGCTATGGCCTCGACCAAATTTGATGACAAAACATCTATAAACTCATAAAAACCGACGTGAAACACACAGAGTTGGCTATAGAAAACACAACACATATTAAGCTTATAACGAGAACGCACTAGATGGACAATGGCCCAGCGCGTGGGTGTTAAGCGTGCTGTGGTTCTCTTCAAAGAGAGGTTATTATGACCCGCTTCTGTAACGATTATCTCTACAATAAGTTGAGAAATAAAAAGGTCATACCTGAACTTATCTTGATTGCATCTTGCAGCCTAGTCCATCACTTGGCGGACACACTTTATTTGCTTGTACCAAATAAACACATATCTTCGCATGTTCGGACTCTATGTGCGAACATAATAGAGCATATTTATGTCAATGTGTAATCGCGAGGCTGTAGAACTTCATTTCATTTTTTTCCTGTTTTAGCCTCAGCACAGATAGGACAGATTTTTTTAAAGTCTATATATGCTTCTATTCTCAAGACCCCTGCTTTCTCCCCCACCCTTTTTTTTCATCTCTCTCTCTCTCTCTCTCTCTCTCTCTCTCTCTCTCTCTCTCTCTCTCTCTCTCTCTCTCTCTCTCTCTCTCTCTCTCTCTCTCTCTCCCACTCTCTATTTCTGTCTATCTATGTATCTTACTATCTATATCTATCCATCTCTCTCACTTTCTCCCTTTTCTCTTTTTCTTCCTTTATCTTCGGTGTTTGTCTTTCTTCCCGCTCTCTAAAATATCTTTAAACTCTTATTCTCTCGCTTAGAATTTTTAAAATCTACTTGAGCAGTAGAACAAAGTAGATGTTTTATATTTCATTTATGTTTGTTTGTTTGAAGCAAACCTCCTATGGAAAAGGCGGATTTTATAAAGAACGTTAAAAGCCAATAAATTAGTATAATTTAATAAGACAATGAGACCATTATGATCATTATTATAATAATACGCTTTCGATTGAAAGAGAAAACTGAAAAAAATCAATTTAGTTATAATCCCAAATGAATGTGATATCCCTCCCCTTCTCCATGTCTAGCCTCCATCTTGAGTTTAGCAGTCTTCTAGCATGGACACAATTACATGATCTCCAAACTTTATCTCGCCGCAAATGACTGTCATCGCAAAGAGAGATGGCTGCGATTCAGGATTTCCTGGCGGAACAGATTTGTACTAACGGTAGTACTTTGATTCTGCGATAGGGACGTGTCATCACTTCCTTAACACCCGCATAAGCCGAAACAAATACGGGTTACATTAACATTTCCGTTGTCGAAACAAACAGGATTGTCTTTCACCTGTCACGGCCGACAGTGGCCACGGCCTACATGTATACAATGCGTCACTAACGAGCTATTAAACAGTCACCGCTAGTTTCTCTTTTAGGAGCTTTTGGGACGAGAGAGGGGGTTGAGAGCGGCTGTTAGAGCGTTCACACAGAGGCGGAGAGAGATCACGGTTCTAATCTACCTATGCCTAGATAATTTGATTTTAAGTCTCGAAACGATCGTCCGCTGTGCAGGATGTCGAGTGAGGCTTGTCTGAAGAGTGGCTTGATCAACACAACATATACAAGATATCTGAGATTACATTCAAAATAAATAAAAAAAAGTTTTGTTTTTGTTGTTGTTGTTGTTGTTGTTGTTGTTGTTGTTGTTGTTATTGTCGTTAGTGTTGTTGTTTCAATGTAAAATAATCTCTCGCCGCGGCTTTTCCTTTCAATGTTGGGAGGGCGTCATTTTATCTTTTATGGTCATAGGCTTGATCTATCACCCCAAAAATTTCTGGATAACTCACATGGAGCCATACAATGGACGCATTACAATTAAGAGGGACCCAATGAAAACGGAAAATTACTTGTGCTACTGGTGCCTTCCATGGCTTCCCTTTTCTCCATTGCTTGCCTGTTTTCTGATGTAGTCTCTGAAGCACGATCAGGTATACTTGGAAAAAATGAAAGGAAGTCTCGCATCTAGTTCTTAATCTGTACGGTCCCAGATGATGAGCCGTGCGAGTCCTTTAGCTTCCAAGAATTGTGACAGCGGTTTTTATTTTAGTTTGAAGTACCCACAGATATGTGACTGACTGAAACCTGTAGCTGGTTCCTACCATCTTCTCTGTCCACAGCACTTCTGTCGGACTTTCCCGATCGTGGACGACCACGTGAGAGATGCTGTCGGCGAGACTCTCTATGACCTGTTTATGGTACGTATAATATATCTTCGCTTCTCTCCGTTCTTATCTTCCACTATCTCCTTAATGCCGTATCTCTATCTCATTATCTCCCCCCCCCACACACACACACACACCTTTTCCCCATTTCTTTATAATAATTACGAGATATCTTATTTTTCAATATTATTGATGCCTCTATCTTTACTGTCCAAAAAATGCAATGATTTCTCGTGTGTCCAGTCAAACCCAGAAACTCTGTACCTGAACATGAGCCACGTCCAGGCAGATGTCCTTGTCTCCAACAAGGTTAACATCCCGAAGCGTAAGTTGCGTGTATTGGTCAGTACAGAGCAAGTTAAATAGTGTCTACACGCCGTTTGTTTTTGAGACAAATTGAATTAAGAAAGTCAGATAGTTGTTATACTTTTACTTGATTTGATAGTGGATTAATTTGTGCTGTATGAAATAGCATCTTAAGTCTCACCATTGTAATGTTCAGATTTCACCATTTTATACAAAAGACGACACGAAGGTTCCTTCAGAATTTGAAATAAGTGCAAATCTACCTTCAAATTAAGAGAGCTTCAAATTTTATTATCAGTGATCATTTTTTGTGTTTGAGAAAAAAAATATCTGGACATTCAAGATTTACTAGGAATTTGAAATTAGATGTCCCGTGTATCACGGGTATTTAAATAATAAGAATGGTTAGTTTGTATTTGGAAAGATCAAGAAGGTACAAATAAAAAGTTAGCAATAAATTACTCTAAGGCAATGCATCTTTAAGTTAATAGATTGGGGAACAACAGAAATAGCTCTTTTGTGGTATTAATGCCCATATTGTTTTTCGGTTTTTGTTTTTGTTTTTTGTCGTTTTGTTGGTTTTTTTTTTGTTTGTTTGTTTGTTGTTGTTGTTTTTTTTTTTTTTGTTTTTTTTTCTTTGGGGGGGGGGGTTGTATTTGCAATTTTTTTTCATTTTTACCCACTTTTTTTTTTCGAAATTGTTCCTTCATAGTGTTGTGTTGAACATTAATATTTCATTGAGCTTTCTTAAGTCTTTTTGTTGATCTTTCACTGGAGCAAGATACTAAGAGGCAAATTACGTTTGTTTGCTTTTTTCATTTCTTCTTACAGTTGTGCAAAGAGTGGACTGACAAATCAGCATCGGCTCCACTAGATGTTACCGCCGGGTGCACCCAGATTAGTTATACAGGCATGAGATATTTACTTCACCCATGTTTGATTTCACCTATGATCCCATCGATCCCATTGATGAATCTGTTAAAAACCGCTCAGAAGATCACTACATCGGACATCAAATCTGTGATTGAATAAACCTTTATATAATGTACACACTTTAGCCTCGTTTTTTTTGTTTCCATGCATGACCATAATTATAATTTTATTGAATGAAAATGATTTGCATTACTATTTGAAAAGATAACCATATCAAGTGAGAAATGTTGGAAAAAAGAAAAAAAATAAGACTCATAACTATTTTTTAAGAACATGAGAAACAGTTAATTTATGTACTTTGACATTTTTTTTTATTTCATTGTCTCACCCTTTGTCTGTCTGTCTGTCTATCTTTCTATCTACTTATAAATTCGTCTATCTATCTCTATATCTATCTATATATGTATGTATGTATCTATCTATCTATATATGTATGTATGTATGTATGTATGTATGTATGTATGTATGTATGTATGTATGTAGCTATCTATCTATCTATCTATCTTTCTTTCTATCGGTCTTTCTAATATTTTTATATAAAAATTAATTTAAAAAAATGCTTGGCAAAATAGCTCTGGTGAAAATGCCTTACTCGGATGGAATATTAATTTATTTGCATCTCCAAAGCATGCACAATTTTAGAGGTAATGTAGTAAAATGATCTTTCATTAAGAGACATTTGTGCACCTGTAAGGCTGCTTGATACTTTGGATTACTGGTCGTTTTATTGTTTATTAATAAATGTCAAAAAGGAAAAAAATAACACAAAGATCCAGTACTTTGTTGCGATGATAACTATGGTAACTATTTTTGTGTTTTGATTAAGTGCACGGTATGTCCACTGTCAGTTTTCCATAATTATTATAAGCGATATAATGAATTGCTTTACTAATTGCCCACGCCATGAACACTATTGAGAAAAAATAATAACCTGGATCCATATAGCGGCAAAATCACCACCTTCTTACATCCATGCATCTTGTATATGGGCCATGCACTTATGCAAAGAACTGGACAAAATGTAACTAGATCCACAACATTCAAGTCACATAAGTCCAGGATTATAAGTAGCACATTTACAAATTTTAGGTACTGGTTTATTTCTTTCTTTTTATCAAAGATGTTTTTTGTTTTGGTCTTGATGTTGTCCATGAAGAAAGTATAGACAAAATACTGTCGCATTTGTACAACTATTTGTTTAGATTTGAGATTACACATTCACACAAAAATCTGATATTCCAATTGATGGGACATCAAGATTAAAAGAGTGAGAGAGACACAGAGACAGAGAAAGAGAAACAGTGAGAGAGACATACATACATACAGACATACAGATCAAAATAAATACCAAGCATTCGCGGTCATTCGTTGAAATTCGATGGTGCAGCTTTGGAGGATTAAATTTTTCGTTGTTACAGCAACATTTTTTTCGAAATCTCATCTGGTCGACATCGTTTCAGAAAAACTGTTTAGTAAAAACTCTATTTCTTATATTAGAAATAACACTTTTAAGAACCGCAGCTTTGTTTTAAGTTGGAATGTGGACTATGAGGAAAATCTTCTTTTCAGATTTATCTCTAAAACTTTTTAAAAACAAATTTCGAATGGGAAGTTCAATCGATTCTCCCCCTTTTATGAATGCTTTCCTGCAGATTGAAAGCTTTTTCACAGTTCTTCAGGTTGTCAGGGAAATGCGTCTTTGGCAGCGTCGCTCGAGTGAAGTTCCTCATGATGCGGTAGGTCTGTGATGCATTTTGATGACCCTTTTTTTTTTTTTTTTGGAGGCCATATTGTCAGTCTCACATGTTCCCCAAGCACCAAAAGCGGTCACTGGTCCGTATCAAGGCCATCTGCATCAGAATTACCGTTTTGCTTTCGGACGAGTGAGAAGAATTTGAAGCGAGGCAAATCTGGTGAATGCTACCACTACTCATCCTCGCTCATTGCTCATTATCCGCGGCGATATATGAAATTCACCTAGTTTCCCTACTGTTGATTGTCATTACGCTTCATGCCCCCAGGCTACTACAATACTTACAAAATTATAATCATCCATGTCTAACATGGTGACTGCGCTGATAGAGTTGCTACAGATTTGCTAACATCAATATTGGCCCACTAAAGGCAATGGATGCGCTTAAGACCTCTGGACTCATCCTGTTCTCGTTAATTTACATAACTAATGACCGACGGTCTCTCCTTGTTCACACACACTCTCGGCTTGAGCAACCCTTGCAAGCCGGGCCCTGACCGGACTTCGACCATTCCACAACAGGTCCGCCCCTCGGGAAGGAGTCACGGGTAAGCCTCAGAAAATCGAAATCTCGACAAAGTTTTGTACAACTGATGTAGCAAGAGGATATCTTATTTTGTTCATCATTTTATTACTTTGTTATTGACATACAGCTATGATCGTTTAAAATAGATTGAACAAATTGAAACCTAAATATTTCATCAATTTTATTGGAGAAGATAAATAATGATCGTAATTTTCCTTAAGGTTATCAGTGTTCTAAAAACACCACATTCCTTATAGTCAGTTAAAAGATTTAGCCATCACGACATTTTACGACATTTGAAAAAAATAAACAACAACAAAAAAAAACAGCGACACCCAGACGTACCTGTAGCCTTAGTTTTTTTTTCCCTAACGTATGAAAAACAAATCATACACCACAATATGTAGTCAAGTAATTATTATTCCCATGAGGTCATTGCACTCAATCAGAGCGCTTTTATGATCTTTTCGAACCCTCCAGATTCTTATTGTTTTGCAATTTCCTACATGAGATGCTCTAGGCAGGATATGACTTGCCTGAGAAGAATAAAGTTAGCAACTAGAACTTGTATTGCTTTGCAAATCATTTTCAATGACTCCAAGTTGCAGACTTGTGCTCTTTTAGAATGAAAAGTCAAAGCAAATTCTCTGATGCGCTTTTGTTGTTTAAAGGCTAAATAAACACGGTCGATACTACATTTGCCATAGGTGTACATGGAAAATTAATAAGCCACAGATTGGTGAAAGTTTTATTAGAGTGTTGACCCTCAGTGGTCTGCAATATTTTGACACACAACTGCTCAAACAAGTAAAACGCCACAAAGAAAGGTTAGCACGATCTATTGATGCCTAGTTTTTTTTCTATTCTGCACTTATTTCTTATATTTCAATCCGTACCTGCCAATTTGATTTATGATCCCCAGTTAAAAACTCAGCTGAAATATTTTTTATCTTATTAACCGAATGGTATGCATCATACGAAAAGACATAAACTAATAAAAATTTTAAAAAAGCCAGAATGCATTTGTCTTTTACGCATTTTTCGTGATTTTTTTAATAACATGTTTAATCACGCAGTTTGCACTCTTTATTACCTGCAGCTCAAAGTTAAAAAAGGCGTCAGTTAGGATAAAATCAAATTTTAGAGCTTGACTTCCTATACGAAGCCTTTTCTCTAATAAAATACTCATCTTAGAGACAGGCATAAAATTTCCATTGCTAAGTGTGGAAGAAAAATAGAAAGAGGAGAATCAAAGATTTAAAGTGTAATATGTCAATCTGGCACTGGGAACAAATATAACGTATGATATTTAAGAGCTGTTTGGTACATATGATTATGTCTGAGATTGCCTGATGCTGGCGAGAGGTGACAATACTGTTTGCTATTTGATATTTTCTAAGCTGCTTTGATACAAATTCAGATTTAAGTTCAAAACTTTTAGTCATTACCTTTTACACATCCTCAATAATCCTTCTTTTTTCGGTTTTTTTTTTTTTTTTTTTTTTTTTTGGGGGGGGGGTGTTGTTGGTATTGTTGCTTCTGGATATTGATGGGAGAAGAATTCAGATCCTATTTTATATTATAACAAATTCATTGATATTCCAACAATGACTTTAGATTCTTTTCGAGGCACTAATTCATATAAATTTATAGCGTACAATATTATGGTCTTCTATAAGTGCAGTGGGATGCTTCAGTTGTCCCAACATAATTATTGTTTTAGGAAAATTGAAAGCCAGTTCAGTACCTGGAAAAAATAACCATTTTTATCATTCAAGATATCTTTAAGATCATAGCCCAATCACTAACAAAACTCGTTTGAGCTGGTTTCTGACTTGAGCAATATATATTGTACAATAAAGTTTACCCAATTTGACAATTTTTTTGAATCGTTCATATGAAATAGATATTGTTTGTCTTCAATATTTCGATATCTAGGCCCATGCCGTAACACCTAACATATATGTTTACTATCTTTGATCCCACTCCTAGAGATGTAACAACCACAGGTGACGTCAGTTTCTGATTACAATACCACGATAACATTAAAGTGGCATATACGCGGAATTTGATATTATGGAAACATAGACGTAATGACACATAAAGTCTTGAGACAGAACTTCCTCTCAAGAATATGTAACAAATTGGAAAGCTTACTTCTATGCATATCGAAGAGGTTTGTAATATGATTGAAATACATTCTCTCTGCAGAGAGATTCGAATATATTCCAGCATAATTTGTGAACACACTCGAACAGAAATTGACAACAGAATCCAGATTATGGGTTGGAGACAATAACAAAAAAAAAAAAAATAAATAAAAAAAGCAACAAATAATCCATAAATCGGACATGGCTGTCGTGGAACAATTTGCATAACAATAGAGAAAGAGATAGAGAGAGAAGGAGAGAGAGAGAGAGAGAGAGAGAGAGAGAGAGAGAGAGAGAGAGAGAGAGAGAGAGAGAGAGAGAGAGAGAGAGAGAAAGCAAATTGGTACCTCAATGACTGAAAACTCTCAGTTTTTTATGCATCTTCAGTTTCTCCAAAAAGTCCAAGTCTTACGCCTTAAAAGTGCCATGTCATCCAGTAAAAGGTACTTTTGAGGGTCTTTCTAGGTAAGATGGCTGCCCTCATCCTCTTGCAGTGGTCGACAGTCGCGTCACATTGACTGGCACATTCTCTGATTTCGCTAACAATCTTTTCTGTTTCTTTTTTTTTCCCTTAAATTTAATTATAATTTTAAAACATTTCTTTTTACATTATCACACTCATAAATCTGACAGCAAATGTTCTTTTTTTCATAGTTTTGTTTCCTTTATTTTGAAATCAACTTCAGAATCAACAGGAGACGGAGAAAAGATGGTGGCAAACGACTACAACTACACGGTGGGAAGGCTATCACCTTTACCCTTTGACCCATCATTTGTCATGCCCAAGTTCATCTTATGGGATTGGACCAACACAATTTTCTTTACTAGAAGGGGTGAGCACTCTTTCCACTCTTTCTGTTCAGGGTTCATGAGAATCTCAAGGTTTTTCAAAGAGAATTTTTTTGGTGGGGAAGTGTGTGTGTGTGAGTGGCGACCCCGGGGGGGGGGGGGAGTGGTATTATGCTACAATTTCTGTGATCAAAAATAATCACCTAAAGCATGTCTGACAATGAGCTGATTCGAAACCTAGAATCATTTCTGGCGCTAAAAATTGAAAAAGCAAATTAGTACTATTTGTGCTGTATCTTAAACTATACTATCGCCTATAAAGTATAGTTAAAAACAACTTTTTTGTCAGGTTTTTATAACTTTTTATTATTTATCAGCTTAGAAATTTGTAGGTCAAACAGCTAAAGACAAGTAACTCAGTTTAAGTCTTTATTTTTTTCCACCGTGAGAAATAGTATCAGTTTGAAAGAAACAAGTGATGTTAGTAGATGAGAATAAAATATGGAAATATGGTAATAACAATTGTGACAAGAAGTCATTTTTTTCTTTTAGAGAAGTATTTCCATATCTCTCTCTGTTGTCTGTCTGTCTGTCTGTCTGTCTGTCTGTCTCTCTCTCTCTCTCTCTCTCTCTCTCTCTCTCTCTCTCATTCTCTCTCTCCTTTTCTCTCTGTCTCTGTCTCTTTCCCCCCTCCCTTCACTTTTGTCCTATAGTATCAAGTTTTATATTGTAAGGCATCTTTTGGGATCTGTAATGACTTCAAATCGCAAACTTCAGACATGTGCGTTGATGAATGATCCCAACTTCTCAGTTCATAGGGCTATTCTGTTTGAAGTGTAATAATAAATCTAAGATATTGTTGTGATGAACCAGCCCTGCCTAAATTGACTAAATATTCAATGTCCTTCACCTTCAGATGTGCGCATGATGGACTTCTTTCTCATCGAACCGGTGCATGTGAACATCGCAATAGCCTTGACCTACCTCGCCATAGTGGCTGTCGGGCCGATCCTCATGCGGCCCTTCAAGCCTTTCGTTCTCAAGTGGCCTCTCATCATCTACAACTTCTGCATGGTCGCCGTCTCCATCTACATGCTTTGTGAAGTAAGAGCACGGCATGGCTTCCCATGTTTCCTATAGTGCTGGGACGTTTTAACAATTCTGTCACGTGACATTCTTAATTAATAATGTCGCATAAAGATCGATTTTTTGGTAACTTTTGTGAACGAACACATATCTCTGGCTTACTTAATGAGAGCGAACTGGAGAAAGCAAAAACAAAGAATTTTGACCAAATTATCTTAATAGACAGTATTACCTTAATTTCTGTTAGAAGCAAGGTAAGTCTTGAATCATATTTAAACGTTATGCTCTTCCATATTTAGAATTAAATTTTTTTTTTTTACCTTTAATATACATTAGGTTCCAATGAGATCTCTCAAACGTCTAGAGTTTTTTTCACACCCGCAGTGTTAGCCTAACTCAAATTTCATATCAGTCTCTCTATAAGCAGCTGTCGCGATGCGTTAAATTTACAGTTAGATATTTTAAAAAATCTCATATTTTACAAAACTTGTTTGTTACTCACACAATTAACAGTTTTAAAAAAAAACGAGGCGAGGGTGACATGGTATGATTGTTTTTATGGTGTAACAAAAATCCGGTGATTGAATGTAATTATTATGACAAGATTGAACTTAAGCAAATATTTGCAATAGCAACCTCTAGTCATTTTTGTGTATAATCTATTCAAATGGGTCACACGAAAATGGTAAACAATATTGATAAATTCACAAAACAAAAAAGCCCCACCCCTATCCCCTCCCCCCTCTCCCTAAAGGAAAAAAATATATACTTTTATTAACTTATCCACTCGAGTTTAGAAATTCTGTTTTTGTTTCTCTAAGTTTGTATTTGATGTGCACAGGTCATCTACACGGCATATATCTCCAACTACACAATGTTCTGTCAGCCTGTGGACTTCTCCAGACATCCGCTCGCCATGCGGGTAAGTTGAACAGCTCAGGCCAGGGGATACTAGCGTGATTTAGAACTCAAGGTTATACTTTTCATATAATGTGGAAATAGATTCGGTATATGCACATTGACATACTGTGATGTGAGATTAGTTAATGCAGAAAGGCTTAAAGGCAGACATCGGAGCAATAAGAGACTTCTTGAAATGATATTTTTCTTGAAAAGTGCTGTAGGCCTACTTGAATAATACAGTCGTAAGTCCAAAATCTTACCGACTGTAAGAGTCTTTTCTATCTTGTCAAGGTAGAGCCTGCACAATATCAATCTTGAATAAGAATTGATAATTTATTTGTTAAATCAAATTTCCATATGTTTTATTATGTACAGGGATTTTTTTTTTAAATGTTTTGCTATAGCTATCTACAAAAGAGTCACGAATTTCGAATCGAAATAGATGTTGTAAAGCTGTATATATGTTTCATCAAAACTAATCTTACATTCCTAATCATACGTTATTGACCAAGTGTTGATCAAGTTGAAAGGTGTCAAGAATGAACATACACTATCAGATTGGTGCAAGTTTCATTCTCTTGAATCAAAAAGTTGCAATATCACCCTCTAACAAAGAAAGGACATTGCTAACCCTCATTAGAATTAAGCGGATGTGTACTTTATTGTCAGTCTATGTTCTCCTATCAATAATTTACACAAAAAATACGTAACGTGTATTATTAAATCGCTACAGATTCGTTAGGGGGCGATTAAACGGGTTTCAGCACTTGTGCTCTGTAATAGAAGTGTAACATGCGTTTATTCGGTACAGATTATCATTATAGATTTCTGTCTTGAATGTAACGCGGGGTGATTCTCAACGATTTTTTTCTCTCGAACACTCGTGAAAATAGCACAGCGCACGATTAACAAATGATCAGCGGAGAAATTGCGATTGATAAAAAATAATACACGAGCTTTTATGTCTCTTTTATCTACGATTTGTGAAAGTTTGCCTTGTGAACGCTCTTCAAACCGAAACAAAAATAAGATGGAAAGGGTAAAAATAATGTGGTGATATGCGGTACAACTTTCAAATGGCAATCTGTGGACTGCCAAAATTATTCTTCAGCCTCTATGTTTTACCTTGACGCAAAAATTGCATTTGAAACCAGAGAAGTTTCCTCTAAGGTAATTCTCTAGGTACGAGAAATTTAAAAAATAATGACACCTATTAACAAGCCTGATGAAACTCAAAATCAGAATTCGGTTCTGACCTATTGCATCTTCTGGGCATCATCCATACAACATTTTAAGGTTTTCCTGTTGTCAGGTATCCTGCAAAGAGATGGCTTGGATCTTACATCAAATAAAATCGGGAAATTTGTTAGAATGGGGCGTGAACACTGGCGTTACTTTAAATGCTGTGTCAACAGCTGAGTGTGCAGTGATTGCGGGGCGGGCACACAACACAGCTGTGATAATAAATTATACACAGTCTATATAACCTTCTTCCAATTGTCTTTATTATATCTGAAGACAAATAATGGCCGATATTTATGCTTCATAAAAACGAGTTTGTTTTTTATTGGCGAGCAATAACACTGTTTTACTTAACTCGATGCGTTAACACATAAAAAGGACAACAACAACAACAACAAAAGAGAGAAGAAAGAAAAAGAAAAAAAAAAAAACAATGGTCAAAAATATGAATGTCTATGTGGTTTTAATCATTGCCATTGAATGTTTTATTTGCCTGTTGTACTTTCGATTTTCTTTGTAGCATTTGTATGCTTGCTTGAAAACACAAGCTATCTATCCATCTTTAGATCTTGTCGTTTCACTTCCTCATTTGGTATGACATCTTTTGGTTGGTCCATGCTTCAGAAGTAAACTAGTGTGAACGCTGAATTATATTATTCTTCAAATGATCGTTTTTTTCAAAATTCACGAATGTGAGCATTTCGAAAAACTAAAAAACTAAGATCTCCTGTCACATTATAATTCAAAGGCACTGCCTATAAAACACTAACTACCAATTTAAACAAGCCTCGGCTTTCCTACACAACCAGTGATACTAATTTTCAAAACACATCGCCTTGCTTTTTTAATCAGTCTGTCTTTAGTGTAGAGGCCATCCGGCAAACGTGCTCTTCTATTCTCGCCCAATTGGAACAGTTTTGGATCTGAGCTGCAAGCTGCCTGGGGAAGACCTATTTGGTGGAATATAGTAAACATGATATCTTAGAGTGCATCGTATTTCAGTTGCTCAAGAAACTAATCAATTCCTTTGACCTTTCACAAGTTAAAAAAGGACTGGCTGACTGGAAAGTTTGAAAATTTTTAAAATTATTTCTAAAGGTAAAAACTGTTTGTTATAGAGGTTTGACTAATGTAACTACGTTACATACATTATAGTAAAACTATGGATTATTTTTCCAGATGGCGCGGCTGGTTTGGCTGTATTTCTTCACCAGATACGTCGAGTTTCTTGATACGGTGAGTCTGTACTGTCACTATTCCTTTTAACCCGTTTTGGAGCTGTGCTCTTTGTTCTAAAACCTTCACACTCTTCATCTCTATATATCTCGTTATCAATTTGTCTCTACATCATTCTGCCCATCTATTCCCTATTTATATAGTTACATTAAATTTTACTATTACTTTTCTGCTCTATCTTGCCCTTCAATGAATATCTACTTATTTTCCAAATGAATTTCTCCTGACAAGCAACTGACTTTTCCATTCGAACGCTTGATTCCTAGATATTCTTCATTCTGCGGAAGAAGAACAACCAACTGTCCTTCCTGCATGTGTACCATCACGTGACTATAGCTGGAACCTGGTGGGTGGCCGCCAATGTCGCTCCTGGAGGCATGAGTACGTCACCCCAGTTGCTCACTATCTTCCTCTCTTCGTCTTTTTTTTTACTTTTATAAGTTGTCACTGTATCTACATAAATCTCTACGCATCCTTTTTGCATCGCAGTAATTTTGGTACCGATAAGACTACGTGAGGAGATTTAACAGGTCTTATGTCCCTGTGAAGTCACGGATTGACCATGTAAATTCTACATTTGCCGCGACTGTTAAATCCTGGTCTACTTAACAGAGGTCCAGGTATTTGTACCTAAAGTCGGACAAGAAAAATCATTTTTTTCATTTACAATTCAAATTCAAGCTTTCATTCTTCCAAGTTTACGTCCAAGTTCTTTCAGTTGTTCATAAAACCTGTTTTTTCATCCTGTAAATGATTTTCACAAAAGACGTAAATATCACTAAATGATCTGTAAATTCAATCAGATGGCATCTTCTAATGAATATTTCCTTATTATCACCCATCTAGTGGTGCATTTGCTCACCCTGAACTGCTTCATCCACACCATCATGTACTCTTACTACGGGCTTTCGGCGCTCGGGCCACACATGCAGAAGTATCTGTGGTGGAAGAGACATCTCACCAAACTACAACTGGTAAGTCTTAAATCACACGAACTGAGGCGCCTTATGATTCTCAGAAAGCCTTTACTATAAAGTCTAGAGTCCACGGGTCATAATCATCTTATGAGAATATTGCAAATTATAAACTTTCGCGTTATCCATAAGGTGTTATTAAAAGCGTCCATATTCTACATTAATTTTTAGAAACATTTTAAACTTGACTTCGTGAATACCTTATTATAAAGCAATGGCGGACATAGAATAGCATTTCCAAAGATCTCGGTAGAAACACACTATCATCTCAAATTTTGTTTTTCACTTTTCCTTTCATTGTGTTGTCCCTATTATAGATCAGATCTAGATCTTTGTGCTTCATAATTTCAGAAATTCGCTCCACCGTACAAAATTTGGCCTAAGACGTTAAAAAGTCAAACAAAAGTAGTGTTAGCAAATCGTCTCAATTACATCTCTCCAGCTCTGTTTATCTCCAGTCGTCTTTGCCCACCCTCTCTTTTGCTGCATCTTCGCTACAACTAACATTCTCAAGTTATTTTGTAGATCCAGTTCTGCTGCATGCTGATCATCATGGGAACCAACACGACCTGTAACGACCCGAATTTCCCGCAGTTCCTGAACTACATCGGCGTGGTCTACTGCATCACAATCCTGTCGCTCTTCACAAACTTCTACATCCAGTCGTACTTGAAGAATAAAACAGTAAGTCGCGAGATTACCTGAAAACCTAGTACTTTTTATGATAGATAGAATTTTTCGAAGAAAGAGAAAGTCTATCTCGCTCTGTCTCCCTCTTCTGTCCTTCCCCTTTCTCCCCCCCCCCCTCCCAAAAAAAATCTCTCTCTCTCTCTCTCTCTCTCTCTCTCTCTCTCTCTCTCTCTCTCTCTCTCTCTCTCTCTCATTCTGAATCTATCATCTATCTACACTTCGATGATTTATCTATCTATCATTCTTTAATAATTATTTATCCTCTCTATATATTTATCCTCATCGCTTTATCTCTTTCCCTCCCTCTTCCTCACTTTTTTTCTTCATTTTTTTTACTTTCTATATCTGCCTCTCCTACCGACTGGCCAGTACCAACACCTCCTCTAAATCTCATCTTGTTCATTTGTGCCTCTTGCCAGACGAAGAAGAGTGTAGACCAAAACAAAACCAGCGGCAAACATCTACCAAACGGAGGTCAGCTCAAGTTCTCCCCAAATGGATCTCTCAAGTCGGAGGAAAACGGAAACCACTCCGAGGCCAACGGGTCTGCCTCAAAGAAGAAACACCCCCATTCGGAGTAAAGAGTCGCCATTACGTTAGGTTGAGAGATACTGAATCCAAATGACTGTTTAAAGTGCTTTTTCCTGCAATTAATTCATCGTGGCCTTCAAAGCATGAACGCTATAGCGAGAAAGAAAAGAAGAAAAAAAAAAATAGCATGCTTTAAGACAGAAACGTTTTTTTTTTTTTAAAGTCGATCATTCAGTACTGTCAATCCTTTTCAGAGTAGTCGATAGTAGTAGTATTGTTTGATTTGAAGGACAGAACAGTTATGTTGTAGAGCATACTAGGGGAACAATTCTTACGAAAAAAAACCTCTTCCTTTAAATTATGATTTCTTCAATTAGAATCAATAAGTAGAGAGTATAGTTTTGCAGTGAAACCACTTACTGTTGGAGAGCAGTAGCAAAAAAAAAATAAATAAATAAAAATAAGAAAACAAGTAACACAACGCTGCTTGCTGGTTTGTCCGACGTGTAATACTATTCTGTATGGTATGGTTAGCATGGCACACACAGGGCGACCCCATGGACGATAGTTATCTATAGACTCGAAGTCATGGGGGAAACTCTCACTTAACAGTATGTGTTATTATTACAATCATTATTGAGAGTTTTTTTTTTTTTTTTTTTTTTCGGTTATTATTATTATTATTATTATTATTATTATTATTATTATTATTATTATTATTATTATTATTATTATTATTATTATTTTTAACTATTATCATTATCATTTATTTTATCATCATCATAATCATCAACAGTAGCAGCAGCAGCAGCAGCAGCAGTAGTAGTAGTAGAAGTAGTAGTAGTAGTAGTAGTAGTAGTAGTAGTAGTAGTAGTAGTAGTAGTAGTAGTAGTAGTAGTAGTAGTAGTAGTAGTAGTAGTAGTAGTAGTAGTAGTAGTAGTAGTAGTAGTAGTAGTAGAAGTAACAGTAGTAACAGTAGCATTGTTTGTAGTAGTAGAAGTATTGAAAGATGTAGTAAACAAATATTGTGGTGATGGTGGCTGTAAAAGTTATAGGCTGTTTTTTGTTATTATTATTATTATTATTATTATTATTATTATTATTATTATTATTATTATTATTATTATTATTATTATTATTATTATTATTATTATTATTATTATTATTATTATTATTATTATTGTTGTTTTTGTTGTTGTTGTTGTTGTTGTTGTTGTTGTTGCTGTTGTTGTTGCTGCTGTTGCTGTTGTGTTATTGTTGTTGCTGTAACAGTTAATGTGACTGTTATAGTCTTTGTTGCTTTTTAAATAATATATCTTTTTTTTTTTTTGGTGATCCGAAATAAGCTGTGTCAACGTTGTTTCATTTCTATCACAGTTATATTTCCTTCTCATCGTAATTCTTATTTCTGCTGCAGGAACAATTGTTCAACTGTTGGTCTAGGTTTATTTTTTTCCCTATGCTTTCCTCTTTTTACTTTGTTCTTATTAGGATAATGACTGCTCGTCGAATTTTAATATTTTAATAACACATTTATAAGAGTACATATAGTGACCTTTTCTAAGTGAGAAGAAAAATTTGACGAAAGCAATCTAATTTGTTATATATATATTTTGGGTTCTTGAAACAAAAATGTCCTTAAAAATTCGCTCTGAATGTAAAATATTTCAATTGTTTCGTACAACATTTTTTTCGGATTTGGTCAACATAGCTTTTCGTGTTTGTATGCACTTTTCATTTTTCTTGTTTCTGAGATTTGATTTAAATCTTGCCTCAAACCCTTCGTCTTTCCTATACCTTTAATTCCTATCCATTTTTTATCCTATCAGAAAAAATTATAAAATGTAAAATTATGAGAAAATAAGTTTTGAAATGCATCGCCTTCCCTTTTTCTCGTTTGATTCTTATATATATATATATATATATATATATATATATATATATATATATATATATATAGCTATAGCTATTTATTATTTATTGATGCCGTGTTCTATTATGGTTTTCCTCTGTGATGTGCCTTGAAACTGACCAACTTCAGTCTGTTGTGGGGCGCTGGGACTGTGTGAGTCTGATAAATCAACGATTCCTACAAGTTGGTTGCCTCTTGTATGCCAGACTTAAAACTAACTCCTCTCTCTCTCTCTCTCTCTCTCTCTCTCTCTCTCTCTCTCTCTCTCTCTCTCTCTCTCTCTCTCTCTCTCTCTCTCTCTCTCTCTCTCTCTCTCTCTCTCTCCCGTCATCGTGTTTTCTATGAATCTTATCTCCCACTCTAAATCTATGCCTAACTCTCTCATCTTCTGCTTTTGTTTTTTAATTCAACTTTTCTCATAATCAATACCGCTTCGTCTGTGTCTTATTTATTTCTTTCTGGTCAATCTACACATTACCTGTACATCTATCTTTTATCTACTTATCTGACGGGCTGTCAATAAGAATCTATTTTTATTCTCCCTACTAATTACCTCATCGTTTATTTGTTTTTCCGTCTCACCACTACTGATGACCTCTTTATCTCTTTCTGTCTCCCTCCTCTTCTTCTTCTTCTTCTTCCACCAACTCTCTATCTCTTTCTCTTTGTTTTCTTATCCGTTGGTTGATAGCAATGGAACTTTCACTTTTCTTCGAGATGCGATGTAGGGTAAAATCGCCTGGCCGCTCTCTACCTTTAAAGACCACTTATATTGAACAACCAGCCCATAAATATGTGTACAGATTGTCGTGTTATTTCTTCATAGTTTCGCCTTTCAAGATACTTACCTGTGTTGTACCATTTATTACTCTGTCGATCTTTTTTTTTTTTTTTTTAATCTTTTTTTACTTTCCTTTTTTATCTTTTTGTGGGGAAAATAGGGAGCAATGATGAGATTTTCTCTATTTAAGTCAACTGTATTTCTTTCATTTGATTACATGTACTTTCAAATCTTATTGATAACACGGATCTGAATTCCATCGCCGAGACCTCGAGAGGTCATTCAAAACTAAAATAATATTATTAATTTACTTGGGCGAGAGTAAAAATAAGTGTGCATATTGCAAATATGATTGCGTTTGAAGTTGACGTTTAAGAGATAAGAAAGAAAATCTGTTTTGTAATGTAAATAAGAGATTTATGCTTTCCATGTGATTATTTTTTTCAAATTTAAATGGAGAAATAATGAATAAAGAATATTTCCATACGTATTTACTGATCATAAAAAATGTATTCTTGATTCACTGCATCAAAAACAGATATTGATCAAATGTTTGTGTTATACGCAAATAAAAGTACTGCATAGGACAATATATGCTTTTAGCCACTGTTAGCTGCAAAATCTAGTAAAGTCCTGACTTTTTGCTGTCAAAAAAAAAAAAAAAAAAAGAGAGGCTGACACGTGCCTATAACCAGCACTAGACACCCTTAAATTTTCAAGTCTTCTTCTGAAGAGAGGTTAATGATGTTGTTGACAAAAGCCTTTCATAAAATGGATGTAAATAAATTTGAAAACGCTAAATATCACTCTAGGTCTGAGTAACAGTAAAGGAGATCAGAAATATTTTTGGTTGACCTAATGATCTCTCCTGCATGTACCGGTAATGCACAGAAATCATTGGAGAAAAAGGGAAGCGTATTAAAAAAATGTCTTTATTCATTTCTATGTGAACGGATACATAAAATACTTTGGACGTTAACACATTAAGGTAGAAAATCAGGTTGGAGGTATTGATCTTCACCACAGTATGTCACCAAATATTATCAACGATTTCCCTCGAAAATAGTATACTTCTCTTTTTAAATAATATATAACTTACTTTAGCCTCGGTCGATCCTTTCATTCCCTCTATAATGGAAGAGCTTATTTATTTTTTTAATGCTGAATATTTATAACCTTGTTCTGAACGTAAAGCATGTCATGTTTTATAAAAGAACTGGAGTGAAATCTAGTCATATTGTGTACAGGAAAGGGCAGTTATAAGTCTCGCATTCATTTTAACGATTGTGTGTGTGTTTGTAGGGCGTGAATGCTTGTAAATGCATTAAGATTATAACATGTAGACACAGCCTGATTCGACAACACTAAAATGGAACACAATTTGTTGTGCTATACGGTATTAGTTCTCTATGCAGATTGATAAAGTTCCATCACCACAAAACTCCTTGATTATTTCTGGGTACTTTTGTCTTAAAATTAAAAAAAATTATTTGATCACGAGTATGTGACTGTTATATAACCATTTAAACATTAGATATATTAAGTTGGAATAGTAAAGAGTAGAATTCAAATTCAAATTCAAACCGAGTGCTCTCAAGCTAATCCATTCCAATGCTCAACCGCATAGTCTTTTCTCAAGTTACTCATATACTTGCAACTTAGATTTTTTATGTTAAAGACTTTTAAAGATGAAAGATGTAAGGCAACCGGGCTGTGAGTTGGAGATGGGTTTGTTTTGCTCATGGAGAACAATTCCTTATGTAAAACAAGCGAGCATTGACCACTGATGTAGGCCTACAACACAGGGGAAATAAATTTGGATTTTTTAAAAATTATTTTTGTGTAATATTCAGTTTGTTATTTCCTTAGTGAGTAGCTGTTGCAGACTTTGCTGAATACTCTGTCACAACAACCAGTAAAACAACAGAAGTTAAATACAAAGTGTCACAATACATGGTGAAAGTAAACAATTAAAGAAGAAGATTTAACAGAAAAATATCCTGTTGTTTGGGTTGACTTTTTTATACTGAGATATTGGGTTGACTTTTTTATACTGAGATATTGTACTATTCATAAACTTAGGCGGAATGTATATTGAAAGAGTTAAGAACCTCATATCCTACCTCCTTTTGGCCCAGCACATTTATTTGTTCTCTTAACTATACTTGTATGGCTGCAATTGAGATTTGCACCTCTACTACAAAGATTGCCACATCATCTGCAAAACGATATATCCCAGGATGTTTTGATGTTGAATGTTATGCCATTGGTATAAACCAGGAAGAATGTATACAGTTAATTCGCGACAGACATAGTGTTGTTAGCTAGACTCTGGTTGTTTTTCTGTTTCCTGATAAATTATCAATCTCTTTATGGTGTGCAGAACGTCAGAAAGAACCACAAGCCTTCCGCTGTTACGCGCTTTTGAATTTGCTATACTGCAGTTAAACTTGCATTCATCAGGTCAACAACTTGACAGATAGTTTGTGTATTATTGTATTAAGGCCTTCCGCTAGGAGTGTCGTCCGACCTCGCAGCTTCGGCAGCCTTCTTTATGTCTGCGGTGAAGGTAAACCATTCTTGTCTTCTTTCTGCAATCTTTCTTATTGTTTCCAGGTCTTTTTGTGATGTGAGAGAGATGCTCCGATTTTGCAGTATCTTGAGATCGTTATTGAGAGTCATTGGGAGTGTGGTGATCGGCCTACCCCTGGCTCGCTTGGCATTGTCGTGGAAATAGAATGCCATAGCTTTGTTGGCAGGGATCGATGGTTCTCGCCTAAGTACATGACCGAACAGCCTCCACCTTGCTTGCAACACTTCCAAAGAAATTGGGGTTTGTTCACATTTTTTGTAGAGGGACTTATTTGAAATTTTTGTTGGGTATCGAATTCCCAGAACCCTGCGCAGCTGCTTTCGATGGAAAGAGTCCAACTTTTCTTCGTCTGTTTTGGTCAGTGCCCATGTGCCGCAATTGTATAACAGAACTGGCCTCACTAAGGTGTTATATAGCTTAATTCTTGTGCGCTGCTTGGTTTTGTCCGCTCTGTGCCATATCTGTTCCATCTTATTCAATGCTATGTTTGATAGGTGTTTTCTGTGTTCTATGTCTTCTTTACTGCCGAGCAGTGAACCCACTTTCTTTGATGTTTTCCATTCCTCTGAATGTTTTCTTACTGAGGTGTGCTCCGTTTTGTCTACATTGACTTTGAGTTTGTGAACTTTGAGTGTTTCTTCTATTTTTTCCACATTCACTGGTTGGTTGCCAATAAAGTCTATGTCGTCAGCATATACTATCTCATTAGGAAGATGTGCCTCTGTTGTGTTTGATGGGCTGTCGAGCGTTGATCTCACATTTTTCAGTGCTTGTTCAAGATAGATGATGAAAAGTACTGGACTTAGGCTGTCTCCTTGAGGGGTGCCTATGTTTGTGAGAAAGGGTTCTTCAGTGTTGGCGCCGCTGATTTTAACGTTGAGTGTTGTATTGCTCAGCAGGAATTGTATATTCGCTTTTCGTCTTCCGTGACAAGATTTGTCAATAATTGCAGTAGCTGTTTTCTGTCAATTGTGTCAAATGCCGCAGACATATCTATCCCTGTGATGTCTCTTTCGATGTCCGCATAATTGAGAACCTTGGCTGAGATCCATCTGTGGGCCCATACTACATCAGACGTACTACGGTTAGGCCTGAAGCCACTTTGACTGCAAGAGATATAGTTTTCCACAGCAGGCCTTATTCTAGTTAGAGCGATAGTTGAAAGCACTTTCCTTATAGAGTTCAACAATGTAACAGGGCGCAGATTTTGTGGTGGTCCTGGCTTGGGTAGCGCTACCAGGATTCCATTGTTGATGTCTAGATCTTCATGATTCTCGAATGTCTTATTTATTATCATTGCGATTTGATTGTCAAGAATTTCCGGTGCAAACTTAAGGTATTCATTACATATATTATCTTCTCCAGGAGCGCGTCCATTGTTTAGCTGTTTTATGCTTTGTCTGACTTCTTTTTCACTGATTGGGTTGTTAAGTGCACGGGGTTGCCCACTAAATGGCTGAATGTACAGATAGTTTACCACATGATAAAACCAACAATAACTTTTCCATTTAAGAATATTGAGAGATGTTTATACCATACATTCATAAATACTTAAGTGCTCTTTAAAAAAAACATTCAATCAGACAACAACTTCATTGCAAACGCGAGCAATAGATAATAATATATATATGTATATATGTATTTACAACATATAACAAATATCAGTAAAACCATATGTAGTGAGGCAAGTTGATTTTGTCACAACAGATCCGTCGTTTGTATGGAGAATAAGTTACTCACAGGAATGAAAGCCCACTAGTACTTCTCATTTGGCAAAAAAATCAGCAAATTACAGTACAAGCATTCTGCACATCTTCACAGAGATCCATTGAGGATAGCAAAAGGGAGATCAAGAAATATACTTCTGCAAAACAAGGCATAACCATAGTTTGAGAAGCTATTGTTAGAGGTTCATGGGTGTTTAAAAAAAGTTTTTTCCCCCACCTCCTGTCCTTTTCACCAAAACAAAATGTTTTAAACTATCTGTTTTGTGAGGTAAAAGCGGAAATAATAAAGAATATCAAAGAAGTATTGATAATTATTCAAAAAGTAAGAAAAATAATCAAAATAGGGCATTTAATGAGTGAAGTATAAAAAAGTGAAGGGAGAGAGTAAGAGAGAGAGAGAGAGAGAGAGAGAGAGAGAGAGAGAGAGAGAGAGAGAGAGAGAGAGAGAGAGAGAGAGAGAGAGAGAGAGAGAGAGAGACAGACAGACAGACAGACAGACAGGTTTAAAAAGAGACAGGCACACCACTTTATAACTACGGGACTAAAAAAAGAAACAACACAAGTATAGATTAAACATAAAAACGTTTCGCCTTTATTGTGGCTTCATCAGAGTGTGTAGGAAAAAATTGACTTCAACAAGTTAAACAAAACATTGGGGGAGCTGGGCTCAGACGGGACAAATGATTGGTTGGGGGAGGGGCAGTGCGCAGAATGCTTCAAGGTTCAGTGCAATGGCTAGGGATGGTGATGGCAGAGGGCGTGACCTCGTTGATATGAGGGTAAGATAAGGCTGGAGCGCGAGTTTGGAATAAAATATTAGGGCTGGTTAGTGTCTGTAGAGAAATCAAAATTCAAAAATTGGGAAAAGGTTTTTTGGGTTTTACACCTGATTCAAATGGGAATGCGCGTGTAGAAGAAATAGTTGATACGTTACAGGGCGAGATGTAGAGGGTCTCTAATAAATATAGGTGGTACTGTAGGCGGGGATGGCGATTGATAGACCATATAAATATCCATACCCTCTACATCTCGCCCTGTAACGTATCAACTATCATTCTTCTACACGCGCATTCCCATTTGAATCAGGTGTAAAACCCAAAAAACCTTTTCCCAATTTTTGAATTTTGATTTCTCTACAGACACTAACCAGCCCTAATATTTTATTCCAAACTCGCGCTCCAGCCTTATCTTACCCTCATATCAACGAGGTCACGCCCTCTGCCATCACCATCCCTAGCCATTGCACTGAACCTTGAAGCATTCTGCGCACTGCCCCTCCCCCAACCAATCATTTGTCCCGTCTGAGCCCAGCTCCCCCAATGTTTTGTTTAACTTGTTGAAGTCAATTTTTTCCTACACACTCTGATGAAGCCACAATAAAGGCGAAACGTTTTTATGTTTAATCTATACTTGTGTTGTTTCTTTTTTTAGTCCCGTAGTTATAAAGTGGTGTGCCTGTCTCTTTTTAAACCTGGTTTCACACTATTTACAGACACACACGCGTCCTTTTTGGATCCTTTATAATTACCAAGTTGTCCTCCAAGTGTGGTGTTTTTGCTTTTCTATTTGGAGACAGACAGACAGACAGATATATAGGAAAAGAGAGTGACTAAAATATGTATCTATTGACTTGCATTATGTATAGACCTGTAGATAGATAGGCAGACAGATTTAAAATAGAAATAAAGATAGATAATTTAATATAAATAGAAATACCAATAGCCAAATAGATTGATGGATAGAGGGCAATTGAATATATACAGAGAGAAAGATATACAGATAAAGAAATAGGTAGATAGATAAACAGACACTAATTCGTCAAAGGCAGAAGTTGAATAGGATAAAGAAAAAAAATGAAGAAGATTTACTGGGAATTATAACTGTACTTCTATGGAATACATAATAACAATGAATAGATCTTACTGGAAATGTAAAAAAATGTAAAACTAAATATTTCATGAATATTGTTGAATTTTATAGAAATTCAGGGCTACAATAAATTTATAGAAATAACTCGTCACAAGAGACTGAAATACTAAATGGTTCGTTTTAAAACTTAATTTTAAAGAGATCACAGGGTGGAAATCCTGATCCCTGGTAGAAAGGCACTTTAGACTGCTAGAGAAACAACTTGGTATAATTTAGGTTGATTGAAAGGGCCAGCAACAGGGAACTGTCCCTTCCATAGCACTCCTTGCTGTCACATAATTGTCTCATATAAACTAAGATGAAGAAAGCATCGAACCCCATACCTCAGTTGACTGAATCAGATCTGCCAGGAAACATTTAATATTCATTTAGGCATTATAATGATATGGAATAAATATATGAGCCATGATTGAAGAAGGCAGTCCACTTTGGGTTAGCATAGCAAGTAGAAATGCAGCTTCTTTTTTTTTTTAAACTAAAATCACACGACTGCAGGGCACAAAAATAGTAACAGAGATACTAATTGTTTGATATGCCTTGGATTATCTTGTGAATATGACAGCAGCTTGAGTGAAGGGATAACCAAAGTTTCTATTATATTCATTAATGATTTATCAATGGCTTAAGAATATTTTAAAGTGAAAAGAAAAGACAACAAAAGCAAAAACTAAACTAATTTATGAAATAGACTACATAAACATAACATTTGAAGAAGTAAAAAACAAAGTAAGAATCAAATTCACCACAAGAAATATTTTACGTAATCAAAGAGTTGAAATATCTCAAAACATAAGTCTGTGAATATGGCAAACTTTATCTTTTCATTCTCTTTAGTTTAAAATTGCGAAAGAAGATCAACATTGCCTTATTGTGAGTGGGTTTTATCAAACTATCACTGTATCACATTGAGTTTAGTTAGGGACTAATAATCCCTTTAAAAGAGAGATTTCTGATCAAAGCATTCTTCCATAGTCTTTGATATTATTTCATTCCACTATTATCAAATCTGGTCGTGTGTTAACATAATGACTTTCAAATATTCAGCTAAAGCTTGGCCATGTATGATTTTATCCTGACTGAAATATTTCTCTCAAACTGCATTATGCAAATAAATATGGTTGATCTTTAGCTAATTAAATTGAGTTGAGTTTAATCTTTTATACTTTTAACTTTGGATTTCAAATAATTATGTTTAGAAATAGATAGATGAAGGCATAAATGACACTATATCCCCGTCATTTCTCAAAATACTGACAAAACAGGTAAGGATGGGATGAAAGTTGATTTTTTTTTTTTTAAGTTTGGTTAAGAATAAGAATGAGTGTCACATCGCAAGGATTAACACATCTCAAAAACGGTTTTTCTGTTCATTATGTTAAGGCCAACAAAAATGCATCTTCAGTTAGATCTATACATAATTTTGTCTTGATAAACTCCATTGAGTCCCTCTATTGTTCTTTTGATCAGTTCAGATAACTGTGCTATAAGAACAAGTACATGAATGACATACAGGAGTGGATTAGCGATAGCTGTGGTTTTGTTTTTTGTATTTTTTTATATATATATATATATATATATATATATATATATATACGGTATATATATATTAAATAAAGGGTAAATGATGATGAAAAGGTTAAATGAAATTGGAATGTCAAAAGATTAAAACATAAAATTCATTGTCGTGGTTGTATCTGATCTGAGTAAATGTTGCCTTTACATTTTCAAGATGTATATTACAAAACAAAGCCAATACAAAGCATTTCTAAATACAGTATCAACAATTTTACTCAAATAAAGAAAACATAGTTTTCAAAATAGTAATCTCAGAAATTGAAACATAGCATCGACCATTCACATTATCACAAATTGGGTGATATTTGAAAACAAAGCTTGTTAGTAATATTGCCTCCAAACTGTGAGTGAAAAAGTTTCATTATGAAGTTCAACACTTGTGTATTCCACAATAAACAAAATTATACTTAAAAAATAACTTAAACTGATTCAACCTGTATAATTCTTGTCTCCTGCTCTTTCTCATCGAACGAAAACAAGTATTCAAGATGAGGCAAAGCGGTTTAAGTCTTTCTACAGCTGCAATAGTTTGCAATATCCACCACACAACTCTATACCTGTTGACATTACAGATCCATGGGAAAAGTTAGAAACATGAATTCATGCTTTTGAGGGAGAGAAAGGGACATTTTTTTGTCTTTTTAAGACAGTATATTGTACCTTCAGAGAAGGACTATTTTGCTTCAACCACTTCATCAATAAGAATTTTTTTAAAATTATAAATGCTATATTGCACCACTGATTTTTTTTAAATTCTGTCACCTCAAAACGTCATCTTATCATAAAAAAGAAGAATATAAGGTGTTCTGCTTTCCTAAGTTGTTTTCTTTGAAGATTTTTTTTGGCATTAATTTGTGTATGAGCCCTAACAAAGTAAACTTCAGAATTGTGGCATGCATATTCCTTGTGGATAAAAGTTTCCAGAGGCTCAGAAACTTCTGTTTAAGAATGATGATTTGTTTTAATGAGATGTCATGTATTAATTAACATAGTACCAATCACAGATACCCATCTCCTAGACATACAAGGTACATGCAAGGCTCAGATGTAATCTCCTTCAATCAAGTTTGGGGAAAAAAGCATTTTAGTTCAAACCATCTATGAATTCATACATATTAGCTCACTCATATGCAAGGTTTAAAAAAAGGGACGATACAAAAATAAGCAGATTAAAACTTGCATTTTAACATCACTAATCAATTTCATATTAATGCTCCATTCAAATGCATAATCTGTTTCACAAGGCTACAAGAGTCCTATCTGCTGACAAATGGAGTCAGGTTAACCCCCACAATTCAATTTAGCTCTTTATTGAAATCTAATGGAACTTATCAGGATTGTGTTCTTCGTCTTTTCTAATGGAAATTTTTGGAGTGAAACACCTAACTGATAATGAAAAAAAAGAGCAAACCCTTTCAGCCGCAAAACCTTTGCCAGACTTTTCAGTGAAAAAGAAACATGATTTCATTCACACCTAAAAAATACGAGTCTTTCATAGAGAGTAGCAAAATTGCTGAACATTGCAACAAGAAAGATGAAGCTTTAACAGCAAAGTATAAATTTCAAAGGACCTTCAAGCTGTGCTGCTCTCCAAAAAATCAAAGGTAGCCATTCTTACAATTAAATCAAGTTGCAGTGCACCTATATCACTATAAATGACATGGGATCATGCAATAATGACGATTTCCGGTGGCCTGAAGCTGACTTGGTACTTGCATGAAATGAATTTGCTTGCTGGGTGGGTGTAATTAATTCAGTAACAAGTTGTACCATGCTAAAATTACTCTCCACTCTAATTGGTGAACATACTTCAACATAATTTGACTCTGCCAAAGGGTCTGTTAAATTCATAATGGACAGGAATTAGAAGTTTTGGGAGAAGACAAATAAATGATAAAAGATAAGGGTGTGTCGCTGATGAAGCAAACAATATCCAATACAGATAATTTTGGACCCTCAGATACTGTAACAGAATGCCTGCATATTGCATGTGTAAAAGGCAGAGCAAACAAGCATGTATGACTTCACTAATTTTTCAAAGATTTTAACAGTTTACATCAATTTAACCAGACAAGACAGCTAAACACAATGAAGCAGAATGACATGTGCTCCTTCCCAAAAACCATTAAAAAGTTAGGAGATTTCTGCTAGACTTCTCACGTCTGCATGACTCAAACCAAAAAATCACAAATGATGATTTTTGCAAATACAGAAGTCGAAAGCTACAATGCTCTCAGATTTTTACATATTTTATGATGAGTTTCTTCATTCATTAACTCTATTCAAGAAAATATTCTGTCACCAACTTATAACTACTTATGTAACTCTATATCCTCGTTTCTAACAGAGTAAATTGAGGGATGATCTTTATGAAACCACAGTGTAGCAGGTTGAATTTTGCTCCAAGCAGCACCATAATACATAGCTAATACAAAGAGAAGAAAAAGGCTCTGCAATATATGTTTCATATTCTAAGTCTCAGTATATTAAAAAGGTTATTGATATTGCTCATGAAGCTTTCTATAGAGGCATTATCAAATATAGTATTTATGTACATTTTCTTCCTCTCGTGTGACCTGTGCTTCATATCAAATTAATTTCAGCCTATTTTGATCGATATTAATAACATAATCATGGATTTCTTCAAGATAGTCTAAATCTGCAAACAACTATGGGTAAATGGAGATGATTTGTGAAAATACATTCTTGAAGCATTTTCTCAAACTCATTGATTTTTCGGTAAGTAGAAAAAATATACTCAGGGCTGCTAAAGAGAGAATTACACAACAGAATTATATTCTTAAATATAAATCAACCAATTGAGACTGAATTTTTGATAAGAATCAAATGAGTATTCTGCTCATTAGGTATGTCCTATGACCCATCATGCTCAGCGAGTTTCATTTGTATAAACTTTTACCAGCTTTATTTGATATTACTTTAAAGCTCTAATAGACATTTCAAAGTGTCACAATGCAAGAGCAATTTACATTAATTTGAAGTGTTATAATGAAAAGTAATGAAGCTCTCATTATAAACATTAAGATAATAGATTGCACTATTGCTGATGTTATGAGATGGATTTCGTTGTTAGGGCAAAATTTTCTGCATTATGTGACAACTCCAAGACAACAGCATACAATACAAGTTATTGCAGAAGAGCCCAGAGGAAAAAGTTTCACAATTGATTGCATCTTTGTTTCAAAGGCACTCAGCCCTCTGAACATATTTTTCAAAGCCTGCTCTGTTATGTTAAACTCCCATGAATGACAGATACAGTTTTGCTGATCATGTATTTTAACCATTCAAGCCAGGATTTCTTCATTATATTCATACACTTCCTACAGTTATATTCAGAACAAGGTGTTTCTTAGCTGCCATACTAAAATTATTATTAGAGATTACAGATTTTCTTAACAACTTCCAAAAAAATCAAAAGAAAAGAAAACTCAATACTTTAAAAGGATTTTCTCCTATGCTATTCAAATTAACTCAGTAGTTTTTCAAGGCAAAAAAAGATAAACTGCAATGTATTAAAATTTAAAATTAATTTTTCATGAATAGCGGTATCTCAAGCTTTGTACAAGTAAAGAATTACATAGCTATACCAACTTGACATAACTATGGGGATTCACAAGAACAAACAAAGAACAAACATCCTATTTCAACATTAGTGTTTACACTCTATACCATGTTTCTTCTATGTTATATTACACTGTGTTGATTCAAGCATTAAATAATTCAACTATAGTTAGAACCAATGGACAATAGGACCTAGAACTTTCTTTAGAACAGATTTCATTCCTATGGTACAATCAAAATAGATCTTTAATCATTTGAAGAAAATAAGCTTTTCTATTATGTACGTATCAATGTGACAAAAGCAACATAGGCATAAGTCCTGACAATCAGCTGAAATTTTAAAAAGCTGACAATTCATAAGGATGTAGAGTAATTATCTTAACCTGCTTAGATCCTAGGTGCCAATACCTCTCCAAATCATGATTGCTCTTTTTCTCTTTAGTTTTGCTTTTTTATGTGTTTTCTTTTATCTTTTATTTCCCAGCTTCAGACATGTTTAAAGATGAACTGCTTTTAATATTTTACATTATAACTTGGCTATCACACAATGATCTTGTGAAACCACAGAACATCAGTTTGAAGAATGCATATCTGTTATAATATTAATTAGAATTCGCTACTAAACTCTTATTCTGGAGTCTTTGGTAGCTTCACTGAAATAGTAACACACCAACAGATCTATAGGGTGAAACATCCTCCATTTAGTTAAAAAAAAACAAAAAACAGTGATGTCCCTTGGAGAAATTTTATTCCAGTATAAAATGCCCAATGTTGGGATGTGATCACTTGTTCAAAGTTCTACTCAGTATTTGAATGGCGTATTTCATCATTAGCATTATCAAATGCTATATTGTTGACTCCATCATCGTGATGGGTGACACTGCTGTCTTGCTTCTGATCTAAAGAGCCATATAACGGAATAAAACTGCCACATACTCTGAAAACCAAAGAAAAAGATAATTGTATTTAGGCCTTAGAAAAGACATATTGACAAAAAAATAAATATTTTTTGTTAAATCTGTCAAATTTGTTTCAGATATATATTGAACAAGCAAATGGACCGGTAATCATAAGATTTCAGCTGCAATAAGAACAGGTTTTTTCCCATCTATAGACACAGTAATAACTTTATCAATAAAGTTTATATATACATCTACGTATTTACAATAATAGTGCACTTGATACTTAAAAGAATGCAAAATGATTTCCTAACATATCTGTCAGCATTTCTGTAATTTGTCAACTCCTTCTATATGCAAGCCTCCCTAGATGCTATATCTAACGAGAGAATCAAAACACTATTCAATGATGGCTTGAAAACATTCCTCATGTGTCAGGGGAGGTATAAGCACATGGGAACTTAAAATAACATCTACTTATTTTGCTTACAAGAATGCCTGTACATAGTAAATGTTTTAGGTTCATTCATTACAAGAAAAAGTCTCAATATGAAATCCATACCGAACTTCTAGCATAGGTTTCCCTAGGGCAATAACTTCTCCGTCAACTGAGGAAAGTCTTTCAAGTTGTCTGTCCTTGTTGGGGGATGAACAGCACCTCCCTGGTCTCACCTCATCGTTTTCAACGAGTGCCACACGGTAGGCACTCACATTTTTAAGTACATGCAGTTTGGGTGACGTATTCTGGAAACCATCAAGACAGTTTGTTTGACTCATTTTCGAACACATTGCACAATAAGTATATGAAGATTAACTCTGTCTGTCTGTCCATAAGTGTGTGTGTGTGTGTGTGTGTCTCTCTCTCTCTCTCTCTCTCTCTCTCTCTCTCTCTCTCTCTCTCTCTCTCTCTCTCTCTCTCTCTCTCTCTCTCTCTCTCTCTCTCTCTCTCTCTCTCCAACACACATACAAATTCCAAACATTGTTGAATCTGCTTTTGCCAGAAATGTAAAATAACAGAAAAAAAATTGGCTGCTTAAGGCAAAATCCTGTACTATGATATTTTCTAACACACTGTGGCACTGTAACAAATTGTTGGAGATATATCTCTTGAGACTTCTCAAGCAAAATAGAGGGAAACTGAATCAAAAAACTCCCACTTATTGAGATTGTTGCTGATTAGTGACAACTTGATATGTTTATAATAGACTCACAATCCTCTTACTTAATATGTTGTTGTTGTTTACTTCAAAGATAGTTCAAGCTTCTTATGTTTACAATGAAAGACAAGCTTGCTGACAAAGCCTAAAGAGGAGTCACACATAAAATTTCTTGTTAAACAGTATTTGCTGCTTGTACTTTTATTATGAAACAATGCATATTTTTAACAGGAATGTAACAGTGCAAAAAGTATTTACATAATTGCCTGCAGGAATCAGACATATAAGGATGGGTAGTGAAAAGTAAAATAGCTATGACCATGTTCCACAAAAGCATAACTCTTTTGGACATGGGCTGCTAGGAGTAGTTTTAATGTATGGAATGAATGACTGTTATCATTACTTTGGGAGTAAATAAAGCTATCTTAGAGAGCCAGGTCCCAGTTGACTGTTTCAGAAAATAATTTGCAGACTAAAATTTACATTGCGATACCTCGATACCTTAATTTGCTTTTAAAACATTATTGAGCTTCATTATACAGTGAAAAAAAAACCCATAAAAAATCTTATGCATAGTTCCACATTTTTTATTTATTTAAATATAACAAAATGGTCTCACAATATTTATGCTAAATTCTACATTCTTGGTCCATTGATCTCAAACGAATAAGTATGCTTAAGGTCTCTGATGCTTATCAAGCATCCCGAAACAAACCATTTTTAAAAAAAAACTTGCTGCAATTATAATAATTTGTTGACACAATATCATCTCTGAACAATGAATAGTATGAATTTGTTACTTCTTAAAAGACTTTCTCACCTCAGATTTTACCGGTGAAATGTAGTTGAGAAGATACTTAAGCAATTTAGGGGCAAAGCAACCATGATCAATGATGAGAGGACAAGAATTCCCTGTTAAAGTCTGTATGGCGCGGTCTTCTTCCGATTCCACTTGGTCACAGGAAAGGGACATCAGGCAGCGGAAACGATGACCTTCATGATTATAGTCATGCCAAGGGCCACCATCTGTAAAGTTAAAGAGAAAGGACAAAACATTTGTTGAACAGCAAGTCTTTACCAAATTTCACATGATAGAAAACAATCTTGCTCAAATTTTAAATAATATCCAGTTCAGGTTAGGCAATGTGTAAATTAAGTGGAATAAAATTTGTGAACACTCATTCTATATAGTGGCATCCTATTTTTACAATCTGACGCATTGTGAATCGTCTGCAGAAATTTAAGATAAATTGAATCTGCTAGATCTAGTTTTATAGCTGCAATGAAAACATCAACCCATAGAAACATTGTTTCCTTACTACAAGAATATCAAATCATATATTTCTTATGACGGAAGTGAAATCTTACATACCATGGGACAAAGATGATGGATATGCTACTTCTACGTCTTTCAGTCTGAAAAGTGCAGAATGTTTGAAATTAACAAAAAAAAACAAAGCTTATAAATTTTTCTCTCATGCACCTGAGAATTGAAAATTTTAAACTAAATTTTCAACTACTTTTTTAATGAGCCATTCTGACAAAAGGAATGATGTCATTAGAAAAAAAGCAATTCAAATAAAATCATAGCAAAGATGCAACAAGTACGCCTTCAGAACATGATCTTACAATCAGGTATCAGAGTAATATACGGCAATATGTAAGAAATAAACCCTGAAAGCTTGAAATTCAGCAAAATTTAAATTGTGAGCATTTGTGCAAAAATTTATGTATTTTAAAAGATTGTTAGAAAAATAAATTTTCACGAAAGAAAAATTACAAATCTTGCAATTTCTGTTTTCTTTCTTTTGTCTCAGCAGAGATTTCTTTTCAATATTCCACTAAACTTATTAAGAGGGAACAGTTTTAAAGCTAAAAAATAAAAAAAAAAACAACCAAGGGCCAATGGTTGGCAATGATATGAAGGTGGGATACAATACTTTGTTAATTCTAATGATTATTGTAATATAGAATAATTTTTTTTTTTTATAGTGTTTGTGTATTTTCATTTAAAAAGAAACAAAAGCAATCCCACTGATGGTTTTGTTTTTTTTTTTTTTTTTTTTTTTTTTTTTTGGGGGGGGGGGGGGGGGAGACAATTAAATGGAGACACAAATATTTTGGATAAGAGCAAAAGGATACTTCCATCTAGTTAACTATGCCCTGCTCTTTTACGATTGTACAATTTTAAATTTACATTCATCAACGATTGGAGACACAAAACCAATTGGGCGCATTCTTTTTGGTCTTCACTATTTCTTTACTCATATAACTGCGATTCAAATCAAAAAAGGAAGAAAAGAGTACATTTTTGACAGATTAATTTCTGTCTTTACACAAATGGCTTACCTTCCATCCCCCTCTCCATTGAGGTGATCTAAGGAGGATTTATATTGAACCCTACAATTGAACTTCCTCTTTCTGCCCAGCAACATACCCAGCATGGCATCTGCAAAAAGGAGAATTGGTAAAACTTGTTAGTACTAAGATGGTTTTCCAGCTTTTAGCAGCTATGAAGACCTTGTTGAATTTAATCTGCTGTTGTAATGATAGTTATCAATAATCTCAATTAGGTAGCTCTTGATTTGAATGACTCTTAATAATTTTATTTTATCAAAGGTGTTTCACTAGCACTGCACTAATACTCCTAAAAACTTTGCAATAAACTTGTTATATTAATTTTTTTTAAAATGAGTGTGAAAATAATCAGTATATATAAGCAAAGAGAATTAAAAGCTTACTAATTTATGATCAATGCACATTGCGGTCTGAAACGCTTGACTTAACCATATCTAATCTGTTAGAGAATATTCTGCAGCCTGAAATTATTTGCGCAAGCCGTTTGCCAACTGCACAAAATATTCAGTGGTTGTCATCATCAAATGTATGCACATATGCAGCCGCAAAAATTTGTGTAACTAAAAACTGCATAAAACATTAAAGTTAGTGATTGTTGTAGGGCAAGCCTCAAATTAATGAGGGGTCTCAGGTATTTTGCATGAGTTATTTTGGTTAATAGTTTTGCCTCCAGATCATCTGATCAGTGATTGAGAGAGAATTTATTGTTAACCCTCCGTCCTTTCTCCTCCCATTCAAAATGAAAAAAAAAAACTAAAACCTTTAAACGTTTTTCTTTACGAAGACACAGATGAAGCAATATTTGATTATGCATGGAGGTAACAATGCATACTAATTCGTGGAAACGAAGAAGATTGCATGTGTTACAGTTGACAATTAATATACTTACAAGGATATCGCTTGGTCTTCATCCAGCGCAGCTCTTCAGACCTCTTTATCATGTCCGACATCATTCCATATGCAACGTTCACCCCACTCATGCACATGAAGACACCATTGCTATAGACTCTTGAAGCTTGAGCCCTCTGTTGTTGACCTGAAAATTGAAAATATGGTTGAGAAAATATTTTACTTTTATAGTTGGTTAATTGGTCTAATACTCGCAGCTGCAGCGACAAAACTTGTAACACCATATACATTATCAAACCATACATTTCAAGCCTGAGTTTAAAAAAATCTGTTGCACAGATTCTTTAAATATCATGGAAGGCCAAATCCAACAAAAACTCATTAATTTATACCCAGTCATAAAACCAAATTGCCCTAACTAACGTAATGAATTCAATTGCTGATTTCTTTTCATAACTCATCAGCTGAAACAACTTGATCTGTTATGATAAAATATTCGAGTGCAAACTTTCTCAGCCTATTGCCACATAACTACATTAACGATGTGTCTTGCTTATATTCCACTCTAAAGGATTCATCTCATCTGAGTGAAGTGTAAGTGATTTTCTTGAATACCTCCAAGAAAAAAAAAATATCCTCTTCAAAAACTTTGAAAACAAATCAGAAGTCTGACACTAAACTATGGTCAGTAAATGTCATATGTCATATGTCATACCTCTGATTACATTAAGTACAGCAGTATACATATCTGTTACGCCATTTGCCCATCGGCTGACAGCATTTCCTGTTCCTGTAAAAAAAAAAATAATAATAAAAAACATAATAGTCTCCAAATTTATTTTGTCGTATCTAAACCCTTAATCATCTACTTATTTCATTTATAATTTTGTTGATTTACTAATTTGCTTGTGTTACATAAGGCCTGTCTGGGCCTTAATTTACAATCAACCAATCTATCAAAGTATACATCACCTACCACCTGCATTATTTGCTTTCTACCTATCAACATGTTGATCACCTAACCCCTTCATTATCAGCAATCTGCCTCTCAACATAACTAGTATTTGCCCATCTGCACAACCTGTTTTTATCTTCATAGGGGCTTTTCATAATTTTGTTCACAACTTTCTAAACGTGCCTTCTCTCTGCCTGTCCATCTAATTATCTATATATGCTTGGAGGTTATATTAGCATTATCTATCTATCTATCTATCTATCTATCTATCTATTAATCATTCAATCAATCAATCAATCAATCAATCAATCAATCTATCTATCTATCTATCTATCTATCTATCTATCTATCTATCAACCTATCTATCTATCAATCAATCTGTCTGACCTAACTTCAACCTTACCAGTAGGGATAATGCCCACAGGAATGTTGACAGGACTAAACCTAGCGTTTGGGTCATTGATGTCTGTCTGTGATCGACGTTGCATCCGTCTAGTGAGTCCTTCGAGCACCTCGTTGTAGAGACCGTCACCTCCAAGCAACACCAGGCTGATGCAAACAATAAATCATAATTAACATGAGAAATGTTCATATCACCAAGTTCATTGCCACTCCCATAGACCAGTTTCACACCACTTTATATTGAACCCCACCCCATTATCAATTACACAACTGCCATCCTCATACGCTCTATTTCCAAAACAATCGACAATCTTTCAATTGCCGACATAATCAACAACACACTTTAAATTACCATCATAATCCACACCACAATATAATTATTTCCATCATAACCAACAGCACACTTTAAATTACCATCACAATCAACACCACAACATATTGCCGCCATAAACAGCAGCACACTTTAATTTACCGTCACAATCCAGACCAAGCTATATTGCCATCATAATCAAAAGCATACTTTAAATTACCATCACAATCCATAGCATAATATATTGCCATCATAACCAACAGCACACTTTAATTTAGCGTCACAATCCAGACCAAATTATATTGCCATCATAACCAACAGCACACTTTAATTTACCGTCACAATCCAGACCAAACTATATTGCCATCATAATTAACAGCACACTTTAATTTTATCACCACAATCCACACCACCATAATTATTTTGCTATGATAACCAACAGCACACTTTCAATTAACATCACAATCCACATCACACTATATTACCAATCCAATCAACGCAACAATTTCCGTTGCCATCACAGCCAACTTCACCATTGTCATCGCCACTAGCACCACATCATCCATCCAATACGATTGCCAAGAGTAGCGATTACCGATAACAGTACATTATCCATTCGTTGCTGCTAAAACCAACAACAAACATCATTGTCACCACTACCACCCCTACCACCACTACACTATCTATCCACTAGCCTCGAAACCAACAACACCAGCAATGTCACCACCACCATCACCACAGCATCCATCCATTACCCTTAAAACCAACACCAGCACCAGTTTCGTCACTACACTCTCCATCCACTATCCTCAAAACCAACAACACCATCATTGCCATCAGTAATGCTTTCCATCAACAGCACATTATCTATCCATGCTCATCACGACTATCATTATCTCCATCAACATTACAATTCACAATATCAACACTTATATCACTCCCACCATCAAAACTATCGTCTTGGTGTGTTATTTGCGCATGCACAGTCAAGAGTTTCTGTTCTTAATGTTGGATGTTGCATTGTTTAGTCTTCGTGAAACTTTTGACGGGTCATTTATAATACTGGCCCATGCGATGATTGAGAAATGAGGAATTTTCATGTCTACCAATTTGCAGCCAACTGATTTTAGTAAAACAAGATGATTTTTGTCCTTCAATCATGTGGCCTTATAAGATATTCTGATTTATGTTTATTTGAAGTTGTCGGTCATAGCCGGGCTTTAATTGAAATCAATACTGCATGAATAAAGTAAATATAAATTATAAAATTGCAAATGATCGCTTTGTTAAGGATGGAGAACTATCATGCAACTAAACGTTCACTATTCATTAGTATATAAATTTACACGTAAAGAGTTGTAGCATTCGTGCTTTGCAGGCGTGAATAAAGGTCAATGCGCGGCAATAATTTGTCTACATACAGTTTATGATCATTTTATGAGCACCAAAGTATGGGAAATTCCAGCTGATCACTGGATTATTGCGGCGAACAAGGCGATTCGACTAAATTTAAAAGGAGAAAGCTGCAAGGCAATTCACTATCAATACTGTTTTGGTCGTGGCTGTCGGCATAAAGCGTTTTCATTCATCGTTATCTGCGCTGTTGATGTGGCCCTGACATTGGCCTGCTTACTTACCCATCATACTCTGTGAGTTCAAGGTTTTCTGCGATGTCCACCGCCTCCCGCTTTCTCTCCGTGGCTGAAACAAAACAAAAGTAATCAGTTCAGGTTTGAGATCAGTGAGCACTTCGTCGCATGCGCACAGGAGCTTAACCTTAAAATAAAAGCAGAAATTGATAGCCTTTGCTTATCACAATTTTCATGTTTAATACATGAACCCATAAAGTAAACCGAAAAAAATATCTGAAAAGGTATATGACTGGAAAGCGATAGCCAGCGCTAAAAGAAGTAATATACGGCATAACTTTTGTAATTTGTAAAGGAATGACAAATACATTAATAAAGTCGATACATTGTGCGATGTCAAGCTATTACACCAAAAAAAAAAAAAAAAAAAAAAGCAACATTCATGCCACGATCACAATAATTTCAGTGGGAGAAAAAGTGGGAAAACTAATGTGAAGGTCAATGAATTAAGCATTGCTAAGTGATCTACGCTCTACATATCATTATTATCATAAAAATAAAGTTATAAGGTCAACGACTTGAGCGGTAATGGACACTGTCCAGTGACGCAGGTACTGAACTGATAACCGTACTATCTTGTGAGGACATGGTCAGAGATAGACATGAGTGACGCGCCGAGAAAAGAGTGGTACCAGTGAGTGAAAAAAATCAGTGGACATTGGTATCGTAAGCGCAAAGCAACTAGGTTTATGTTTAGATATATATATATATATATATATATATATATATATATATATAGGGAAAGTGAATTCATTTCTTCTTCCCTCACCACTGTTCTTGCCTTGTCTTACCTTTGTTGACTTTTTTCGTTCTTAACGAGAGGTGCGAATCAGTCTTTAGACGTTTTCATTATTTTGTTTGTCTTTTGAAATTAGGAGTTAGAAGAAAAGACAGTCGACAAGGAAAGAGTTAAGGACAGAGGCTGAGACACACACAAAGAGAGAGAGAGAGAGAGAGAGAGAGAGAGAGAGAGAGAGAGAGAGAGAGAGAGAGAGAGAGAGAGACAGACAGACAGACAGACAGACAGACAGATAGAGAGACAGAATCAAAAAAAGACAGAGAGACATAGACAGTGTGCATTGTTTTAAATAGACTAAAAAGTTATAGGAACAACACAAAGAGAAAGGGGTGGGGGGGAGAGAGAAATAGAGAAAAATGCCCCTGTTCTTATAATATTTTACAAATATCCATCATTGACCAAGACCTGCTTGATGAATCCTAACTACACAATCAAAACAAGATAAACTAGAAGCAGAAGTGTTGTTTCGAGTTAAAACATTGATAACGAAATATCAATTTACAACACGAGGCATTCTCAGCGCTCTCTTCTACCTCTTTTTGTCCCCTAAGCTACCCGAAGAAAAACGAAGCTGGCGATCAATTGACTGATAATAACATGCCCTCCCCCTTCCCCCTAACCCTTTTACTGAAGACTTGAGGTAACAGTGACTGGCTGTTCACAGATGTCACACTTGTGCGCATCACACGCAAGGTCACGCTAATAAAGTGTAGGTCTCTTGGCTCTCATGGCAAGCACAGAGTGATCTTTGAACCTTCACCGTATGTCACTATACGCGCTATAGGCCGCAGGACCTCTTTCATAACAAGAATAAATAAATAAAAAAAAAAAAAAAACAATAAAGAAGATGAAAAAAATAATTTAAACTTTATCTTTTGAACAGTTGTCAAAATGACCTTCCCTTATTTAAAATTATTGCTCTGAATTATTATTATTATTATTATTATTATTATTATTATTATTATCATTATTATCATTATCATTATTATTATTATTATTATTATTATTATTATTATTATTATTATTATTATTATTATTATTATTATTATAATTATTATAATTGTTGTTGTTGTTGTTGTTGTTGTTGTTGATGATGATGATATTGTTAGGGCTGCTTTTTTTTTTTTTTTACTGCGACCTCTAACTTGAAGAACGCGAATGAAAGGAAATTAGTGGGAGGCAATGTTGGTTGGTTTTGTTTTGTTTTTTTGGTTTTTTTTTTTTTAGTAGTCTACAAAGCTTTCTTTAATAACATATTGCGCATAATTTTGTAGCGTCAAACTGGTCTCAAAACACAACTGGCCCGTTCTCCTCGATAAGACACGCTCAATGTGAATTGGGTTCACGGTCTGTTTACAAGCATCTGAAACACGCATTAAAACTTGACAAAATGTTCTGGAAGATTAATTTGCTGGCATTCTTTTCAGGCCCCCGGCTATCACCGGAGACAGGGCCCGAGATGTAGGCCCTATTCTTACGGTTTTGCTGTTGTATTGTTGCTTTTTTTTTTTTTTTTTTTTTTTTTTGGGGGGGGGGTGTGTGTGTGTGTGTGTATGTGTATCATCTCGGCATCAGGCCAGTGCAGACTTCAAAAACATTTTTCATTGTAAAAAAAAAATCAATCAAAGATCTAACAGTCATATTTAATGCTTATTTTCAAGTATATTTGGTTGGATACTGAAACCAGTTCCATGATGATGTTAATAAGTATCTTTGGCTGGATACTGAAACCAGTTCCATGATGATGTTAATAAGTATCTTTGGCTGGATACTGAAACCAGTTCCATGATGATGTTAATAAGTATCTTGGCTGGATACTGAAACCAGTTCCATGATGATATTAGTAAGTATCTTTGGTTGGATACTGAAACCAGTTCCATGATGATGTTAATAAGTATCTTTGGTTGGATACTGAAACCAGTTCCATGATGATGTTAATAAGTATCTTTGGTCGGATACTGAAACCAGTTCCATGATGATGTTAATAAGTATCTTTGGCTGGATACTGAAACCAGTTCCATGATGATGTTAATAAGTATCTTTGGTTGGATACTGAAACCAGTTCCATGATGATGTTAAAAAGTATCTTTGGTTGGATACTGAAACCAGTTCCATGATGATGTTAATAAGCATCTTTGGTTGGATACTGAAACCAGTTCCATGATGATGTTAATAAGTATCTTTGGCTGGATACTGAAACCAGTTCCATGATGATGTTAATAAGTATCTTTGGTCGGATACTGAAACCAGTTCCATGATGATGTTAATAAGTATCTTTGGCTGGATACTGAAACCAGTTCCATGATGATGTTAATAAGTATCTTTGGTTGGATACTGAAACCAGTTCCATGATGATGTTAAAAAGTATCTTTGGCTGGATACTGAAACCAGTTCCATGATGATGTTAATAAGTATCTTTGGCTGGATACTGAAACCAGTTCCATGATGATGTTAAAAAGTATCTTTGGCTGGATACTGAAACCAGTTCCATGATGATGTTAATAAGTATCTTTGGTTGGATACTGAAACCAGTTCCATGATGATGTTAATAAGCGGTGCAGGTAGAGTCAAAAGCCTCTCATCAAGGATGCAAAAATCCATGTTTGGTGCAACTATACGATTTGAGGAAGTCGTAAATAAAACAAAACAATAATCCCTTTCTGAAATATCTATGACATTAGTTACCTCAAATATCCAGCACCCAATCATGTTGACAAGTGCAACCCATATGACAGGAAGCCTTGGATATATCAATAGTTATCACTCACTACCGTAGGAGGATGAAGCATGAATAAGAATGCTCAGCTAGTGTAGTAAAACCGGAATCTATTTCAAGATCATCAAAACGCTTCTTATCATGTAAGTACATATAGCATGAATTCTCACGAGCAGTGAAGATCTCGACATATTTTGTCCGGGCATGTGTAGCCTTTTAACGACCTTTTAGAAGAATATATAAAAAGATCAAGTACGTAAAGATCTGTCTGTTTTCACGATAAGCATTTCGGTTAACCAACATTCTCCTCTGTGTCAGCACGCACTGGAACATACTGCCATTGTTACATTTACAGAGAATCTGGGTGGCAATAAGCAGCAGAACCAATATATCCCAACAATAATTCTTATAGCCTTGGTCTTCCACTACAAACACTCTCTCTCTCTCTCTCTCTCTCTCTCTCTCTCTCTCTCTCTCTCTCTCTCTGTCTCTCTCTCTCTCTCTCTCTCTCTCTCTCTCCCCCCTCCCTCCCTCTCTCTCTCTCTCTCTCCCCCCCTCCCTCTCTCTCTCTCTCTCTCTCTCTCTCTCTCTCTCTCTCTCTCTCTCTCTCTCTCTCTCTCTGCTCCTCGCTTCCTAGTTATCTATTTATCTATCGCAGTAATAGCGCCAGACTGTCGAGTCTGCGCAAAAAGTAAGTTAATGGCCAAAAATTAACATAGTGCACTTCATTACAAAAAAAAAACAAACAAAAAAAAAAACGGAAACCTTTCAGAGTATGCTCAGTGTTTGGCAGACTATGATCCGGGTTCTAACCCCACCAACCAAGAGAGCGGTTTAACGCCAACCCATTTCGGCCCAGCTGCTAGATCTAGTGGTCTAAAGGCCACGAACACATATCAGCTGAGATAACGACATGAAATTATCCTGTAAAGAGGAAATGGCGACAAAACTGGGCCGGTTGAGAAGAGCAGTTGCGCCATAAACTGACAATCTGTAAAATCAAATGAAAAAATGTAAGCTGAGAAAACCCGAAAAATAAAACAAATGCTTGCAAGTTAATTTTTCCTTACTTTTTCTTTCTTTCTTTCTTTCTTTCTTTCTTTCTTTTTTTTTTTTTTGAGGGGGGGGGGGGGGAAGGGGGAGAGGTTCAATATTGATCTAGAAGTAGTTAGAGGACAAGGTAGTCCTTGCGATATGCTAGGGGCACCGATTTTCGACACCGATTTATCTCTTGCCTCTTTTGATGTTAAAGGTCGGAGTTCTCGAACACTCCTCATTCATTCACTAAAACACACACACACACACACTCTCTCTCACTCCCTCTCTCTTTCTCTCTCCCTCCTTCTCTCTCTCTCTCTCTCTCTCTCTCTCTTTTTCTCTAGAGGAAAGGGGGGGGGGGTGTAGGTATGGTGCTATTGTATTAAAAAAAAAAATCGAGGAGAACAAATTAGCTGTCACTGCAAGTTTGTGTGGCTCAGATTCAAGTTCTGATCTCAGAACTTTTATGTCAGTGACTCAAGAAATTTTTTACCGGTAAGCTTATTTATTGTTTTGGAAATTTGATATAACATTCGAAACGTCCTAAGTGAGCCACTCAATGACCAAGAATACAAAACGTCAGTTTATTGCCCTTGTTCCTGTAAACATGTTTATTAGGCCTGCTCTTTAAATTGCGTATGAATCCGGTTACCGAAACGGATGATAGTACATCTGAACCAAGGAACGTCCTATTTTGCAAACATAAATACAAGTTATGCGTTGTAATCCTGATTTCATGCGCGCAATACACATATCTAGTTCTTCAGGTATTCAGCTAGATGTAGATTCTGGTTGACAATATCTTTCTTGTGTGTATGTCTATGTTCAATTTTATTCATTGGCAGACATCCAGGATATTTTTTAAAAGCCAAAACGAAAGAAAAAATAAATAAGAGGGAAAAAGAATGTTCTAGCCCCCAGTGAATCGATCCTTCATGGCGGGCAGTTCTCTCTCTCAGAACACCGATACAATAATCGATAAACGTCATCCCAGAACCACTTCGAATTGAGTTTAGCAGGTCGTTCCAGTTCGCTACCTAACTGTTTCTTTTGATTATTCTTTCATTATTTAAACCTCTCAGGTCGATGGCGTGAATATGTTTTTTTTTTCCAGAATCATATTAGATTTATAACGTCGATAGGTCCCATAGCAAGGGGTAAATGCGAACTTTTCTCAGCCAGTCAGTGCATAGAACCTAACTAGGTGGCGTAACGAAAAGTGACATTTATTAATGGAAGGAATACAAATGTTGCATGGCCCTTTTTTAATGAAAGAAATAATAATCACAGCTGCAGAGACAAACAAAACTCAAATGCATAGCATTCACGTATCATTAAAATTCATTCGCTTGATCCCTTGTAAACTTTATGGGACTTTATGGGACATGGGGAGGAGACAAACGGGTGCAAGTATTTCCACAATCACATTGTTACTAACAGAAAAGAAACGCACAAACCTTTCTTGATTCACGTTGCTATATCACCGAGAGCCAGGCAACCTAGTTATAAGTCACGAATCTTGCTCTACCAACATGTTTTTGTCGAACTTGAAATGCGCATATCTAAGCCTTGGAAAAAGCGCCAGTACCGGTACTTGATAAATGGTTTGGATTCCTCAGAGCAAAAAAAACTTAAAGCAGAGCTTACCTTGAGTATTTGTGAAATCCCTCTTGAGCAACCCTCTTCTAGGATTCTTAGGCCTAGTGGATTCTAAAAACTCAGATCTACTTCGAACAAGTTAGCGAAACAAATGAAATCGGGGCGTGTGCGTGGGGAGGGGGAGAAAGGAGGCTAATATTGACTTTGAAAAAAAAAATATTGAAACACACTAGAAGCTATTTAAATAAGGACTCTGAAACGATGAAAATCAGTCACACATTACAAACTAGTACTTGTTTTAGGCAAATTTAACAAAATCAAAATTTGTTCGCAAATTCCCTGAATCATGCATCATGAATTTAATTGATGGAATCAGATCATTCCGTGAGACACCGAGCGCTCTGTGCCATGTTCATCCAGCCCTTCTTTCCGGCAGCGAGACATGGACATTGAACAAACAGCTGAAGAAACGGAGCACAGCAACTCACATGTGGTTTATACGGCAGAGAGACTTGGACACTGAACAAACAGCTAGAGAAACGGAGCACAGCAACTCACATGTGGTTTATACGGCAGAGAGACTTGGAAATTGAACAAACAGCTAGAGAAACGGAGCACAGTAACTCACATGTGGTTTATACGGCAGAGAGACTTGGACATGGGGCAACAGCGATAGAGAAAGGGATAACAGCAACTCACATGTGGTTTATACGGCAGAGAGACTTGGACATTGAACAAACAGCTAGAGAAACGGAGCACAGCAACTCACATGTGGTGTATACGGCAGAGATACTTGGACATTGAACAAACAGCTAGAGAAACGGATCACAGTAACTCACATGTGGTGTATACGGCAGAGAGACATGAACATTGAACAAACAGCTAGAGAAACGGAGCACAGCAACTCACATGTGGTTTATACGGCAGAGAGGGACATTGAACAAACAGCTAGAGAAACGGGCACAGCAACTCACATGTGGTTTATACGGCAGAGAGACTTGGACATTGAACAAACAGCTAGAGAAACGGAGCACAGCAACTCACATGTGGTGTATACGGCAGAGAGACATGAACATTGAACAAACAGCTAGAGAAACGGATCACAGTAACTCACATGTGGTGTATACGGCAGAGATACTTGGACATTGAACAAACAGCTAGAGAAACGGATCACAGTAACTCACATGTGGTGTATACGGCAGAGAGACATGAACATTGAACAAACAGCTAGAGAAACGGATCACAGTAACTCACATGTGGTTTATACGGCAGCGAGACATGGACACTGAACAAACAGCTGGAGAAACGGAGCACAGCAACTCACATATGGTTTATACGGCAGAGAGACTTGGACATTGGGCAACAGCGCTAGAGAAACGGATAACAACAACTCACATGTGGTTTATACAATAAATGCAATAAGTCTAATGGACGGCAAAGAAGACAAAAGAAAATCTCTTAAAAGATGCACACACAGAATTAAATCACATCAAGAGAATCAGGACACAACAGACCAAGTTTGCTAGCCAAGTCATGCGCAGACATAGTTTGGAACACATCCTTACAACTGGAGAGATTAACACGTCGTCTGAGTCAAAAACTCCTGTATCGACCAAAATTTCGTTTTTTCCGCCATTTTGAATGCGCGGGAGAAGTTTCATATTGTGTAAAAATATGAAACCTGTACGTTAAATAGAAGAGAAGTTATAAAAATCCTGTCCCTAAATTTTGTCAAATTTGTTTGAAATAAACTCCTGTAAGGTATTATACAGGTATTTATGACTAACTTTTAACAATTGTGTTAGTATTAAACACCTGTAAGTGCCACATACAGGAGTCTTTTACTTAAATTTTCCGAATGTTTCTTTAGCGCTAGATAGTATGTGTAATGGATATACCGGAAATTCCATTCTTATTAGACATGATGCATGCTGTCGCGGTGCAATAGTAACGATGTAGCCGAAAAGCCACGTTTATTCATAGCCGTGAAGATCTATCGAAAAGCACAACCTTTTTTGTGTAAAGCTCTCCCCTGTTTCTTGACGGAAAAAGATTTTTAAAAAAATGGACTCTGTTTTATCTTACGATCAGGTAAATTCTAAGTTTTAAATTCATATCATATGTAAAAATGTATATCTTAACTAAAGTTTGTTATTATATTATTATTTCTCTTTAAAAAGCTTACTTGCAGATTTTATTGTACTTGAAACTTATATATCTATATGTAATAAGAGTGGCAATTGATTTTGTTGATATATTAAAGTTATCTGTTCATTCTTCGGTGAAAATAAAAAAGAGTTATTTAAACCTGAAAAATATCATAAAAGATTTTTATGATTTCAGTGCCATTTGATTGCTAGTTAATTTGTCAAGTTAATCATGTAAATTGCTGTGCATTTTGCAATACATTTACATTGTTACCAAAAAGTTTTGTTTTGTTTTAATTTTATTTCATTTATTCCCGATTTTTCTCATGCCAATATTTTTTTCACAAACAAACCCAAAAGAAATCGAAGTCCTTCGATCTCTAGTAGAAAAGATGAGAGACAGAAAACACGGTGTTGGCCCTCAAGGTGGAATGGATGACGAGCAAAGCATTGCAGATTCATCCTCCGACTTTGAAATAGGTGATGACGATGTTTGTGACACAGACTCGGAATGGTCAGACTCTGCCGTGGCCTCACTTGGTCTAAAGGTTAAAGGCTCAGTCAGAAGAAGAGCATTGCTTCCCGACATCGATACTGACAGTGGAGATGAAGACAACCTTCCTCTCTCTTCGCTCAGAAAGCGAAATGACAATATCCAACGAGTTTCTGTTGAGGCAGCTCAGCATCTTGTTGCAACCATATCGTCTTCTCAGACTGCAACATTATCGTCAGAAAATCACCAACCAATGAGATATCCTGCTTTAGTTGTTGATGTACCTAATGCTGTAGCTCCTGCTCCAAAAGAAATCTCAGCTTCATCGTCAACTCCACATTCTCCAGCTTCGGCAGTGAGTGAAGATGTTGGCGTGTCACCACGATCCAGTTCAGCAGCTCCAGTGCAGCCAGGACCATCATCTGTCACCTCTGACATTTCCTCAGAGTGCACAGATAGAGGCTCAAAGAAAATGTGTAGAAAAAGACCACGCCAATCCAGTACATGGAAACAAAATGAGAGAAAAATGCTCAAAAACACTGGCAAGGTATACATAGGTTTCAAAGGCAAGGAAGTCCTATCAAAGACAATAGGCCCAGGATGTAATGAAAATTGTCCAAAAAAATGTCACCAACAATTTAATGGTCAAAGGGAAGAAATATTTTCAAACTATTGGAAAAAAGGAGACGTCAATATACAAAGACAATTTATTGCCTCCTTTGTTCTGAAATCCAATACGGATCGTGTCCTCACAAAAACTCCCACATCAAGACGAAACTCCACTCTATATTACAGCTTTTTATAATCTGGACAAAAGAAAACAGTTTGTCGCAAGTTTTTTCTTGACACACTAGGAATCAAGCAAGATGTTGTGTACCGGGCATTGGATAAATTGACTAGTGGAGGCATCGTTTCTGTTGATGGAAGGGGTTTTCACAAAAACCACGTAAGGATCAACGACGAAACTGCAGAGGAAATAAAAGAACACATCAAAAGCTTTTCGGCAGTACCTTCACATTACTGTCGGCAGTCAACTGACAGAATGTACCTCGAGGCAGACTTAAACATGAGCATCATGTATCGTCTTTACGTGGAGATGCAGAGAAGTAAAGGCAAACCATGTGCTAAAATATCAAAGTATCGTGACGTCTTCCTGAAAGAATTCAACCTTGGCTTCTTTTCTCCGAAGAAAGACCAATATGATCTGTGTCTATCTTTCAGCGCCACACCCACTCCACCACAAGAGCAGATATAGGAGCATGGAGATCATATAAAGAGGAAGGAGACGGCACGTGATTATAAAGCTTCAATAAAGCAACTAGCAACGGCAGACTCATCAGTTGTAGCTTCCTGTTTTGACTTACAGGTTTTGCCTTGTCCACACGGTGAAGCTTCTAGTTTCTATTACAAACGTAAGTTGTCAGTGTACAACCTTACATTTCACAATATGTCATCCCAGGATGTGCAATGTTTCATGTGGCCAGAGTACGTTTCAGCACGTGGATCAAACCAAATTGCCTCTTGCTTGTGGCATTATATCCAAGTGTGTGCTGATCAAGGCAAGACTGTGTTTTATTTCATTTCAGACAAGTGTGCTGGTCAAAATCGCAACAGATTTGTGGCTCCTATGTTTTGGTACTGTATGAAAACAATGCCCACTGTGGATAAAATCGAGCATGGATTTCTTGAAGTCGGCCACACGCAAAATGAGAACGATTCTGTACATTCTGTTATTGCCCGCGCTGCTAAAAGAATTCCTGTTTTCACACCAAGTCAGTGGGCAACTGTTGCACAGGGAGATCGAAGAAACAAGCGCCCTTACTCAGTCAAGGAGATGACCGCACAGGATTTCTTTGACTTTAAGGCCATTTCTAATAGAGTAAAAAAACCTTGACTATGACGAGGCTGGCAAAAAAAGTTAAATGGTCAAAAATCAGAGCCATAACTTTCAACCAGACTGAGAGTGATGTCATGACCATTCTTTACGATCATAAGATCAGCAAAGTCGACCTGATAAGACGGAAGAGCAAATCCTTTGAACCAGAGGGACAGTTAGATTTGGTGGTTCTAAGCGACCCAGTCGGTGTCTCGGAGGACAAAAAACAAGGATCTTATTTCACTGTGTTCTTCAAACTTGATTCCTCCTGCTCACCATCAATTTTACCAAAGCCTACCAGTTTTGAAATAAAATGTAAATGTAAATAATAATGGAATAATGTCTTGTGAAAAACCATTCATCCCTAGGAGGTATCTCAAATCTGAAAACATTTAATTTTTTTTTATCCGCTTTATTTATTTTCTTGATTGCAAATTTCTTCCTGTTTCCTCAACGCACTCATAAGCTATTTGTGTGCTCTGATTTGCTTCATACGTCTTTAATTTTATACGAACAATATTGATTTACCCCCTGCTCTCTCTCTCTCTCTCTCTCTCTCTCTCTCTCTCTCTCTCTCTCTCTCTCTCTCTCTCTCTCTCTCTCTCTCTCTCTCTCTCTCTCTCTCTCTCTCTCTCTCTCTCTCTCTCTCTCTCTCTCTCTCTCTCTCTCTCTCTCTCTCTCTCTCTCTCTCTCTCTCTCTCTCTAAATCTTACATCACGGCTGTTAAAGAGCGGCATTTTAGTTTGCCTGCCGCGCCCGTGAAGCAGCTTGTAACCCGATCGGGTCATGGGGTCAACCACCCCTGCAGAACGGGGATTCCCCTTTCCTCGCAACTTTAGATTTTAGATCTAATTTTCACACTAAAACAATGGAGAGTTTAAGCTTATGCATGAAACGAAGAACTACAAAAATCATATAATTTGTTACATCTATATTTCAGCGATACGAGGATATATTTTTTCCCCTTCTTTTCATTTAATTGATGGAGTTATTGAGCGTTTTAATAAGAACATGAATCTGGAATAATCATAAGGTGGTGACGTTTTTTACGGGACATTTATGAAAAAGTGAAACAATTTTTTGGGATGAAATTTTTACAGCATTTCATACATACGAGGGCTCTTTCAGAAATAACCGAAAAATGCCCATTGCTCAGCAACCAGTGGAGCTTTTTTAATTCTGTAAACGACATGATATTCCTTATTTCCTTACGGATATTCCCAGAAATTATGAAGTGCATCATTTTGCACAATGAATGTCTAGACGATTTTAAAGATGGCGGCCCACCTTGAAACTTGGTCAAAGGAGGAAATCAGAGCTGTCATACGTTTTTTGAACGCCAAAAGTCTGAATCCTACCGAAAGTCATAAAGAACTTCAGAGTGTATATGGTGAGCATGTTATAAGCCGTACACAAGTCTATCACTGGTGTAATTTGTTTGAAGCCGGCCATTCCGACTTGACAGACAGGGAAGGGAGAGGGCGTTCGATAACTGCGACGTCAGAAGACAATGTGAAGCGAGTTGATGAGCTTATTCGTCAAGACAGGAGGTTGAAACTTCATGAAATCGCAAGCAGTCTTGAAATTTCGGAAACTTCTGCCCATAGAATTGTATTTGATGAACTTGGCTACAGAAAAGTCAGCGCAAGATGGGTTCCTAAGCAATTGACAGACAATCATAAAGAACAAAGATTGGACATCTGCATGGAACTTTTGAGAAGAAGCAAGAGCTCACGCAGGGTTCACGGGCATACTGCCAACGCCGGCGGAGACTTTCTAGGCTACGATGTGACTTTTCTTGACAGCTTAGTCACCGGTGATGAGACTTGGTTGCACCATTGCACCTCAGAAACAAAGCAAGATTCGATGACATGGAAACATCCATCCTCACCTGTCGCGAAGAAATTCAAAGTCATGCGGTCAGCAAAGAAAATAATGGGAACTGTTTTCTGGGACAGTCGTGGTGTTCTTCTGTTCGAAACCTTACAACCTGAAGAAACAATCAATGCTGCAAGGTACTGCCAAACTCTTGACAAGCTTAGGGAGGCCATTCGCAGAAAACGCCCAGGGCAGTTGACCAACGGGGTCATTTGCAAACACGACAACGCTACACCCCACACAGCACGAGTGACGCAAGGTTGGCTAGAGAAATATGGATGGGAGATTTTGCCACACCCACCACACAGTCCAGACCTCGCACCATCTGATTATCACCTCTTTGGGCCACTGAAACGTGAGCTGGCAGGAAAGCGCTTTGATGACGATGAAGAGCTTGTTGACCATGTGCGGAAATGGCTACAAAACCTTGACGGAAGTTTCTTCCGAGAGGGTATCTATTCCATGGTGCGGCGTTGGCAGAAGTGTGTTAACAGACTTGGCTGTTACGTAGAGAAATGAAGGACGAGTCAAGGTATGAACAAGTGCAAGAATTTTGTTGATAGCGTAAAAAACGCGGATTTTACAGGCATATTTCGGTTAATTATGAAAGAGCCCTCGTATGTTGATCTTAACACCCACCAATGGGCATTAGCGAATAGTTCTCCGTTTCCAAGTTATGCGGGTTTGAGTTGTGATAGTCCACCTCTTACAGCGCTGGTACGGCGTTTTGATATAAAATAATAAATCTAAACAACGATAGAACATCGTAGTTCAAGCTGTAGAGCGTCAATATATATATATGATGGAGGCCTGGTGTTAGCGTTTAACAAAATTAAAAACATGCACTAAGACGAAAATGAAACTTATGTAGGGTTGCGCATTGTCTTCCTTAACAGGTAAGTCTTACGTTTACTTTGCCTTACGTTCTTCAATCGGCAGGGCGTGTGCCTAGAGCTCTCTCTCTCTCTCTCTCTCTCTCTCTCTCTCTCTCTCTCTCTCTCTCTCTCTCTCTCTCTCTCTCTCTTTCTCTCTCTCTCTCCCTCTCTCTCTCTGTTTGTTTGTAATATTTTGAAGCTTTTCAAAAAAAAAAAAAAGTTTTATAACTTTCTTCAAACCTCTGACGCCTAAGTGCTTTGAGTTTATTCACGTCAGAATATTAAAAGCATATTGTAAAAATCGGAAGTGATTGTGAACACCAAAAGTTAGTAACGGGCCATTGATAAAGTCCGCACAGAGAAACTTTTGATTGTTTCCTCTATCTGTTATTTAGCGATATATCACAACAAGGTCAGCAAACTTCATGGAGCTTTTGGTTGCGTTCAGATTCTAAGTGCTCCTCCATATATACAGTGTTGGTTTGAGGCTTCTAAGGTAGATCTATAGTGCAGAGTGTCATTTACGGGTAGTTCGTGCAGACTCGAGCGTGTGCAAACTAAGTTGCCGCTTTTTGGTCTGTTTTAACAGCCGTGACATGTGTCATTTTAATGTCGCATACACCAATATGAACTTCATTATTTTGTAAGTATGTTTCTCCTACTGTATTTTGTACGAGCGGTTTTAGTTTAATGCTTTCCAATTCATAAAATTGAGTTTTATTTGTAATTATTTTCTTGGTGTAAATTGTCCCTTCAAAATCCTGTGCGCGCCAACTTTTAAATGTCCTATTCACAAATTTGAACTTCATCTGCTGTTATTTTTCTTAAAGTTATGTGCGTGCCATCTCTTTGTCTACCAGTTCATAAAAATAATATTGCCTTATCATTATAATGATATTCCTGTATGTCCTATTTTTTTACACCTTACTATATTGCATTTTGGAAAAAATTCCTGTATCTGCCATTAACAGGCTTTTATGTCTAAACTTTTTTTCGATGATTAATAATAAATTCCTGTAGATCCATTTATTTCGGTAATTACAAGTTCTTTCCTATATCTAAATATATACAATTGCTTGCGCTGTTTATACCACTGTTATGTGTGAAAATCATTTTTATATGTAAAAAATCGCAAGAGTTAAACAGTTTTTTGACTCTCCTGCACAATTTTAAAATTGTCGCTTACAGGAGTTTTTGACTCAGGCGACGAACGGAAAGAGAGCGATAGGTAGACAGAGAGCAAAAAAAAATCTGGGACGCTAAGAAGATGGACCGATGGAGGCAAAGGACTCGACCTGATTGTGAAATGTGAGGACAGAGAGACGTTAGGACTCGAGCTGATTATGAAATGTGAGGACAGAGAGACGTTAGGACTCGAACTGATTATGAAATGTGAGGACAGAGAGACGTTAGGACTCGAACTGATTGTGAAATGTGAGGACAGAGAGACGTTAGGACTCGAACTGATTGTGAAATGTGAGGACAGAGAGACGTTAGGACTCGAACTGATTATGAAATGTGAGGACAGAGAGACGTTAGGACTCGAACTGATTGTGAAATGTGAGGACAGAGAGACGTTAGGACTCGAACTGATTGTGAAATGTGAGGACAGAGAGACGTTAGGATTCGAACTGATTGTGAAATGTGAGGACAGAGAGACGTTAGGACTCGAACTGCTTATGAAATGTGAGGACAGAGAGACGTTAGGATTCGAACTGATTGTGAAATGTGAGGACAGAGAGACGTTAGGACTCGAACTGATTGTGAAATGTGAGGACAGAGAGACGTTAGGATTCGAACTGATTGTGAAATGTGAGGACAGAGAGACGTTAGGACTCGAGCTGCTTATGAAATGTGAGGACGGAGACGTGGAAGGACATGGTCACCGACGCCGACCGGCACGACACCCCATGATGAAAGCTAGTCTATGATCTTTGTCTCTAAGATAGGACTGTCAATTATACGCACTGCATGGTCATATGGTTGTCTGCAGGTAGGAATTAAAATTTCATTCCTATAACCATGTGGGTTGCTACAGTAATTTTATACGGTGATGCAGAGCGGTTATGTTACTCTCAGCCTGATTCTTAGAACTTTTGGCGTCCAATTCGGAATGGAATAAATTGCTCGGTTCAGATACGCTGTTTGAGGTCTTTTTGTTTCGCGATCCCAAAATATAGTTATTTCTGCGTACTTTATTGGTTATCAAACAAAATAAGTCATTGACTAATACAATAATTAAAATATAGCTATACTTATGGGCCATATGCGTAGACATGTTCAATCGTCCCTCATGTTATAGTAGAAAAAAGTGGGACAGAGGAAAGAAGCTCTTGTATAAAGCAGTCTTTCCCAACATTAGTTTCAGGGTTGATTGGATGGGTGCCAATTTTGCGCTTTAAAACGTAATATGAGCGAGTTGCAGGTGTACTGAAACGATCTCAAGAAGCTCCGAGAATAGAACAAAAACCTCCCGGGCCGAAGATTGGCGTTAAAAAAAATGCACATTATTTGAACTGATAACCTATTTCACAGCAGAATTGGGGGAGGGGTCACTTGTACAGTTGTACAGCCTCGCACTAGCGTCACATGAATGAGCAGTAAAAAGTTCATGTCAAGTGATACACAAAGTATAACTACGATGGCATGATCAGAAGATTGACAAACAGAATATCGCCACAGAGGAAAACACGGGTGGCGCAGATTTGTTGAGATAACACGAGCTAGCTACTCCATTGACCCCGTTCCCGCCAAAACACAATGCCCGATGTTTAACACAATCATGATCTTATAGCAATAATTATCCTAGACAGCTCAGTCCACTCATGCTTCTTGTACGAGGATCAGGATAAATTTAATCTGAGCCAGTATTGCAAAGTATAAAATAAAGCATCTTTTAAAAAAAAAATTGAAGGGAACATACATATTTTATCCGCAACCAAAATTAAGTTACAAACGCAAAATAGCCGAAGAAACGACTAGATTTCTCTTTTTGAATTGATCTTTTATAATGGTATCCAACTAAAGCTTTAAAAGGAAAATCCGCCTCCGATTACTCTCCAAAATGGTTTCTTCTATTGCATTTCACTAAAGGCTCAGCGACCGAATTCCATAAAATGAATTTATAGAATGTCTGAAAAATTAAAGCGTAGTTAGGGAAGCATGCAATAACAGCATTTCAACTTATTTCAGATGAATCAACAACACCAAGCCTAATGCTGTCTCGTAACATATCGACATATTCACTGGTCGAGCCATCATCGCTTGGACCAGACGCCATTGACGCATGGACTGTCGAGTAAGCGAGTTTCACTTACTGTAAGAAAATTGTGTGCACCGCCGTGCCTTTATTTTTTTTTTTTTTGACAGATTTTTTTTCGTTCTCAGCGCTCACTCTAAAGTAAAGTGCGGAACAGCATCCAAATTCTGCGATAAGATGTGACAAAACGTTTTGGCAGACTCGTTGATTTGTCCAAACCTTTGAATTAGTAACTCCTATAACTCGGGCAAGGAATTCTTCTCACTTCGCTTCAGTCTGAAGTCCGTCAAAATGCAGTGTCACCATTAAAACAAGACAAAACAATGGATCCAGACAGGCACGGATGATTCGTTTTCTCATATCACAGACCTTAAATATGAGAGGGTTGATTTTTTATAAGTCTTGCTTCAGGGACTAAAAACTTAAAAGCTGATAATTTGTAAAGGCAGAAAACGTTTCTTGCCCATTTTCTTAAACTGAATTACGCATTAAAATGAGTGTAACTTAAGCGACCGTCTTTCGTAAGACTTATATAGCTTTGCTACTTAAATCTTATCAAACATAACAATGATGCTGAACTAACATGAAATACACTTTGGTGCGCCATCCCCCAAGGCTGCATTTGGGGCATTCTCTAGTTATCGTAAACTACCCGGTAAAAAAATGACCACTAAAGCTGGCATGCCATAAAGCAATAATTATAAGTACTTGCTTTTCTGAGAATTACTTGAGCCTGTGGGGAAATATATAGCAAAGAGAGTTCTCTTTCTGCAATACGTGAAGTATTTCATAGAGATGGATTCAGAATAATGTGCATAATTTATGTGTTTTGAGCGAACCTGTGCTTTTCTAAAGCGGGTCAAGTTTTGAAATTCGTGCTCGGTTATCTAAGAAGGTGAAGGTCAGATCGGCGCCATAATTATTTAAAAGATGGAAAAGGTTGCCACCACAAGATAAATTCCTTTGATTTGTACCTGATTGATGGATTAGCCATGTTAGGCAGTTAAGTAGGTTGAAAGCCATAAACTAAGGAGAAAAGTTCATGGCTAATTCGAAATCTACATGTTCGTGCTGATGGTGGGACTGAGTACTGGAAAGATAGATTGTTGATTACATTATTTCGCAATGACATGTATGTTGCGAAAAGGTCGTTTCCTTCACAAAAACAAAACAAAACAAAACCGGCTACTTTAAAATTTCGCTTCACTAGTATACTCGTACAACACCCCTAGAGAAACAGAGAAGGCTGAAATTAAATAAAGCAATAAAACTACCCTGTTGAAAATACAGTAAATAGTTTACTGAATGCATCATTACTGCAGCTTTTGGTTTACAATTCCGCGATGTTTCATGTTTTCAAGATCTTTGTTCCTTATTTACGTACGCACCAGGTTGGCAGGTGCGGCGCGTTACCCTCGCGATCAGAGGACAAGTTAGAGTTCAGAGTCTCATCCCGGTGGTCCAGATAGCTTTATCAGTCCAGGCCTCAACCTCAATTTTGAGCGTCAATGAGAGCTTTAAAGATTCACAACTCGACAAGGAAGTCAGCAAAAAACCATGATTGATAGTAAACATTGCGTAGAAGCGATCTAACCTGGGTTTCAACGTTCAGGTTAAGTGGGTTATGTGTTACGTTACGAGAGTGCAGGAGTTCAGTTCAATGAACCATGCAAATACGGATTTCATCATACAACAAGATAGAGACAATTTTCGGCGAACATCCAAAAAATTTGTAAAACTCTCTGCAATCGACTCAAGCAGAATTTGAAATGAAATGGCTGAAATCATAGTATGACAAGTGAAGATAACTGTGGTTCTAAGACGCGCACATTGATAACTGTTAATCAATCATGCTGATGATTTTTTTTTTAAATAGCAACAATTACGATTTTCTTTTTAATTTATAGAGCCGAAACCTATTGTAAGTGATTCGCTTAAATTAAATTTCCTATCCTTTATTAAATTTTTATAAATAATAACTGCAGACAGTTAAAACGTATGACAAATCGTAGCGCTTGCTACTTCGTTTCTTATCCGCCTTTAATTTTAGAGCCTAAAAATTTATGTATTAATTTGCAGTTTGATAGTAGGATTGGGTAAAGTTTATGAAAAATTAATGTCATTCGCTTCATGAAAATAAGACTGAAACAATAATTATCTGATTCTGACATTTTAAATCGAGCTAATTGAGAAGAATATTTCAACCAAAGGAAATTATTTTTGGATAAACCAATAAAACCAATAAGAAATTCGATTCTTAGTCGCTGAGATATAGAGTATACCAGCAAAAGATGTTTGACCGCTACTTACAAAATAAATGGCTGTAGAAAGAATGCAAGCCGAGATAACTTTCATTAAAAAGCCAACTCTGACAGTTGTGTGTTGATTCACTATAAACTGAATCCTAGTGATCTTCTACTCACAAATGACGGTAGTGTGTATGCCGGCAAGCTGAAAGAGCGGCTGCATCGTCTTGGAGAAGATCTGAGGCCCTTCACGGTTCCCGCTGATTGGGTTAATGATCGTCAACACTTTTTTTGGCCGCCCCGAAACTGGGAAAAAAAAGTGCATAGATTTGAGACGGCGATGATAATGACTGATGGCAAATGTGATGATCATGCCACTGGCGAATAAGTTGATGCGACGTCCTGGAATAATGTTCGTTGGTCTTGTAGTTAAAGGTGATCACAACGAAGTTGGTGAGAATAATGTAAGAATAAGGCGTAGGTGAGAGAAATAAAGTAAAGGCGGAACAGAGAAATTCGAGACTTGACCGTGGAGAGATGTAACAATTGTAACTAAGGAAAAGAAAAGACTTCCATACATTCAATCTACATACAAAAGCATTCCATACAAAAACAAAATAAAACAAAACAAAACAATGAGATTCAGTGGTAAAGCAATTAGTGATTTTATCTTTAGCTATTGTCCGGTTTTTTTAATCTGAGCAATCAATGCCTTGCTATATCAATACAATTTTACAAATTCCCTTATCAAATACTGTTGCTGTAACTAGTTAAGAGAATTGAGATTCACTACAACTACTACAATAATTATATTATTATTATTATTATTATTATTATTATTGTTATTGTTATTATTATTATATTAATAATAAATAAATAAATGAATAAATGAATAAATAAATAAATAAGAACCTTCCATAAACGTTCTAAATGTACCTTTCGCGCAGTGCTCTCGGATCCTCCTGATCCAGTCGATCACGTGGTCTCCGTTCGCGCTGATCTTGACCTTGGCCGGCCTGAGTGTTCTGTCCTTCACTTTGTGTTGTACGTAATGGATAACCAAGAAGGATTCGGAGGGGTTATCGCCCTTTCCAGACTTACTCATCTGCTTGAGCTCACCGCCAATCATATCCCGCCAAGGGATGGACAGCTCTGCAAGAGTGAGAACATGGGTCACGTGATCATAAAATTTATAAATTTCAGGTTATTAGCGGTAGTCAAACGTTAAGTGCGATGATTTCTACCGAAACTTTTTTTGTTGATTTTTATTTAAAAACATAGCTTAAAACCCATCGAGCGGGTTTCTGTCGATGCATGAAAAACTGATTCGCACACCCTGATCCAGGTATTCGATGAAGAACGAGCAAAATTGAGGCATTTTGAATTTGTGTAAAATCTACCTCAGCCATATCGTTAACCTTAAGTTTGTTTATCCGTTTCTCGCAAGCTGGGTTGATCACCGCTCAAGCACTCATCCCTGGGCCTGGCGTGACTTTCTACAGAGCGCGGCCCTGAAATTTCAAGAGCAAGTGTGAACCTCTTCACTATCATTAAGGTGGGCAAGTCGCCAGGTTGGGCTCCCCCTCAGTTCATTACAAACATATATATATAAGTGCTAGTATAAGAGTGCTTTTGAGAAAATGAGATAAAACACGTACAAGAGCATTACAACTTAAAATCACATGCTTAGCGCAGCAGTTATGTTGAGCCTCGATGGAAGATTACAAGCACCCAAAATGCCGTATTATTGGTCTGTTGGCCGACGTCATCCTGTTTAGAATAATGTTGAATCTCAATAACGAAATGCCCCCAAAATAAAAGAGACTCAAATGGAACTAATTCTCTGAATCCTACTTCGTTTGCTTGTGTGTGTGTGTTTATTCTTATTTATTTATTTATTTATTTATTTTGTGTTTCTTCTTAGCCACGCAAAGTCATAGCGCTAAAAATGCAAATAATTCGAGTTATAAAGGCTCTCTCTCTCTCTCTCTCTCTCTCTCTCTCTCTCTCTCTCTCTCTCTCTCTCTCTCTCTCTCTCTCTCTCTCTCCAATAAATTTCAAATATTAAATTTGCTTTTAAGAAAGTGATGTGTCGAGCCTTAAGTTTACATGGAAAACCATGCTTCAATACGAATCGGTTCTTGTTTATATTTGAAATGGTCTGTGCTTGAAATATATGATGTGGATGGGGTTTCCATGCTTGGCATGCCCCAAACTCACCAGTGACCTCCGTGCGGGATGTCTTCACGGAGGAGAGCGTGATGCCGGAATCTGAGAGGAGAAATTGTTTCTTGCGATCGTCCTTGTGGACAATAGCTCCATCTGGCGCAGGGCTGTGCATGTCTGTAGAGCCGTATAAATCCATTCTGCCCTCCACGCCAAGACTGCCCATATTCAGGATTTTATTGGGTGCTTAGTGACAGGAGAAGTCTCAGGAACTTCACAATTGTGTGAGAGGAACCAAAAGGAGGTCAAAATAAGTTAGATGAGATGGTAGGTGGAGTCAGGGGGTCTGTGGGCGGAGTCTGACGGGGTATAGGTGGCGCTACGAGCTCTGTGACTCGGAAAGGAAGCTGTGTGGATGGAATAAACCGCCTAGAGAAGTGCGAAAAAATCACTAATTAGTCATAAGCTCAACAACAAAGCGATGCTTTATAGTTCTCGGTGTCATGAATAAGTGAGAAGACTTCGCGCAGCTGGTAACAACATCCTTGTTTACAGGGAGCTGCAGCAGCTTCCAAGAGAGTTGGATTCGTTTAAATGTACTTATTGTAATTTAGGTGTATTAAGCGTATGAAAGTCAGAATTGTTACATTACAGACCAGGGGATACCAATAAAACGAGTAGTTCGGCAGAAGCGATGAGAATGGTATGCTATCTCGAAAGAGCGTCTTTTTTCTGCAGCCGACGATTCGTTGGTGGTCAGTATATCAAAATGGGGACATCTCAGGGTGCCGAAGTATACACCAATCCTGGAATCCTGGCGTGGAATGCTAAGCTCCCTCTCAGCGAGCAGTAACTGTAAATTTTTTAGGACAATAGTGAAATAGATACAAGCAGCTCCTAGAGGTGTTGGAGTTCATTTACCGTTTCTATACTTGCGTGGAGAGTAACTTGAATCTGTAAAAAAAACAAACATAACACAAGATATTAGAAAAATTAATAATAGGCCAACGCAACTTGGCATTGAGACGAATATTCCACATAAATTTATTCAAACAAGCTGGAAACTTCATTCTACGAACGAGACCATGATGTCAATTTGCCGAGATTGGGATGCGTCTGTGTATTAAATAAACGAAATGGTCTTGACATGCATCCTTTTACTTAAATGATCCAGATATATGCTTCCACGAACCCATCTTTACCTAAATTCTAAATAGCTCGATAATTCTTATTCTTAACACAAAATTTAGATGAAGAGCTTAAACTCTATTGGAATAAAGGAATATGTACTTTCCCAATATGTTTTTAGATCCGTAGTTTTAAACGCAGGAATGCAGGAATACTTAGCCGCGCAGTTTTTTAAACTTGCATGAAAGTTCTAAAAAATCTTTACGCCTAAAAGTAAAATCTAGACTTTTTTTTAGTTGTAGATCTTAATCTTTTCATTTGAGTCTAGCTGCTGTAAATATCTAGGCCCTAGATCTAGAATCTATGTCGAAGCAACCTTCTTAAATTTTTTATCTAAATCTTACACTATATCATGTAGTTCTAGATCTAGATCTATTCCAGATGGTTTTAGATCTGCCGCCGCCTACACGTATGCGTACTTTCAGTTTCATTCCTGCCATCTCTGCCCAGCTGTGCTTACAGGAAAAAGTTCGCACATTCGTCTTTTTTTTTTTTTTTTAAGAAAATAATAATCACATTTTTGCCTTTAATTTTCGATAAATACTATTTTGGTGGGAAAAAAAATATTACCACTCCAATCTGTAGAGTAATTTACAACTTTATGTCAAATTTCCTGGGTGGTCTATAATACTCGGATAGATAGTCCTCATTTTTATACAAATCGGTCAAAATCCATAGGTGTCAACTTTTGAAAAGCATACAGATTTTTAGCGAGATAAATAAAATAAGTCGCTATAAACCTAGAGGATGATGTAGCCCATTAAGTACAATTATCAATATTGATTTTAACACAAGGTTACTTGTAAACCTTTATAAGTTACCTGTTTCTTATATGTTTTTGTACATTTGTATAATTTCTCTTATCATAACTTAAAGTTAAACAAATGCACCATGGCTGCAAGCTAGCTGTGAGCGGTCCACAAGCATGTATTTTTACCTCCGATTAGCGAGATACTGCCAAATACGTATTTTTTTTAGCACCGGAAGCTCAAATACAGACTGAATGCATATTATGCCTACTGGTTCGCAGCTATGAAAATTACATGGCTTCGAGAGTAAAACCATTCTGCCAAACTTGAAACAAACGGGCTCAAGTTTGCCTTCGTTTAGGTGTGGCACTACGTTTTCAGGTTTATCGTCTCCACGTTTGCCTTCGATTAGGTGTACTTTGTCAGGTTCAACGTCTCCAAATTTGCTTTCATGCGAAAAACCTTTCTAACCTATCTATAGATGCAGTGTTCTCTCTCTCTCTCCCTCTCCCTCCCCCCCCTCTCTCTCTCTCTCTCTCTCTCTCTCTCTCTCTCTCTTTCTCTCTCTCTGTCTCTCTCTTTCTCTCTCTCTCTATTCTTTCTCTCACTTCCTTCTTTTCTTGTCTCTCTCACTGTCGCTCTCGCCCCTCTCTCTCTTATATTTTTCTGTCATCTACTAACTCCCTCTATCTCTGATTGATAAAACATTACAACTGTATTATACCAGAGAGAATCTCTTCATGTTCACGCGACAGAGAAATTACTAAGTAATTAAACGTTTCTAAGTTTTACAGATTTCATTGACCGATGAGTAGCTATGTGAGAAACCGTGTTGATTTAGTTAGGTCAAAGTTGCTCTTTTAAATTTAATGTCTTCTCAACGATTGCTCAAATAGGGAATCATGCTTATAAGTACAAGTTCATGTATCTTTACGTTTCTGTTCATCTGTATGTTAGCGGGAGTATCCGATACGTCGTTTTGTCTGCAAAACTACCGGTATGTCAGTCAGACACTTCCTCTGTCTGTCTAGTCTTCCACTGTGAATTCAGTTTTTTCAATAGTGAAGAGTTATGCTGGAATACGTGAGTTGTTTTTTTTCAACAATCGGAATCATTTCGAAGATGTAACAGAACCAAATAATTTTATTGTAAGGTGCTTTTCCATCCGCACGTTTTATTTTCCCTTTTTTTTCTTCAAATTTCACTCCGATGTGTAATCTTAAAGACGCTATTGCTTGATACGCTAACAATAGCTTCCTACAAGGTAGCATAACTCTTGGTGAAATCGTATCTCCTATTATGAATTAAATGTATAGAAGTAGAATGTCGAGGATAAGCCTGAACTCGATATTTATGTAGATGGGCACTTAGCATGCACGACTTGCACTTACGAAAGATCGTGACATAATTAAAACTATTGCTGTAAAGTCGTCAAGAGTTTCGTCACACAGCCACACCCAGTCTGATATTCTAATGTAGGTAATAGGTTAAAGGTCATCAGCGTCAGAAGGACATTAAGGTCGTGCTACGTGGTTGGCTTACAGTGCGCGTTACTCAACTCACAGTTCGTATAATGATATTGATAGTATATCATGGTTAATAATATGGTTGGTATAGATAGACCGGAGCTTATTACTTTTTATTAAATGTCCACTTCAATATGGCGAACCGGACGAAGAATAAGACTCAATATTAAGAGAAATACGCTATCGATTCTGTTAATTTAAGGGCATGTGCTAGTAATTACCAAATGTTCATCTTTTTCAAACTAAGAAGACTGAAACTTGAAGGAAAGGTAAGGTACAAAATTTCTAGTCTTATTACAATGTAGAATAAAGTGGAAGGAAAGGGAGGTATCATTATTACTTCTGTTAAGCAGATGCTCATCTATTCTTATTTCTTCTTTTTTTTTTTTTTTTTTTTTTTTTTTTTAAACGAGATTTCGGAATGACAACAGTTTCAGCCTCGTCATTCAGATTCCATCGAAGCTGCCGTACTAGACTCTATCCCACATCAGAGTGACTACATCCAAACTGGCATATACTTGATTAACATTAAGAATTTTTTTAAATCTTTACATGAGATCTAGTCTTTGGTAGAATATCTTAAAAATGATGAAGACAATAATATTGCTTCAGTTGAAGGTCTAGTTATTGATTGAGAGAGGAGGGGGGGGAGAGGCAGAGAGAGAGAGGAAAGAGAGAGAGAGAGAGAGAGAGAGAGAGAGAGAGAGAGAGAGAGAGAGAGGGAGGGAGGGAGAGAGAGTGTGCGTGAGAGTGAGAGAGAGAGACAGAGAGAGAGAGAGAGAGAGAGAGAGAGAGAGGGGGGGGGGGGAAGAGAAGAAAAAAAAATCCTCCAAAATGTTAGTAATCGTAAGCTTCCTGTCGCTGTCCATCTGGAGGAACGACCAAAACGTGTTACTGAACGCTTCCAAGATTAAAATAGAAAAATGTGGACAATCGAACTCATTCACGCTAAGTTCGGTCTTTCCAACTGACGTCAAAGGAGCTGAGTATCCTTATGAGCTTCTCAATAAAAATGAATCGTTAATCCCGATAGGTGCTCATTCACTAGATCGAACTGCAGCATGAAACACTGTCGCCGTTTGCACATATATGCGCTTAAACCGAGGCGCTATTTCAATCAAACAACATTATATTGTTGTTGGAAATTTTCTACGAAGTTCATGTAGAATTTAAAATATATCATCTGATTTACTGAGCAGTGATAAAATTCTTTAGAGTATTATTCTTTCTCAAGTTATAGAGTGACAAGGAGGGGAATCGAAGGTCACTGTAGTGGGGTGGTGGGAGGGAGATATTAAATTAAAGAAAGACAGAATTAGAGAGAGAGAGAGAGAGAAAGAAAGAGAGAATAAGGGAGCTGGAAAGGCATCTAGACAGTCATATTTATAGATTTAGACCTATATGGGGTCGAATGGATTGGGTAGAGATAAGGTGTGTGTGTGTGTGGGGGGGGAAGGCGGGAAGGAATCCAAACAAGAGTTTGTTGGCGACAAACCAATCTATCGATCACTGTCGACTCGGTGTTTCGCTAATAACATAATTATCACCATATGGCCTTCGTCAGCTAAATTTTTACATATTAAGTAAAAAAATTACATAAATATCACCTTATGGCCTTCGCCCGCTAAATTTTCACATAAGTAAAAAAAAATTACATAATTATCACCTTATGGCCTTCGCCGGCTAAATTTTCACATAAGTAAAAAAAAATTACATAATTATCACCTTATGGCCTTCGCCGGCTAAATTTTCACATAAGTAAAAAAAAATTACATAATTATCACCATATGGCCTTCGTCAGCTAAATTTTTACATATTAAGTAAAAAAATTAAATAATTATCACCTTATGGCCTTCGTCGGCTAAATTTTTCCATGACTTAAAAAAAAACAAAAAAAAAAAAAAACGAAACAACTCTTACTGGCAACTGCTTGTAGTTGGACCGGTAAATTGACCGCTTGAGGAAAAAGAGCACTGTATTAATATTGTAAGTTTGTTTCTTTTTTTCTTCAAAGTTGAGATTGTTGGTATGTACAAGGCATGTCCCAAGACATTTCGCAAATTTAAGAAAGTTATTCCATTGTTTTAAAACATTACGTCTTAAATAAGTGTTAATATTATTATTATTATTATTATTATTATTATTATTATTATTATTATTATTATTATTATTATTATTATTATTGCTTTGTAGCGTATCCTATTGCAATCAAGATGCCACAGTACACGCGACGGAAAAAGAAAACTGTAATGTTGTAAGTTGGACACAACATGGGACACTCATGACGTTGACAGCATTCTAGATCATAGAGATGGCGTATACCCATCGTTGTTTGGACATTCAAGGACATTCAAGGACATTCAAGTGAACAGTATCCACTCATCAACTTCCTTCTAAATCAAAAGTGGTTGTTGAGTTAATCCTCTGTTGTTAGATTCATACTCTGGGCCTTTCATAAGCTTAAGTTTTACTATTTCAATTTAAAAAATCAAGAGGAGGTAATCTTGATACTTGGTTCGTTCAGTAGTTCAGAAACGCCTGAGTTTTCATCTGCTATGACCAAATAAGAATATATTTACTCTATCTTATCTTTGATCACCAAAACAGAGATATGGGTGGTATGGTGCATTCCGATGGAACTGCAGTAACAATAACATATAGTTCAACAGTAGAGGTCAAGAATTATCTCATCTCTTTGGCAACCTCACTCGGTCCAAAACAAACAGTCTGTGCAGCCCAACCTATTATCACCCTCGCTTTGATTAGGAAGCTGTATAAAGACCATATACCAACTTTTGTCTCACTTTTAGTCAGATTCTGATGACTTGAATCTTGTAGAAACACAAAGGAAAAGCTTTGAAAGAAGTAAAAATGGACATTAGATTCACCCAATCTTTCCCTGATGATAATAGCTCTGATCTAAGAGGCTAGAATTGTGACAAAAGACTCAGACTACGTCTCAGAAGATGAAGAAATTAAAAACAAAAGACTGGATGCTAAAATAGAAGGGGAACACACCCAAAAACACCAGAACCCAACATATTCTGAAAGTACATGCAATTTTCTGTGGATCCTTTGCGCCTTAAAGCTCACACTAATGACTCTGATATGGATCCATTACTGAATAATGAGGAACTACCTTTTGCCTTATATTGTGACTATGATATGCCAGTGAGAACTCAGTACGATCCTGGATTAGTGGATAAACACATTGACAGCCTATGTATACAACCAATGCTTCACACAGTACAGTCAGAAGAACTAGAGAACATGATCGATCATGGACACCAGTTATTGCTCGAGGCAGTAAAAGGCAAACGAAGAAGATGAAATGAAAACAACTAGAACGACATATAACTGAAAACTAGGCGGAAAATACCTCAGGATAAAGTTGACAGCTGGAGGTTAAGAAAGGAAAGCTCTGGAACAAATTGAAGAATGCTTTGACACCAGAGGTTTAGCATTGAGCTACGACAAGATTTATTTGTCATTAATTTTTGCAGACAAGGAGTATAGGCAAAAGATAAGTGTTTTTTTTATCATAACGTTAAAGCCAGATACAAGACAAGCAAAAGACTTTTTTAAAGAAAGAAGACCACCAAGTTATGTTTGGAGAAAACGGACAATAGATTTCTGTTTAAAAACTTTCTGGTACTGTGGGACTAAAAGACCTCTTTTTATTTCCTGCACTTTAAGAAAAGGATGAGGGTTGACTTATTGCCCCTGAAATAATAGGAAAACTTAGCAAGATTACAGAACTAATGAGTGAAGAGAAGGGTGGCATGGGATCTCACATTAAGTCCTTTACGGCAGTTGACGTCATTGTCGGAAGGAAAATAGAGGACGATATCTAAATTTCTCATTCAACTCGGTCACAAAGTACAGGCTCTATCGTGTCAAAAAGAGTCAAGAAAATGCAAATAATTATTATTTCTTCTTGAAATTGTCAACTGTTCCAAACTGAACTTAATCTTGGTTTTCACCGCCCAGCAAGGATATTTCTCTCTTTTTCTTTTATATGAAAATTTCAGAAAAAAAGGGAGAAACAGTATGAGGACCATCATCACAACAAAGGCGGAAGACACAGAAGATAGTGGGAAAAAAAAAGAGAACATTAAATTTGTTTCGATTTATAAAAAAAATTAATGGCCTCATATTTGTTACATAGCAAACAAAATACAACACATTTAATCTATCTCTGTGTGATCTTGGAAATGGTCAAGCTGTGTGAATTGACTGGCATGAAGGTAGAGTTGTGAGCCGAGCCAATGAGACAAGATCGTGTGTTTTTTAAATCTCTAAAAGCTGCTCATGAAAGAGGCACTGAGAAAAATTATAAGTTTGGGTTCTGATTTTTGTCATGGCAAAAATCTCGACAAATAATTTCTCGCTAGGTTGTGATATGCTTGAAATGTGTTTAGTTTATACAATAAATAGATCAAACTTTGTTATTAGGAGTCAAAGCGAAAAAATAAAAACAACAATGGTCCATTACAGCAGATTAGCAATCATTTACACGTTTACACAACCCCGCATTCTGCAGGCATTATCAGTGCCCGTAAACGCTCAAAACCACGATACACTGTCGAGAAACTTAATGAGCTTTAAAGGAAATTGTCGGTTACTTCTTAGATAATGACATGCAAAAGATGCAATGGTCATATGATTATGATCAACAGTATCAATCTGTAAAACCCAGATTATTCCTAAAATTCATTAAGATCTCCTCTTTCGTCTAAAGACAAAGACACAACACACTACACGAAGCTTGGTTGATTAAATTTCAACAATTTTACTTAATTGTTGAGTTCTTGCTGGTGTCATCTAACTTTGAAATAAAATTCCTGTATCACATATTACACATTCAATAAAAGCTTCATAATAGCAATTAATCTGATGTTCATGTAGTTCATATTGAATTTTAGTTTACTTGGTATGTGTGTAAAGGTAAGCAGAATTACCATTCTGCATAGCTGAGATAAATTTACTCTAAAGAAATGTAAAATTGGGTTTATTAGGCAGCCAAAGAGTAAATAAAAATTTGCAATTGCAAATTGGGTGAAAATCTTTACTATGTATCTGTACTTCTTTGTTTTTGTATCTCTGTTTAGTATTATTACTTTGGGATTCAAAATTTCTTACGTTAAAAATTATAGTTTTTGTTCTGAATATGCTTTTTAAATCTTTGATTCAGTTCAACGGAAATGATGGACTTAGCTTTTATACAAATTATAATACACACTTCCAAACAAACTATAGAAAATATCTGTAATTCTCTTCAGTTTGACGCAAAATCTATTGTAACTCAGACTTTTTATAGGTTACGTGAGGTACTGGCTAAAAAAAAATTGTTGTAACTCGAGATGTAATAGTTAATGTGTGGAGTATAATTAATTAATAATGTAACTATGATATTTATTATTGACATAAAAAGATACCCCAAGTCTTTAAGTTGTATACCTATAAATATCAACGGTTTATCAAGAAAAGTAAACGAAAAATACTGTTTTTTTGTGTCTCCTATGAAATGTGCAAAACACGAGTTACCATAGTTGACTTGGCGGCCCTCGAAATGACCATGACCTTGTGTCGTTAAAAAAAAAAATTAAGTGCCATGCCTGACTGTGGCTACGTCGGACGTCTATGGGAAGATAATCCTGAATTCGCTTGTCCTGCTCATGTGAATCAGTAACCAAACGCTTCATTGATATAGTCTAGTCCCTTCACACATGGACACGACTCTACGCTTGTAATTAGTTAAGGGACATCTGCTCATCTGCCAAACATGACTAGACCCATCAATCTCATACGAATAATTTTGTTTTCGATACAAATACGGCCACATCAATTTAAAGTCTTTGACAAAAATCATTGAAAAATGAAAATGAAACTTGACGGCCAATACGCGTAAGTACACACATAGAATACCAAGGGTTACCCTATCATTTTACTTACCTAATTTGCTTTACTAAATGGCAACTACTTCTATTACTTTGCCCACCATAAAAGTGTTCATTTCCAAGCCAACCTGTCTTTTGTTTTATTATTATTATTTCTTCATCTCATTTAGCGCGCGTGAATTTCTCACAACAGCCTCAACCTGTTGCTCCTAGTGGCGTGGGTGGTACACAAAATACATGTAATAGCTATGGCTCTATCACGTTACTAGTAGTTCAGGTACCGAGGTGCATCCCGTCTGCCTGGACTGTGACATTCTGGCGTGGGCGTGAGCTGCTCAACTAAACTAACAACAGATTGCCTTGTAACGACGAACGCTTTCGAGTGACTTGTTTTGAAACAAATTCGGATACGCGATACATTATTTTTATATCGGCCATGGGCTGCTGTCGTACCAAATTAGAGGCAGTATCATAATACATTCGATTTCTTCTACAGCATGTTATGAAACAATGATTACAATTACAAAAGGATTTTTTTTTTCTCTTATTTCCTTGGCCCTGCCACTGTGTCAATAAAGAAAAGGAAAAGTATGCGAGTTTTCCTCGTGGCAAAAAGGGAAATATCGAGAAAGGACGTGTGCCGCACGCGGGGATGGGGGTGGGTTCTAGAAGCCTAGAAGATTTCAAATAAATATCTTCAACATTAAAAGAAATTGGAAAAAAGGAGGTTACTTTTATTATTGTTATAAAAGAACGATTATGGGTGGGCAGGGGGATATTTTACTCGCTTCGATCACGTTACAAAATTCCTCTATGTCGAGGGAAAGCCAGTGAAGTTAATCACGCGGAAAATCCAAGTCATATGTCGGGCGTGACAACACACCAGGCACTGGCAGTTGACAACACATTAACTGCTGCTGGTACGGAATAGCCAAAAGCAAACCAAAACATCCAGTTCCTTGTAAGATCTAGATATCTAGATCTTGACCTACTTCATTCCGTCAACATGTTTTTCTACTTCTTCCGCCGCGGTTGCTCATTGGTGGATATCATTGTACTTGATATTGGCCCGTATTCATATATGATATATATATGATATATATATATATATATATATATATATATATATATATATATATATATATATAATATGTAAGATGACTTTCCCACTGACTATCCATGCTTTCGGTGCAGTCTAGTAATTGGAAGTACTCGGCCATTGTCTTGTTTCACATAAACGTCCAAGTATTTTCCCTTTAGAAAAGAGGTAAATGAGCTCCTGACACTTAACTTGTTCCGTTGCACCAATACCTACAGCAATACTACAGTTGTATACTTTCGTGGGAACAAGTTCTCAAGAGCAAGAAGTACAAGTATCTTAAACAAAATTTGCATGTTTGTAAAATGGGTGTATAAATCACCCATACTCCGTGTGAAACAGGATCATTGTGATGTAGCTTCATCAAACTACGCGTATCCCTGGTTAACTTAAAAGCATCAATACTCATCAAACTTTGAATAGTTCAGTGATCTTCGATACGGAAGCCATTTTCCTAAGACAAGGCATGATGCATCAAAGCTGTCCGACACAGGAACAGAGAACAAAATTTTGTCTACTAATTCTATGATTGGTGTTAAGACAAGGGTCGTAACGAAGATCGCGATTATGTTAAGACAAGGGTTGTAGAGAAGATCGAGATGATGTTAAGACAAGGGTCGTAGAGAAGATCGCGATGATGTTAAGACAAGGGTAGTAAAGAAGATCGCGATGATGTTAAGACAAGGGTCGTAGAGAAGATCGCGATTATGTTAAGACAAGGGTCGTAAAGAATATCGCGATTATGTAAAGACAAGGATCGTAAAGAAGATCGCGATGATGTTAAGACAAAGGTCGTAGAGAAGATCGCGATGATGTTAAGACAAAGGTCGTAAAGAAGATCGCGATGCTGTTAAGACAAAGGTCGTAGAGAAGATCGCGATGTTTGTTTTAGTATACGGTTTGTATAACTTCGTGTTTAAATCCTTCTGAGACGACCTTCCTGAAGTTTGCGACATCTATCAGTTTAAAAGAACTCAAAATCTAAAGGCAAGTCATGCGTATTGGTTTTAAGGTGGTCCAAAGCACCGTATGGCATCTGAAATGAGTTTGGGTCAGAACAACCTCAATTTCTGTCATGGCTGGAAAGCGCAAACTTCTTTTTTAAAATTATTTATAAATTGCTGGACAAGCCCCGATTAAGGATTTCTACTTTTCAGATACCACAATCCAACATCGCTGGCTGCTAGTTTCGAATTTGGACAGAAAGTCGCCAGCGATTTCAAGATAATGAGTCAGCCGTCCCACAGCTTGAAAAAGGCTTCAAACCATCCAGCTCGGATACGCGATTTCTTCCGGTTACCAAATCATCGTGGTCAAATTTTATTTGCCTAATTTTTTTTTATCATTTGTTATTTATTTATTTTTTATTTTAGTTTTCATTTTAATGAATAATGTTCTACACAAGACAATGCACCACCGGCTTTAGTGTGGTATTGAAAATGCCTATGTTAAGGTCTTTAACCTCAGTAGCAGCAGTAGATGCTGCACAAACCGCAGCGGATTAAAAAAAAAAAAGAACGGCCTGAAAAAGAAAACCAACTTCGCGTACCCGCTCTCCACCCCCCCCCCACACACACACACCAAGGGGATATCTTAACCAATGATCTACATAGATACGTCCTTCACCTTTTCACGATTTTGACACAACGCAGATCAGAACTTTCTTGAAGAATCGCAAAACCTACTGGTCTTATAACCGGAATAGACGCTCCACCTGAGGACAAAGACAAATCGACTTGAATTGATTAGGTTTCTAGTTTTGAACCTCCTTTCATGAACAATTTTTCGACACAGATATTTTGAGCTCTCCTCATCCCAGACATTGTAAAATTGTTGCTACAAGTCCTGAGAAGATGGTTATATATTTTTTTATTTATTTAATTTTTTTGGTTTTTGTGTGTGTGTGTGTGTGGGGGAGAGGTGAAGAAAAGAGGCGGGGATGGAGGTTGCTATGCTTTACAAGGAAGTATTAGTTCTAAGATGGCAGTACTCTAAGTCTAATGCTACATTTTTTTGGTCAATTATTGCACAATTATACGGCTCTCCCTTGTTCTGCTTCTCCCCGCATATATACCCCATTCCTATTATAAACAGTTCTTCAAATGTTGTTACTACGGCTATTATATTAATATTGTTTTAAAACCGCTTCCAACTGCTATAAATGACACTGTCTCTCTACAACTACTATTACTGCTGCTGCTACTGCTGCTGCTACTGCTACTACTACTACTACTACTACTACTACTACTACTACTACTACTACTACTACTACTACTACTACTACTACTACTACTACTACTACTACTACTACTACTACTACTACTACTACTACTACTACTACTACTACTACTACTGCTACTACTACTACTACTGCTATAACACAACCAAAAAAAATTCAATTACTACATATACTACTATTCTACTACAGATGCAGTAAAAAAAGAATGTTTGGCCCCGTTCAAGATAGCCTTCAACAGTCGATAGTTCTGCGAAGAGTTTCTAAAACAGTATTTCTCATGAGTACTCATAAAGAAGCAATTACCTAGAGTGACCCTGAATTCTGACATATACCATAATTAAGCCTTGCGTCCATCTAAACATCGGTCCACTTGGAGCTCGCGACCTAAATGCACTGATGTAAACAACAAACAGTGCAGATCGATAGAGAGAGAGAGAGAGAGAGAGAGAGAGAGAGAGAGAGAGAGAGAGAGAGAGAGAGAGAGAGAGAGAGAGAGATTAAACATGTTATTATTGTTGATGTTGTCAATGGTTTTCTTCAGGACCAAAAGGCAGACGAGTCAGTGAACTGGTATACCAGTACCTAAATGTCAGACTCAGAGCACGGCTCAATGAGTATGCCTGTTGTTAGTCTGAACGTTCACCTTTTTGCACTTGACTAATATAATACTCTCTCTCTCTCTCTCTCTCTCTCTCTCTCTCTCTCTCTCTCTCTCTCTCTCTCTCTCTCCCTCTCTCTCTATGTGTATATAAATATATATCTATATCTATATCTATATCTATATATATATATATATGTATCATATATGTGTCTCTCTGTGTCTATCTATCTATCCATCTCTCTCCCTCTCTTTCTTTACCTTATATCTGAGTATAAAGGCCCCATTCATCTGAGCCCTTTTAAATTTTACTTTATCGCAAGTTTTGTTTTGACTGCAGTTTTAGAAATACTTGTATTTATTTGAAACATCTATCATATTAGCTAGTCTAACATAAAAGAAAATGTTCATTTTCTCTATGTTTTTTTTTTTTTTAATTTAAGATTACAGGTGTATTATTCGGAAAGAGGGGATATCACAACTGGCAGAGATAGCCATACCAAAGTGGGAACTTTCGCTATGTAAGTGAGGCTACTCTAAACTACAAGAAAAGAAAAAAGAAAAAGGTATTCAACATTTTCAGCCTCTCAGTTGCTACATATAAATATTGATAAATTTTGTCCATTCCAAGAAATCTAGAATCTACGATTGCATTCTGCCTTCTCCTTTTTTTTAAGTAAATGGTTCTTACATAATGCAGTTCAACAAAAGAAATAGTTGATTTCGAGAACAATGTGGGTTGAGGGGGGAAAATAATTAAAGAAATTACTCTTACGATATCATTAAAATATCTTAACTTGAAGAAACACAAAATAAGGATGTGTCACGGATGCACAGTATGAGGACCACCAAAAAATTCTCGTAAGTCACGACAATTTCTTTTTTTTTTTTTTTTTTTTGTGGTTTTATATAAGGATTTTAAGAAAGTTACTCCACAAGAATGTACAGACCTTTTTACTTCGAGGATTTTTTAAACCCTTAATAAAATGCCGCGTTGCTTAACGACCAGATTGAGACAAGGGACTAAGGCTAAACAAAAAGTTTGTAGCAAAATTAAATTAAGTCGAATGAAATAGTGCTTTAGAAGGAAGCCTTCTTGTCAGTGACACTGCGGTTGTATTCAATGCAATCATAAGGCTGAGCGGAGATACAGCAATTCTCTTAATAGAATAAAGAATCCATGCTGAATTTTTAATTATTTACATTTCGTGCTTAGGTTCACTTACTTTTTGGCGTTTTGTTTTAGTACTGCTACCTATCTTGAGTTACTAAGGGGGAAATATATCTGTATTACCATGTAAACAAAGAACCCTAATTACAAAATATCATATGTCTGATCATTACTTTAATTTGGTATATCTGATGAAATCCAAAGGTAAAACAGTGCGAAGAAAAGGCAGTCAATATTATCCACTCAGTATCTTCCATGAATGTTGCTCCCACATGTATCTTGTTCCCCTCTTAAAAGAAAATTTGAACCAACAACCAGGAAGTCTTGATAGACCTTTGTTGAGTCAGTGTAGACAGGAAAGAGAAATGAGACCCAGGCTAGAAAAACAACCTTGTATGGAAGGAAAAGGGCGAATAAAAGAAATACAACAGAATTTTATTTATAAGATAAAGTATGACAAAAAAGTGAGCGTATATTTTCAAGGACAGAAAAACTACTTTATATTATCAAGGTCAAACTCAAGAGTCAGCACGGCAAAATTATACCGGAAGGTCTTCAGCTACATGGGAAAAAGTAAAGCAAAACCTGGGTTATAGATTTCCATAAAATGCATTTTATATGGTTATTTTGTTTTGCTTGTTTTAAAGGTCATGGTTAAAGTACGACCTAATGTGAGCTATGTTTACAGGAACTGAGGAAGGCCATCAGCACTAAGGGTCATTCAATTAAAGAGAAACGCTCGTGAAAAAAGTCAGTCATGTTTCTGGACAGAAGACAGCGACCAAGGCCGCAAGGAAGGAACAACTGCTTCGCTACAACTCGACAATTATTGGCTCGAGAGTGAGTACTGGTTTATGGACAAACAGACCGCATTAGCAAGTTATTGAAAACACGTCTCCTTGAAGTTTGCACTTTTTCTTTTCTTGTCTTTATCCACATTTTCAGACGACATTTCTATGAGATGTACAGTCATATAGAGGATTGAGTCTTGAACTTTATAAAAACACTGGGTTCCGGTTTTTTATAAAATGAATGGCACGAATGCCAGTTCGGTGAACGCAAGAATGAGAATTTTTTTTTTTTTTTTTTTTTTTTTTTTTTTTTGAGCAGTGAAGATTGAAATGAAAAGTGTATTGAAAGCCCATCTTTTTTCTAATGTTCTAAGAAGGAGGGTGCATGCTGTCGATCTAGAACGCCTTTTCTGCAATTTTTTTTTTTTTTTTTTTTTTTTTTTTTTTGGGGGGGGCGGGGGGGTTGCTTTTGTTTTTGCTTAGCACATTTTGCAATTTTGAATGGAGGTCTTCATTGTATCTTGCATAAGTTTAGGAATACAACGGTCAGAGATTTATCTATATCAGAAAAAAAAAATATAAAAAATTATTTATATTCCTTGTTTCGATGTACAGGGCCCACTGCAAATACTGAGAAGCCGGGCAACGGTACAATGGTTTGTGTGTAGAACCAGGAAACCAAAGTACTGATTCCATAACTTTCCGGAAGTATGAATGTAACTACCGAAACATTATACTGTATAGCTACCGTTACCAACATCTTGCAGATACACCTGATGGTGTTACTAAATTTAACCGAATTAAATCACCATACGCAAGATGATTGGTCAGTGTAGTGTATACGTTTCAGGCTGACTGCAAACAAAGAGACTGGAACTTTTTATCCCTGTTGCAATAACACGTCCCCATCTCTCAGACATTCCCACGAAAGCCAAAAAGTTGGACCTGTAATGCATACGAGGTTTGAAGCTACTGGCAGATTTAAGTACAAAGTAGCCAACTCTATTACTCCTCCATAGCCCCATAAACCATACAGCTGCTGGGGATGCGAAGAAAAATCACTCAGATCGAAAAGACGCGTCAGTTTCGGGAAGGCAAAGGTCACCAGACATCACATGATGTCTGCCGAGACTTTGCCTCTCCGATGACCTCGTCTCCCCCCTTTTTCCAATTTTCTTGTCTGGGCTGTGACGAGACACATGGTTTAACAAGTTTGCTGCTGTTCGTTTTGTTCTTCTAAGCTGTTTCATTACATTAGGGGAAGAGAGAGAGAGAGAGAGAGAGAGAGAGGGTAATGTTGTCTTGACCTCTATTTATTTTAGGCATCCAGCTGTGAGAAAAGGAAAGAGAAAGAATGTTTAAAAAATTGTTGAAAAACAGCAGATTCTCATGCACATGCTAGCTTGCTCAGCAGCTGTATCGTACTGCAAAACAGGGAGTCACGCCACAGAGTAAGATAGAAGTCAGAGATAGAGATGAAGATAGTATTCATAATAGAGAGAGATATGCAGAGAGAATGAGAGAGAGAGAGAGAGAAAATGATATAGATAGATTTATGTTTTGGCTCTATTTGGAAATTTGGCGTGATATCGGTGACAGGTATGAATAATAATACATCACAGACTAACAAAAGCATGTCAATCAATGCTAGTCACAATACGTTATATAGGGGCCTAGTCTACATATAGCTGTTGCTAATCCGCCCGTTCGGTTGATAAAGGGTGTAGAAAGATGAATTCCGCCTTTAGTTGGTCATGAATATAAGCGAGAAAAGAATAAAACATCACACTGTTTTCGAAACATGGCCATGATAAGTGCGAGTCGAACAAGACCAGTCCAGACAGTTCGGCAACAACACACAACCAGTAGAAACTCTAATAAGAGTACGGTAGCCTGGCCTTCAGAGAGCCTACCTGAAACCTTGTAAGATAAAGGCAGATTAAAACACAATAAGCTGGAAAACAGACACTGGACTGACACAAAACGCGGGTCAAGTGATCTTGGCTTAAGAAGGAATGTTTGTGTGCTTTGATTCTTGAATAGGTGGGCAGAAAAGAAAAATAAACTGTTTTGTTTTGTTTTTAATGGGCGAGACGCAAGAGTATAGATATGTGTCCTTGAGAGAGAGAGAGAGAGAGAGAGAGAGAGAGAGAGAGAGAGAGAGAGAGAGAGAGAGAGAGAGAGAGAGAGAGAGAGAGAAATCAGTTAGCCTTACTCAGCAAAAACATTGCGACCAAAAAAAATAAATAAAAAATACTACTACTACTACTACTAATAATAATAATAATACACTACTACTACTACTACTACTACTACTACTACTACTACTACTACTACTACTACTACTACTACTACTACTACTAATAATAATAATAATAATAATAATAAAACAGCACGAAGACAGGCGCTTCCAACTTGCTACTCAAGCGCTTCACCGAGTGTTAGATCCGATACTTCTTAAAGAAAGTCACAGACCAGTTGATATTTGGATCAAAGATCATTTCGTGGTTTGAGGAAATGATATTGTCATAGAAACGAGGAGAAGGATTGAACACTTGGGAAACGAACAAGTTTCAAGATCTATAGACCCAAGCCTTAGGTAGATTTCTGTCATATTCTTAATAAAAGCTGAAGTCTTAGAATGTCGTTTTTTTTTTTTTGTTTTGTTTTTTTTCCCGCATTTGAGTCCAGGGCCAAGGTGACCGAACGAGTCAAGATTTCAACAATAAATTAACGACTTACCACGGTAACCAGATTCCCACTGCACGGCTCTCTTCTAGCTCCTCTCCTAAAGTGACAAAGTAGCCGCTCTGATATTCGCAAGAACCGTCTGCACGGGTTCGAATCCCAACTCGTTGGTAGGTGTGCGCAGGGCTGTATTATTTGTTTATTCCTTGCCCGACGGGAGTACGAATTTAATTTGCAAAAACATCCGAGATCAACGCGTTATGGAGGAGATTACATTAAACAAATAAAAAAATTCAATCAACTGGTATTTTTTTTTTTTTTAAGTTGGCAACCAACCACAGCCAAATAAAGTATGCATCTTGTTTTCACTGTTTTCGACTCTTTCATTTGATTGGTTGGATGCCTTTATACCCAGCAATTCATTTTTTCTAAACTTTGTTTTTGTTCAGTCATATTTGAACGTAACAGATCCTCATAATACATATAGACGTTTAAAGAGCCCTGAAGATGTTTTCTGCATGTATACCCCTAATGCAAATACATGTATTGCTCTCTGTTGCTGAGAAATACCCGGATTCCGTCAATTTATTTGAAACTATACGATCATGTAAAAAATATAGGCAAATACGATTAATGTTTTTTTGCGTTACTATTATAAATCATCGAGGATGATTGCAAAGACTTCGTCTTTATGACCCGTTGTCAAATCGTGTGGTTGTACTTAACGCCTACACAGCTGGATGTGGCGGAGCGGGTTGCCTATGAAGTCCCTTAACACGGTGAGAATATTGTTGCGGATAATATTATGCAATGGGTTTCGATAAATAACATTACGAATTATAGAGCGCAATGGAACAGGATCCAAGGGTTTCAAGCATATATAAGTTTAGAGCACATTACAAAGTGAGGAAAAAAACTGATGAACTAGGAAACACACGGATGCAAGAGGCTGGAATTGACACAGCAGTTTCAGTTAAACACCTTTGAATTTATAACTTAACTGAAACGCAATCGCAAAAAAAAAAAAAAAACATTTATTTATAACTTAAGTTTGTTGGAAAGTTTTCCTTTTCAGGTTTTTAAGGCTGTGCATGCATTGGAAATAAAAATGTGAAAAAGTTCGAGAGTAATACAACTTAACGTGATGCTTTGCTATGACTAGTATGAGTGTATCAGTACGCGGTACTTCATTTCAGGGAGCACACTGCCTCATTCGTGTTTTTAAGATTCGGATCGTATGATAACTTTTCCATTGTTCTACATTGTTTCGGCAAAATAGTTAATACAAAGCTAACAAAAAATAAATGTCCCTTTAAGTGACTAGGATAGATTACGACAATGATTTTCGCTGGTAACAAAAGTTTCATTAATGGTTCGACAAATCTGAGCTTATGAGATTGTATTTTATTTCAGAATTTATTTTAAAAAAAAAATGGCCGTAAATTTATAAAGGAATCGCTGGTCCATTATCTCTTGGCGTCAGAGTGAATGTAAACCAAATTTAGTTCTTTATCCCAGTTTAGTCTCGGTGAGGTCCATTTAAAAATTTGCATGCCTATCTTGCGTGGATGAAATAGCTTTTAAAAAATTAAGAGAACTCGAGCAGTGGAAAGAGGAGGAAAAAACGAAGTCTCTTTAGCTGTGAGTGACGCTTGCCTTCTACTTTCTAGCCTTATTTTGTTTGGTTCTAGAGGCCGAGGAGGAACTGAAGCGGGACGATGAGGAAATCGCCAGCCCTCGTGACATAGCCGCCACGACCCATGTAAACAAGGTAGGCCTAAGCCTCTTACCCAATCAGCGGGAAGACTGGCAGCCTGGAACAAGAGGTCATGTTTTAGAGATTTATCTACATCTAGATCTAGGTTCTTTGCACAGCGGGTATACAAAATGATATTCTCTTTTCCCTCTCTCAGCCCCTCTATTTCTCTCTCCCACGAAGACAAACACATACTCGCATTAACCCAAATTTAAGTTTTCAAGGCAAATGAAATATTCTCCCTTCTCCCCATTCGCCCTCCTCCCTTCTTTTACCAGAGAACTAGTGACCTACCCAAGACGCCAGTGGGGGAATCCGATTTTAAAAGAACATTCGCCTGCGCGATTGCTTCGCCGAGACACTTGTGAATTCTGAATATTGAACAGCGCTTCCGTCTGTGTGGCAAGGTAGCTTTTTAGTCGTTTGTTATTCACCAAATTAGGCTTATATATGGACAGAGAGGACAAAAGTAGAATGCTTGCATTATGAAAACATGAAGTTATGGAAACTTATGATAACTTTATATTTCTTCTGCGAGCAATTATTTTGTGTAATTTTGAGTGTTTGTGATAAAAAAGGGGGGAGGGGGAAAGGGAGGCAGTGATAAAGAGGAGTCACCATTTCATTAAACTTTCAGAGAGTAAGCCCTGCACTAATAACAACCATGCATAAATTTAGGTAATTCACAATGATCGTAAACAGTCACGTACTTCGTGTGGGGTTATAATAACAAAATCATCAGGAAGTTTACTGAAAGTTTATAAACTTCGGACCAGCCTAATTAGTGCAGACAGTGGAAGAAGCATAATAGAAATTTCAATATCAACAGGATATTTATGTATCCCCCTAGTCTCATAAAAAGAAACAAAGGACGCGGTTAGAACCAATTAATCTATGTCATACAAGGGGAAAGAATCTTTTAATAAAAGAAATTTCTTAGAATAATACCAAGAATATTTCGACATATTTCACTCACCTTGTTGTGAATCCAATTTACCCTTTAAAGTAATCCAACAGGAAAAAGGAAACTTTATCACTAATTTAAAGATCTAATCAAGATCTAGAATCTAGGTTCTCTGATCTTTGATACAATTATATTTTTAGTTGTAGGCTTTGAAAAAAATCTATTTTTTTTTCAACAAAGACAGTGTATCAAGGTAGATCTAGATCTAATTGGTTGTTTCTAAAGCATGAATTTCTACCTAAACCACATGAATCTGATGTTTTCTTCACAAGTCCAAGACTTACCGTCTTGTACTCAACTGACGATTTCATTCAGATGACCCGGTAGTGAGGGATCCAATGTGTTCAACTAGCACACACTGACACCGGGACTGGGGCCTAATCTTGGAGTCATCCGATCTCGACCCAGTAAACCTAGATCTAGAGCTAGATTAGATAGATCTGACTAAATCTAGAGTAATGTCCACTCCAGAAACGATACAGACAAATGTAATGTAAATCCAAGACGGCACTTTATTCGGTGTCGACTGCCGACCGAGAGATGAGCCGACTGCGGAGAGTTTTTTTTTTTTTTTATAAACTTGTTCTTATGACTTGAAGCTCGACTGCACTGGTCCATTCATGTGACGGGAGGCGAACCGCGGCTGTGGTGCACCCTCACAGCCCCTTCGTGTAAGTTCATCCGATCGGACGCGCTATGGTGATCGTGAAACCTCCACCAAAAATGATGCCCGTCGGCGACAGGTAACTACTGCATACGGATCACAGACGCAGGGGAAAACAGGGAGGGAGGGGGCTGTAGGTGGAGGCGTGCTATCCTTGCGTGAATGAATGAATGTTTTTGCTGACCGACTTAAAGAGAGAGGCATTGGGAGCATGTGAAGTTGATGGGGCAATGGGATCGCGAGCTAAGAGCTATTATAATATATCCGCATACTTCATCAAGTAACATGTAAATAAATGCTTTAGCAGTTGGCTATAGGTTTCGAGTTACTGCTTCTGTTTTGGCTTGATGCAATAAAAACAGAAGAAAATGATTACAGATTTCGTGGGCGTTTCATCTTCAGCCTTAGGTTTTGTGTACTGCTTAATTTTCCTCAGGCTCAAGGTTTCTTCTACATGTAATTCTTTCTGTCTCTTTTCCCTCTCTTCACTCTCTCTTTGCAAATCCATCTGTCTGCCTGTCTCCGTTTTTCTTCCCCCCCCCCCTCTCTCTCTCCCCCTCCCTCTCTCTTTCTCTCTCGCCTCACCCCACTGGCCTGCAGGTTGTGCTTGGCTCTTATTTCTGGTGTCTCTTATAACTGCTAAAGAAAGACTGCATGTCTGCAACTTCTTTAACATAATAGTTTTAGTTGTCAGAGAATAATATTTTACTACTACTACTACTACTACTACTACTACTACTACTACTACTACTACTACTACTACTACCACCTCTACTATTACTTCTACTACTACTACTACTACTACTACTACTACTACTACTACTACTACTACTACTACTACTACTACCAGTACTATTAATCTACCCATTTCTTTCTCACACACACACTTTATTGTGATGGGCAGAATCGAACAGTCAAAGTATATTTATCTATCTATATTTATCTACTTATGTAGCATGTGTTACACATATATTGTATTATAGATATAGATACACATTCCTTTTTGTTGTTGAGTATTTTTTTTTTCTATCTTCGGTTATTATTAGTGCACGTTTTTAGAATGGTTCTACATTAAATTGCGCCAGCCATATTTTCGTTTACGGTTTTTTTTTCTTCAAAACTCTTTAAATATCATTAACTAATTCAAACGTTTGCTATTGTCTACCGATATTTTAGCTAATCCTTCTCACAATAAGAACAAATATTTCTCTCTGTCTGCGCGTTGATCTCCCGACCGTTTCCTTCACATACAATCATACATAATAGACATCAAGATCTAGATCTACACACAGTGCAAAAGCTCTACAAGCTATGGTTTCCGATCCAAAGACAATCTCTTCTAGCTGCACTTTCCAACCCGTCTCTAATCCTCCTATATTAACTCTTTCACACCCATGCCCCATCTGAGAGTGAGAGAGAAATCGCAGAAGAAAAGTGTAAAATAAAAAAAAAAAAAAAACATCTCCTTGTTTTACCCCTTTCTTCTTCAAGACGATGTGTCTCTACCCCTACTGGGTACCCGTTTCACTCCCCCCTCGCACTAATTATATCTCCGCAGCTTTCCCCTCTCTTCACCCTCATTTCCCTCCATTCACACGAAAGCAGGCCAACTTGAACCGAGTAGCAAAGTCAGACGCGGACCGGTTTGCTTGTGTTGTGGCGCGTCACGCATACGGTCGTTGACCGACTTTACCAGGGTCCGCTTACACGTCAAACGCTTAATAGGTTGTTGGCTATTGACAAATATTAATCGTTTTTCTTGTCAATCCTTTTTTTTTTAACTTTTCTTCCATCTTTCCGGTTTAAAATAAGATCTGGAACCATGCACAGGTTCAGTTTTCAATAAGTGAAACTTATTTAAAACAATTTCTGTACATGTATTTCGATCTGTTTTTCAGATTTGAGGATTTGTTTTGCATTTTGAGTGAAGTCACTGTATTTTTAGAATTATTTATGTTTGCATGCTCAACAAATAGAATTAGAGTGTTTTTGGGTTGTTTTTTTTTTTTTTTTTTAACAATTTTGCTTTCCATCTATATTGCTCTTAGTATATAATAGAGCTATCTGCATCACGTTTTGTTTTTTGTTGTTGTTTTTTTTTTCAATCGTTGTTGTTACGTTTCGTTTTTGCTGTTTTTTTTTTTTAACTTCTAAGCAGCTATTTCGGTGTGATTTACGAATGAACTAATTGTCTCCACGCATTTATCATTATTTGTGATTGTTTTTATACTGTCAACTCATTCATATTGACAGATAGATTTGAAACTGGTTTTGCGTTTTCCGCCTCAGGCAATACAAAGATTGTAAAAGTTATATTCAAGAATGCTCTCTTCTCCCTCCCTCCTGCGCTTTCTCTCTTTGGAAAAAAAGGTAACAGCTCCAAATAGTGTTATTTCAGTTCATGAAGGTATCTTATCAATATTGATTCCGCCCTACCCGAAACCCATCATACACTTATGTGCACTGTCACAAAGCGTACCGGGTACACATTCAAACCTGATCGTAATGTTTCATCATACAAAGACAGGATTCCTGACCTTTTTCGCTCCTGCAAAGGAACTTGGCCTGTGTTTTTCCCTTCTTTAGTTTACTGTCAGCCCAGTGCTCCTAGCCTGGACACGGTTCGCTTACTGTATATGATGTAAAAAAAACAAAAAAAAAAACACGGATGCCTTCATTCAAGATACGTGACTTTGTTTCTAACTAGATCTAGCTTGCACTAGCTTATGCTTGACCGCAAATTATTTGAGCAGTATATGGCGCATGTCATCACCTATGTATTGATTCTGTACATGAACATCAGATAAGGAGGAAGATGGCGAGTGCTGATGTGTTAGACTCGAGGAAAGAGAGAGAGAGAGAGAGAGAGAGAGAGAGAGAGAGAGAGAGAAATAAAGAAATAGAGAGAGAAAAATAAAGAGATAGAGAGAGGGGAGAGAGAGAGAGAGAGAGAGAGAGAAAGAGAGAGAGCGCAGGTTAAATATTTTGTAGTCAGAACAAAAGCCAAAGAAAATTTGCACTTAGACGAAGGACGTTAGTAAAAGCGGAGAGGAAATAGCAAAACGAAATACAGAGTGAAGAAAAATAGAAAATAAAAGAAGATCGGAGTCGATCATGGAAGAGAGCTCGGGACGGTCGGGAAGAGGCAGAGAGACCCAGTTGGTTACGTGACCTTTTATGAAAACCTGTGCCAGGCAGGGCCAGACGGCTAGACAGCCACAAGCCAGACACTCGCACAGTCCCGCAGACAAGGATTATTAGATCGGCATAAAAAAATCCTTTAGGCAACGAGGGAGTGGCCCTCACTGCAGTCAGCCAGCCAATGGAATCACACTTCAGGTCGCACACCCCTCCCCTTACGCTCTAATCTCTCTCTCTCTCTCTCTCTCTCTCTCTCTCTCTCTCTCTCTCTCTCTCTCTCTCTCTCTCTCTCTCTCTCTCTCTCTCTCTCTCTCTCTCTCTCTCTCTCTCTCTCTCTCTCTCTCTCTCTCTCTCTCTCTCTCTCTCATGTTGATGCGCCGACTGGTTCTCATGCAGCTGCTGTATGCCAACCAATGCATCCGTTAAGAACTTTCATTATAACGTTAACAAAAAATAATGTAAGAGTGTTACATCAGGTTAATGCTCTGAATAAGTTTTTACAGCCATGCAAAAACATTAATTTTGTAATAGCGCTTTGGTTATTGTGGTTGCTATGGCCATGTACAGGGGTGTTACAGCCTTTGCAGCTGTTGGGTGTTTGCGGCATTTGTACCCGCCTATGTCTATCTTGCCGGCAGATTGAATTTTTTTTTCCTGGAAGAACAATTTGAGACTATACCAAAAGTCATTTTTGTTGTAACCTCATGCGTTGGTTTGAAAAGAGTATTGCTTCTGCACTTTCCCATCCTATAAGAAGGTCCTTTTAAACGGTCTTTGTATTTATTATATAACCAAAAGAAAAAAAAAAGAAAAAAGTTCCAGATGCACTGTCTTGCGGGAACAGAGCTGTCCATTACATTGGCCACCATTATAATCACGTGACCATCAGCAGAGCTAGATTTGAATCTTCCAATTTGAACTACGATGTAATTATTCTGGTTAGAGACTTTTCTTGCGCTGCACGATGCCTAATGGTTGATATAGAAATATTAGTCAATGGCTTGGGCATGTTGTTATTGTTATTGTTTATGTCTTAGCGAGACGTGCTCATTTCCAAAGTGAGCCTCTTGTCGTATCTTACAACCGTGCACAATGGCGCCTACACAGATTAGCCCAGCCGCTTTAGGCCAGCCGTGTGCACTGTGCAGCTCGAGCTGACACTCGCTTCTCCCTTGTGTTCTCGATCAGTGGTGCAACTGTTCTTGTTTGGGCTAAGTCATGCTTGTTTTCTGGGCTTGTGGAAAGATAATCAAAATTTAGGTCTAATTTTTATCTTATCACGACTATAATGTGAGTGATACTAGCGACATACGCAATACTATTGATCGGCAGTCAAGATCTAGATCTATAGGCTTGTTTAAAGGCCCGAGATTTTCTGATATTTCAACTGAAGCTGCTCTTTTTCTGTGCAATAATATCATCTCTCCACGACCACTATGCTTCATATCATCATCATTTTTAGTTTATATCTGTTCTTTAACCCTTCTCTGTTGTCCAAGATGGGACAAATCTTTTTTATACATTCCGCGCGCACACACCCACACTCACACAAAACCACCTTTCTCATCAAATAGTGATAAAAAAAAAAGTCAATTAAATTAAAATGTAGTTGTGGTTTTTTTTTATTTGTAAAAATAATATGTCTTAGCGTGGTTTTTGGTGAATGCTAGTCTTGGCTTAGCCATCTGTATTATAGCATTCAATACTTATTATTGTTCCCAACCTAATTTCTCTGCCAAAGCAATGTTAAGTACACGTTTTCTCTTGCTCTTTTGCATTACTGGTCTCGTGACTTGTGGGATATACCGACATCCGCGGGAGTGGGGCTGAAAATGCAATTTTAAATTAATGAATCTATAGGCTTTAGGTAGCGCAACATCATGTTAACTTTGATTTTATGTCCGAATGGTAGGCGGTTTATGCCAGTATCTGTTTTTCATTCTGATTCAGGCGAGTTCGGCTAATTAATTATGTTCATAATCAGTTTGGGTGAACAAAAACATTTTGGATCAAAATGTTTTGATGAAATAAACTGTACGAGATCTTGATCTTCAGTTGCCACAATGCAGTTAGGTGTAATAAAAATTGATATAATTATAAGTAAAGGGCTGCTAGCTGGACTGTTTGCTACTTGTTCGACCAGTGCTTTGTGACTTCAGACATCTGATGAGTCAGGCTCCGGCACCTTGAGAAAACCAGGCGAAAACCGAGCTGTCAACCTCTCTTACGGAGTAGAGTAAAGACTGAAGAAGGCAGACGTTAGAGTTTAGAGGAGTCGAGACAGAACTATAGCAGAGATTATTCGTTCCAGTTCTCATAATCAAGGATGTGGTCAGATGGGACAGTCCGTACCATGATGGGTCTCACAATCACCAAAGAGATTGTCTCAAAGTTAAGGTAAACGGAACACTGTGTGCCAAGTGACACCGTACATAATGAAGGCAGATTGTCTTAAAGTTAAGGTAAACGGAACACTGTGTGCCAAGTGACACCGTACATAATGAAGGCAGATTGTCTCAAAGTTAAGGTAAACGGAACACTGTGTGCCAAATGACCCCGTACATAATGAAGGCAGATTGTCTCAAAGTTAAGGTAAACGGAACACTCTGTGCAAAGTGACACCGTACATAATGAAGGCAGATTGTCTTAAAGTTAAGGTAAACGGAATACTGTGTGCCAAGTGACACCGTACATAATGAAGGCTCCCAGCTCAATTTTCAGTAAGGTATCTTTTGATCAGGGACAAACTCAATGTCTTTCAGATTTCCATCATTTGGCACGAACTAAAAAGTCTAAGAACTGGATGAGATACTATTAAAGACTCTGGGGTTTGGACTTGGAAACGTCAAACGTCGTAAAACTTTTGAATTGCAATGATTTACAAGTGCTGTTCTTCTTTCCCAATGCAATTAAGAATTTGATCAAATGTTTTTGTGAAATATTTAAAAGTCATTTTTTGTAGAACTAGACTTACTGAAAGCCTAGTCTCTAGAGTCATTCCGAAGTTTGATTGTACATATGTATATATATATATATATATATATATATATATATATATATATATATATATATATATATATATATACATATATATATAATAAATTCAATGCATAATTTAATTTGAAGGCATATTCCTTGAATGTCTCCAATTCAATAAGTTCGATGTTCTGACCATAGACTGAGCAGTTTATTTAGTTTATCTAGAGTTAAAGTTTTATGAAGAACTTGTGGAAGCACAATACTCATAACGCTCCGGTGACAGAGCAAAACACTTAACGAATCCTGGAAGAGATGAAACACAGGACGAGTGTGTGAAACATTAAGCGCTGTCAGCAGAAACTCACTGGTAGATATATTGTCCACACACAAAGACTACTTTGTTAGAGGGTTGTGTAGATTTGTTTTAAATTTCAGTTGATGTCATGCTGTCAGAACTAATGTCTAGTTACAAATGTCATCAGAACTGCTGTCAACCTGACCGCTTTTCACCTACAGGTCAACATGATTGGCGCTTGGTGCTTACGGTTTTACTCTATTATCGCTGTCAGAACTGTTGTCGATGTTGGTGCAGCTGTAATTGTCGACGTGGGGTTTGCTGCTGTTGTCGAGTTACCACGTTCTTCGTGGGAGTTGTGGTAATTGCCATTCTTACTGATGCGATAATGATTCAAAGCTGAGAGTTGTTTTCATTCCTTGATGTAGATTCATAAGATTGAGTGCTTTGTATCGCAAAGGCATTAATTGATTATCCTGACAGTTTAAACACGCGCTCTTTGGCTTTGATATCTCAGATAATTTCTTTCTTTATTTTTGGTCACCTCTCTATTCTACCATTCCTTCAATCACTCCTATTATCAATTATTTTCTATATCAATCATAACTGTAAAAAAAGGTAAAAATCATAAAAGATTTATAATTTGATTTAAACCAGGGGTGGTAACGTGTTTTGCTTCCTGCACCAGTAAAAGTTGTCCAAATTATCATAATAGCCACATATAGAACGTGATTGGGTGAGAGATAACCATTGACGCCGAGCCCTATCGAAACAAATGTTCACCTTTACGTCTGTTTCCTGTTGATTATAAACGGGAAAATCCCTTTCTCAGTTTCTAACTTGCTTTATTTCTCTGTTTTGTTTTTGTGTTGTTTTTCCCCAAGAACCTTGCCAACTAAGACAGGTCATATCAAACAATGTCCTTTGGCTCAGTTGAACCAGATAATCTGAACTGAACCTGCCATCTGGTCCAGTTCGCAGCGTGACTCTGACGACTAATGCCGCCTGTCTCATCGATGCAATACGAGGCGAGATGGTGAGACAACGAGGTGGTGCACACACACACACACACACACTTACATAGCAATTGGTTGTATTGGAAAGAATTGACTTACATTCGTTAAATTCACTGCAAGGGTGAGGTTTAAAATGAACAAAATAATATGGAGAAGATGATAAAGTTTGAAAGACTTTATCTTGGTCCTTGAGATAAGTCAGCGTAAAACTGGGTCAGCGCCCAATGTTTTCACGTTACTCAGACGTCACAGCAGAGGTGGACGCGAAACATAATTTATGTGATCAATTGAAATGAAAAGGAAAGTAATGTAATTGCTATTAATTTTACTTTTTTTTTTTCAGTTAACTAAAGCAAAATCCTTCGTTGACAATGTTTTATTTGTATCAACCAGATTTTAGGTATCTTTGATCAACAAGATAATGTTTACATCTTTGCTTTAGTGCCACAGAGTTCATGCTTTAACGCATGAACGGCCAATATGCATCTCCGTAACATAAATACATTTTAGGTCAACAAGATTTGGAATAACCAGAACTAAATGTTATTTACTGTAACGTTAGCGCTACCAGCGTCTTCACCGTTATCTTTATTAGATCATCATTATCTTCATCAGCACCACCATGATTATCCCCATCATCATCGGATCATCTTCACCGTCAGCAGCATCATAACTACCATTTTCAAAACCATTAGCAACACACCATTAGACCCACCAGTATTATTTTGTTGTCATCAAAATAACCACCAAATTTTTTAAACATTGGTAAACTCCCGTGGTATTGCATAGAAGCACAGATACATGTAGCTTTTAGAAAATTTAATTGCCTGAAACAATCTCTTTACTTCATCGAATAAAGAATTCTCCCTGTCTCATTATCTGCACACCTGCCGGGAACTCCACGCTTAGTGTGAAAAGCGAATGAGGAAGTGCCAGGCCCTTTCTCTCCATCCTGCTCTCTCCATTATTTTGCATACTTTTGTCTTTCTCTGATTGATTTTCTACGCCCTCAAAGATGAAAAGTATACTTTGTGAGAGACATATGTCATCATTGTACAATAAAATCAAACACTTAAAGAAAAAAAATGACATATTATCTGAGAAGTAGACTTACAAGACCTTATGTCATCATTCGTTTTGAAACAAAAGGTAAAAATAATGTATGTATCTTTTGTTATTCATACCGTTTTGATGTCACAGTGTCACCTGAGGGAGAAGATAGAAATGCATCTATTATTATAAAAGGCAACTTCGATTTCTTTCTGCGCTATCCGCTCCAAAACTACTCAATGTACAGTGATGAAGATTACTGATTTTGATCTGCCAAGATCAGTGTCCCACGCGATACAAACAAATAATAGAAAAGTTGCGGATTTAGGCTAAAAAAAAATGCTCCCGAAAGTTCATTATAATATTTATTGTAATTTATTCATCAAAATTTGTTGCCAAATGTGTTATATTATAAATCCCATGTTATTTTACTTAAATGAGGTGAAAAACTTGAAAAAAAAATTTAAATAAAATATGACCTCTTCCAGGGTAAAGACAAAAGCATCATGGAAACATCGTCGCCTTTTCTTCCGGAGCGGCGGTTGTGGCTGTAAACATCACTTCTGTTTCTGCACGTTACGTACTGATAGCGTTTAATATCTAAGATATCGACCAGATCCACTGATTGTCAACAATGAACCATAGAAACATTCATGTTAAGCCATTTGATGAACTTGTCACTCTTAATTTATCTTGCGTGAGTTGTAGAGATTATGACTAGGTCTAGAGCGATTGTAAGCAATCCACGGTAACCCAATACATTTTAAAAAAACTATAGCCTTGGATTTTTTTTTTCCGTAATATTATCCGAGCAGATGCAAGTTTTTTTTTTTATCTTTGTATTGTAAGCCCTTTATCACCAAATCTGGTCGAGCACTACATTGATCTGTAACTGGTCATCAGCTCCACATTCTGGTCTTGGTCAGGGGCTGCTTAAAAGAATCAACTTAAATGTAGTTAACTCTTTTTACTTGAGATCTTTCCTTCATTTAAAGGATGTCTTCATGACAATGTGAGAAAAATTACAATGTCTCAAGGCTCTATATATTTTGAAAGTTTACTATGAGCAGTTCTGGAGGAGATCTAGATCTGTTATTGTTGTAAAATTTGCATTTCTTTATCGTAATAGTCTTCTCCATTTTGTTCATTGTTGTGAAGTTTGCTTTTCTCCAGTGCAGTTGTGTGGCTCTGGAGAATATAAGCTTGCTATTTTTATGAAGTTTGCATATTTTCTTCATTGTACTTATCTTCCCCACCTGTAATTTGAACGGGCAATCCTGCTTGTATTTAGTAAAAGAGTTACCAACATTCAACCCTTTAATTAATGCAAACTTTTAGAATTCTCGTGGTGAGTCCCCAAAACTTTACCTCCTAAACACAACTTTCAGTTTTTCTCCATCGATAAGAAACTGTTTTCTTTCATTTATTTTTTTTTAATTTTTTTTTTTTTTGCCCCAGCTAATGTTTATAGTTACTTCCTGTCACGGTTGAATCCTTTCCACTTTACTGACACATGACAGAAAGATCGCATAGGACAAGGTTTCTTCATTCCTTTTTTTTTTTTTTTAAATTTTTGAAAGACCGTTATGTATGCAGCCCACTGGGCTTAGTTTGGAAATTGACTAAACATTATGGAACATGCATGGAGAACAGATGTCATACCGATATATATATATATATATATATATATATATATATATATATATATATATATATATATATATATATATATTTAAAGTGTTACAAACGCTGTTATATTTATTTCACTCATCAGTCCTCCATCAGTCAGTTTTAGAAGACCAGGATCCCGTGGTTTTTTTTTTTAAATGTGCTAGGAATTAAGGAGAATGAGAAAGTGGGAAAAATAAAACAAAAACACAAAATAGAATAGCAAAAGCACTTCCCAAAAAAACTATATTGTCACTTCCCTATTAATTGGCCATCATCGTTGTCATCATTGATAGGGGTTCTATGAGGGTGGGCTAAGCCTTGCTAAACTTTCTTTTTCCCCCAAGATCAACTTTGTATTTCTCATTTTCACTTTGAACATTGCCTCTTTCACATGCCATGTGGGATTCGTAGGAAAATAAATCCTGGAAAAATAAGTACTGTCGTATTAAGATGTGCTGTGCGATAAGGCATGAGCTAGTGAGTGCTGTAAGAGGGTGGGCCGCTTCGGTGTTTTGAAAGCTATTTAGGCTACATCTAACTTCTCTTGACATGGGAAGAGAGAAAAAAAACAAAACAAAAATCAAGTAAACAAAATCGTGGGCGAGTGATCGGAGTTTTGAAATTGTTATGACAAGTCACTGGCTAAGCTCGAGAATGATAACAATGGCATAATGGCCTGAACGGTGTTTATACCTTCATTGATGGTGTGGTCCTATATCTGGGTTAACCAGAGTTCTCTCGCACTGATAGAACGCTTAGCATGCAGTGACAGTTTTGTCATCCAGGACTGACAAGGACCAGGCGCTGTCCACTGCAGTAGTAAACAGTGACTGGAAAGGCAATTAGAGGAGATTAGGAACTAACAGCGAGATAAACAAATATGATGAGCATTGACCTCATCTGGACATAGATCATTCTATAACCTGATCCTTCCTGGCGTCCAGTGAGAGTCTATGAAACACTGAGTACCTGAGCGATTGTACGCCATAGCAAGCTGAAGCAACAGAAGTGCTGAGGCTCAGAAAGGGGAAAAGCTTTCTTTAGTAATTGATTTGGGAGCATGAATTTTTTTTTTAATGTAAAGAGAATGAAACAAACAAAAAAAAAAACAAAAAAAAAAAAAACAGAGGAAAACTGAGAAAATCTGTTCCATACCTGCAACAACAAAAACAGTATTAACAATACTTACATCAAGAACAAAACAAAATTTGGGTAAAAAAAGCAAAAAAAGTAAACGAAAGTAAAATAAATCGGTTTGTAACAAAAAACAAAACAAAAAAAACAAAAAAAAAAAAAAAAAACCCAAAAACCAAACATATTAAACGACACGCACATTATTGATTTTTAAGACGAAATAAAGAATCTACTGGGTGTTAATTAAATGTTTCTATGAACAATAGTTTTGAAATAACTAAATAAATGAATAAGTTCTCAAAACTAGATTGTTTCGAGTAAGGAACAGCGAAAAGTGACTGCCCATGTTGAATTTAGTAAAGGATTCAATTTAGGCACAGAGAAGCGAGCGCCTTTCAACAAAGACATTGACTTCCGTAAAAACAACCAAAAAATAAGAGAAAGAAACGCAATAACATCTATCATCATGATGACCATTTGTTGCAATGCTGTGTCTTTACGATTAGAGTGTTGTAAAACTTTTTTTCCCTTTTTTTTGTGCGAATACTCTTCAAGAAGGTCAAGTGCCATAATACACTGAGCCAAATGTTTTACTTTACGGTATTTTACGCTATCTTCATTATCTTATTGGTTAGCAGTGTGAATTGCAACATCACTTTCCGTTGTGTTTTCTCTGAAGTTTGTACCAGAAATTTACATTCATTACGCCTGGATGCCGGTAAGTTAAAAAATAATGAAATTCTCAAATACTACGACTTAAGTAAAAAAAAAGTGTAAAGGATAAATGAATATACGTCGATGTTTTTTTTATTATCAATTCGATCTTTCGTGCATTTTTTGCATAAAATAACATTGACTAACATACACTTCTATTGAAGTTATGACGATGCCTTACGTTCATCAGTATTATGATAAATGTGGCAACAACAACAACAACAACAACAACAACAACAACAACAACAACAACAGACAGTGTGAGCTGTTCATGTTTACAAAAACATTCTAAAGCCACAGATACATTAACTTTTTTTAAATCAAATTTTTAATACCTTCCTTTCATCTCATGGGTTTTCAAGGACACTGCCATCATTAACAAACGTTTGATATGTGTTTTTATCTGATCTTCACTTTGTAGCTTCTAATTTCTATAACAGAATGTTTTGTTTTGTGCTTATGTGACAATATGTAGGACGATGACCGATCTCGTAGTTTCTTTCTTTTTTTTTTTTTTTTTTTGTTTCAATCTGCAATGTAGTACATGTAAACGTCATCATTCAGCTGTGTCCTTCACCCCCGCATATAAACGCTGTCGTAATGATAATTTCACAGATGGAGCTCAAAGAATGCTTTTTTTTTTTTCTTTTCAAGGGCTTTCCTTTGGGAGGTTAACTGTATGTTCAGCACCAATGTTATCCCAAGCTTTATGTGTTCGTCAATCAAACATTTTCTTGCCTATCAACAATATGCGTCAGGCAGTTCGAAACGATTCTTGAAGCAAAAGTCAGAGTCTGAATCAGAAATAAAGTCTCAGTCGGATGACTGCATAGTCTCTTAATATTCTCCTCAAGCATAGTGTGATGTTCAGTCTTTGAAGAATCTTATACAGAGACAGGAGATTTCCGTTCAGGTCAGGGCTTGGACTGGTTTTATCGGATCCGACCCCACCACCAGCTTATTCCAGCCTTCTAGTCAGAGATCAAACTCGAGATATCCACATTGCAGGCTCAGGTGTGCCGACTCAGCTACCTTGTACATGATTGTATCTGGCGGCCCTTCTAAACAGTTTTCGGACGTTTACTAGAACATTTTGAGACTCCCTGCAGTTCCTGGCTTGTACATGGAGTATGGAAACTGCGTTTGATTATTAATATTTTATTTCTTTTTTTTTTTAAAGATTTGTTATCGTCTCCTCGCCTGACAAACTATGCAGAAGAAAAAAGCACTCCTAAATGCAGTCACAGACCGTGAACCAATATAATTATAAAACAGTTAGCCCACAAATGGCACACATTCAAATCTTGTCCAAACGTGAATGTAAATTGAAACACGCACACTGCACAAACAAGCTTTTTGGTGCGTAGTAAATTAAATAGTTCAGTGTTTCTTTAGCTCATCTGTCAATAAAGAAAACTTGAATAGAATTCCAAAGCAAAAAAAAAAAACAAAAAAACAACCCAATGATGACGTCATTAGCGTCACCGGTAGCAGAACATCTTGCGAAGGACAATGTGCGGCCATGCGCACTAACGTCACGATAACTGAACATAAAAAGAAATAATATAAAGATATGCGCATTGCATACTTACGTTTTTTTTTTTTAGAAATATGATTCTTACACTTTACATTTCTTGTCAAACATGTTCTTAGGATCCACGTGCTTCGTGACTCCCCGCTCATCATCACTTGTATCATAATCATCGTTATCATACTATTGTTAGGATGATGATGGTGATAAGAATAATGTTAATTCAAAAGATTCACAGAGAGAGAGATAGAGATTGATGATTAAAAAAAATTGAAGTTGTATTATGAGCTTTGGAGTCATTGCAACAGAGAGAGAAAAATGTGATGCCATTGTTGATCCTGAACAATAGAGGTCAAGCTTTATCCCCGCTGAACTAGCGCAAAGTTCTCACGAACTAATAAGGTATGTTCACTGCACATAACTCCCGAGAAGATGTTTTTAAAGACCCTAGACGGTTTCGATTGGGCCAACTCGCTGACACAGCTGAGGGTCAGCAACAGTGCTTAAAACCAGAAGCCAAGCGTTGTTGTAGCAGTGTAAATCCCGACAGGTTTTCTAAAGCAGCTTATACTTTAGCATCTAGCCTGTCATTTTATCTTCCACCTATGATCGTGATTAAAAACTTTCTTTTTCCTGGTTTCCACGGCCATCTGGTCAAACGAGGCTCGTGACGTTAGGAGTCTTAATACCTTTACAACGATATTAGATTATTAATTTTTATGTCTTGGAGGGTAGTGTATAGAGTGACAGGGGGTTTAGCCATGCTAGGCCTACCTAGACTGAATGAATTTATCTCGCATCAATGAATTTAGAGCTTATTCTTGGAAGAGATAAATACATAAAGTGATTTCACTCAATCATATTTTACTTCAATTTTTATTTTGCATGAAGTTGAAGAAACTGTTCAGAACATGATTTAACTGTTAGAAAATTATACAAACTTTTTTATGCAGGTTTAAACATCAGCAAATGGCAACTTCTCTTAAATTCTTCCCCTTACATCAAGTAGAACAAAGGTATCGTTATTGAAGTTCCTTTTCCTCTACATTTATTATGAGAACAAATTTACGATTTTTTGTCTCGAGAAGCGAAATATTATCAACACTACATCTAAATGTTCCCTATGAGAATATCCCAAGGCTAAAAACTCACAAGTGCTACGATGAATAATTATAATGTCTATGGCGGCTACAATACCCTAAAGACGAATAAGTATAAAAAAAAGTTCTACAGTTTTTCCTAAGCCAAGAACACGACCTTATACATGTTCATGTAAAACATTATTGAAAGATCGGCCTGGAGAATCCTATCATGCTAGAACTATGTGGTCGGGTTTTTTAGATGCTCCCCCCCCCCCCCCCCCTTTTTTTTTTTTTTAATTTTTCATTACTTTTTGTTCGCGTGTCGCCAGATCTTATTTAACTTTGTGTCTGTCGTTTTTTTTTTTTTTTTTGTAACTTTATTCAAATTATCAAAAACAAATTACATAGAGTTCATTAAAAATTCATTGAAATTCAAAGCTCGACATATTATTTTGAAGTTTTTATTTTAATTTCTTTTTCACCACAAATTTTAGAAGTTTCAGCATTAAATATACAGGGTTTTGTGCACCAGCCCAGATCTATCAAAGAACTTTTAAAGAATTTAAAAAATATTATTTCAGCGCACCTGTCAAACAAGTTATGAAACTACTTATTCGCATCAAATCTGTACATGTATTTTCGCTGCTAGTTACTACAATATTGTTTAGAATTGAATAAGCTTATCTCGGGCAAGGCACGGGTGAAAAGGCGAGAATTCAACATTACTCATCTTGCAAGGATACCGTGCCTCCAACCAAAGTACTGTATATCTTTGCATTTCTAACGAAAGCTTAATTACATAATTACAGATGTACTTCAAAGAAGAGATGAACAGTGGTTGCACACTGGGGATTTGCATCAATGGATTCATTCAGCATCATTTCAACGTAAAATTCTAAAAGCTAGAATTATGCATAATTATAGAGCGACGCGGTAATAAACCATAATTTCTGGTTCTTTTCAGACCATCTCTTTCCGCGCTCGATCAATTCAAACTGTCTACTATGATATTAGAAACCCTGGAGGGAAAATTATCAAATATATCAAAACGAAATTATCCAATTACAGGTTCAGCGACACATCTCATTATTCTTTGTTCAAATTTTTGGGATACAGGTCGGCTGTTTTTGCTTTTTTTTTTGTTTTTTGTTTCTTATTTTAAAAATTATTTATTTTCTTCTTGATGATCCTAGTCCGTACATAGTATAGTTCTTGACACGGGTATTCCTAGTCCGTATATTATCGTATAGTTCTTGACACGGGTGATCCTAGTCCGTATATTATTGTATAGTTCTAGGCACGGGTATTCCTAGTCCGTATATTATTGTATAGTTTTTGACACGGGTATTCCTAGTCCGTACATTATTGTATAGTTCTTGACACGGGTATTCCTAGTCCGTATATTATTGTATAGTTTTTGACACGGGTATTCCTAGTCCGTATATTATTGTATAGTTCTTGGCACGGGTATTCCTAGTCCGTATATTATTGTATAGTTCTTGCCACGGGTATTCCTAGTCCGTATATTATTGTATAGTTCTTGGCACGGGTATTCCTAGTCCGTATATTATTGTATAGTTCTTGACACGGGTATTCCTAGTCCGTATATTATTGTATAGTTCTTGACACGGGTATTCCTAGTCCGTATATTATTGTATAGTTCTTGGCACGGGTATTCCTAGTCCGTATATTATTGTATAGTTCTTGGCACGGGTATTCCTAGTCCGTATATTATTGTATAGTTCTTGGCACGGGTATTCCTAGTCCGTATATTATTGTATAGTTCTTGACACGGGTATTCCTAGTCCGTATATTATTGTATAGTTCTTGACACGGGTATTCCTAGTCCGTATATTATTGTATAGTTCTTGACACGGGTGATCCTAGTACGTATATTGTATAGTTCTTGACATGGTTCATCCTAGTCTGTACACAGTATAGTTCTCGACATGTTTGTTTCCTGCAAACAGCCATCCGGTTCGGTGACTGGAAAATCTTTGATGAGTAGCTGCACTGAGGTCGTGCTTTTGTTTGGACGTTAAATACATGTGTAGTTGTGATGTTGTTGGTCTGATGGATGTCATCCTAGAAGTTATCCTCAGTACTGCGCCCCGCTGAGAGTTCCAAAGAGCTTAAATACTGGTACTTTTTTTTTTCTTTGTCTTTTTTAGAAGTTTTTCAGCATTTAATATCCAAGGTTTTGTGCATGAGCTCAAATCTATTTAGGAACTTGTTAAAATTAAAAAAAAAACAAAAACATTTTCAGGGCACATGTTAAACAAGTTTTGAATCTAACTATTCGCATCAAATCTATAATTTTCTCTGCTAGTTACTACATTAATTTTAGAATTGAAGGTTGTCTGAAGGGCCTAGTTAGAATAAGCTTATCTCGAGCAAGGCATGGCTGAAAAGGCGAGATTTCAACATTACTCATCTAACCGTGGCTTCAAACCCAAACAGTGTATCCTTGTTAGGCTTGTATTTCTGATGCACGCTTAATTACGTGACCACCTGTACCCCATTAAAGGAAAGATAAACAGTGGTTACACACTGATGAATCACAACAATTGGTTTTTCCATCATCATTTAATTTAAACTTATAAAAGATAGAATTATGCACAGTTATAGAATGGTGCAGTGATAATCCATAGTTTCTGGTTCCTTTCAGACCATCTCTTTCGCGCTCCTTTAGTTCATTCTGGCCAATAAAAAACCCTGGAGTGAAAATTATCAAAAATAAAGTATCAAATTAAAGGTTTTGCGACACATCTAATTATTCTCTGTTCAAAATTTTTAACTACTTTTTTTTTCTTACCAGATCGCCTTTTTTAAGTATTTATTTATTTTATTTATTTATTTTTTTTTTTTGGAAGATCCTAGCCCGTACATGGCATACTTGTAGTACTTGACATGTTTGCTTCCCGCAAACAGCCATCCGGTTCGGTGACTGTAAAGTGTAAAAGCTCTGATGAGTAGCTAGCAGCTGCAGTCAGGTCGAGCTCGTGTTTAATGCATGTGTAGTTGTGATGTTGTTGGTCAGTACGATGAACGTCATCCTGGAAGTTCTGCTCAGTGCTGCGACCCCTGAGATTTCCGCAGAGTCTAAATATTGGGACGGCGGCTTTTTGTGAAGCCAAGGATAAGTTTGATGTAACCCGACCTAGACCTGTTGGTCCAACCAGGAACAGCACTTATCAACTGAGCCATATGGCGCCCTATGTCTACCATGTGTATAAAAAAATCTATTTATCCTATTATAGAACCTCCTCAACCACTGGCGTACTCAGTAATCAACAATAAGACAAAGGAGAATGTTGTAGTCATGCCGTGAGCGTCTACGTATAGTGAGCCACATGTTCAGTGCAGCCGAATACTTCAGGCACCATGTTTTATGGTGTAGAATTAGTTAGAAAATTAAAAGTTGTTTGCAGGGAGGCTGTTTTTATTTATAGAGGTTAACACCATGTTCTATAGTGTAGAAATAGTTACGAAATTAATAGTTGTTTGCTGGAAGACTGGGTTTTGTTTATCATCAAGGCAAACACCATGTTTTATGGTGTAGAAATAGTTACGAAATTAATAGTTGTTTGCTGAGAGACTGGGTTTTGTTTGTCATCAAGGCAAACATCATGTTTTATGGTGTAGAAATAGTTACGAAATTAATAGTTGTTTGCTGGGAGACTGGGTTTTGTTTATCATCAAGGCAAACACCATGTTTTATGGTGTGTAAATTGTTAGGAAATTAATAGTTGTTTGCTGTGAGACTGGGTTTTGTTTATCAAGGCAAACACCATGTTTTTTGGTGTAGAAATAGTTACGAAATTTAAAGTTGTTTGCTGGGAGGGTGGGTTTTGTTTACGAAGGCAAACACTGTGTTTTTCCCCATTTCGATTGAAGAGCCAAGATCTATCAAAATGTCCCGACGCCTGTGGTTTTCTCCCCCGAGTCTCTGTACTGGTGGAGAGATCCACCTGTAGACAGAAATGAGTCTCTTGAATACATTTTGAGATGAATCACATGTGTTACACCCAACAAGGTTGTAAACGCACACACACAAACACGCAAACGTACACACAAACACACAAAAGCTGTGAAATTGTTGAAAATATGAAGTTCGTTTATGATTATAATCAATCAATTTTGTTTTTTTTCTTTTAGGGCTTGAGAGAAAAAAATGTATTCCAAGCTTAGTGAAAACATTAAAGCATTATGTGGAAAAGGTATTTTTGTTCTATAGAACATCTATAAAAGACGCCAAGTTCTAGTTTTGTATATTATTTCTATTCATGTTTCAATATAGAACTTCATTTTAAGAACTTTTTATGTCCTCGAAAAAAAAATTGGAAGATTTCATATGTTTCTATGTCCATGACTGAAGCCTTCTGTCATGATAGTTGTTTTCTTCCTAATATGCACAATATATAACTTTTTATTTCACACAAATCCTGTCACTGAGGGATTCTGGCTTCAGTATTTTATTCTCGATTCTCAAGTTTGATATTTTCTCACGACTCACGACTTAAGCTATAAAAATGAAATAGCTGAGAAGGCGTCGAAGCTGAATGGAATTCGGAATCCTATGTTTTTATTAGGTTAAATGACTGATTCAATAATGTGGTTGATCTATTGTTTGAAAGGCGGTTAAAATCCATTTATGTGATATCGATCTCATGATATTAAACTTCAGTCGGACAAAGCAAAGAGCCCCGATTTACACATCGCAAGTAATGACACATTGTGTGACGCTATCGCGGACTCTAGATCAAAGTGACCTCTTAGCTGGCGAGTCAACGGGACCTCCAGTTTTCTCGGTTAATGTATTAAAACGGCACATCCGGGGTTGAGGTAAATCGAGTCGGACCAACCCTGGATCTGTTTCTCATGTAATATTGGAGAATATTGTTTACATGCCATTCGTTACAAGGGTACTCCCTGTGTTAACTTGAAGAGCTGTGTAGTTGTCTCTACGATAAAGTGAGCTGACAATCTTCTAAAAGATTTTGCTACAAGGAGAAAGCATTATTGACACATGTCGCTGACCAAATTACTGAAATAAAGGCCGACAGCAAAACTGTGGGGCTGAGAACTGATTAGTGGCAGTGATGGGCCCACACTCTCTATAACTGGTACGGTAAGAACAGATCTTTAGTAAGGAAAAAAAATTACATGTTTCGAGTGTTAAAAAGGGAAACTACTCTGCTTCCCTTCTGAAGTGTTGTTCGCTTTTTTAGTTGTAAATAATCGCACCGCTCAACGCTGGCATTTCGTTTATATTATGATTTTGAACATTTTGAGCTTTAATTTTTCTTCAAGGTCTTCCCAAGGATTTCTAAGAAACAGGAATTTATATAATTAAAGTTATATAATTAAAGCTCATAAATCATAATAACCGGATTCCACTCAATCTGATATTTTCTTTTACTTACGCTGTATATATAACAGCTGAATCCATTCGTGAAAAGTTAAACCGACCTCTATAATCGATTAAGTTAAACATTTACTGTCACGAACCGTCGAATCGAAACCTCAAGTAAAGAAAAGCGAATGTCGTAACCCGGATCGATTTTCCCCCTCGAAACAATAGCTCGGATGCTTCAGTGTAGTCATAAACAAAGTCACTTGATGGGTATGTCCTGACGGCAAGGGGATCTTAGACGTGTTCAGCAATTCGTAAAGGTCTCCGTCAAGCAAACGAGCTAATTCGATAGAGCATGAACCTTGTAGATAGCCACAACCTGCGCCTTGAACAGCTGCCCGACGGAGGACTATTGCAAGTTTCAGTCCACTCTACCGTCATCTACCACGATAACTTCTAACATCAGAGTACCGGTACTATAATGGTGTTCTGTTCTACTGACAGTAACAGCACAGAGGGCTAGCGATGCTCTATCAGTCCACTCTACCGTCATCTACCACGATAACTTCTAGCATCAGAGTACCGGTACTATAATGGTGTTCTGTTCTACTGACAGTAACAGTCCAGAGGGCTAGCGATGATCTATCAGGCCACGGATCCTATGACTTCCACCTAGACCCACGTGACTGCTGGAAGCGTGTGTGCAGGGCAGCTACTTTATGGCCGTCTTTATAGAAAAAGTGATGCGAATGAAAATAAAACGACATTGTAAGAATTGGGGCAAAAATTAAGGCAAATATAGATTGTCTACTTTTAAGGCATAACTGACCTCCTAATCATGGGGTCAAGGTTATTTATTAGATCCAGGGAAGAGTGTAATGTTTTTTTATGCAATTATAATTAAAAACACTTCAAGTTTTTCACAACCTACCCTGCTAAACCACTGGGCCATGCCCAGACACTCTGGCGTCTCCGAGACGTATGCATTTTTTTTTAAAGTAATTAACTCATGCGGAAACAAAAAAAAATGCGTTTAACTAATGGATAAGACAACTGGGAGCGGTTCAATAATTCAACACAGATGGGATATAATTAACTCACAATATCTTGTTTCTTTACAGCTTTTTATTTTAATTGCCAGAGTTCATAATATTACGGTTAATTTTTTTTTTTAATCTTTGAAAAAGTCGAAATCAAGATTAAAAAAAAAAAGCAGAGGTAACTGGAAGAGAGCGGGAAGCTAACTCTATCAATCTAGAAAAAATATAACCTACAGTAAAGGCATCCTTTCTATCATACAAACATAAAGATACCGTATATAATGTATCGTGAAAGGTATGGCGGCAAGAATTTAATGGGACAGCAACAATTACAATGCCAACAACAACAGCAGCAACAAAAAGCAATCGAAGTTTTCTATAAGATGAGCCGACTCTTACCTTGTGATGTCAGGCTTAGTGGATAAGAAAAAAGAAAGTGAGGGGGGTGTTAGGAAGAGTAAGAGGATATCGAGTTAGATGACAAGAAGGAGAGAGAGAGAGAGAGAGAGAGAGAGAGAGAGAGAGAGAGAGAGAGAGAGAGAGAGAGAGAGAGAGAGAGAGAGAGAGAGAGAGAGAGAGGAAGGGTGAAAGAGACGTAGAGAAGGTGAAAAAAAAAAGTGCGAATGGCAAGGAGTTTCGATTATGAAGGCAACAGAATCGAGATGTTAAACTTTTTTTAGTCAAAATAAAAAAGAAATATAAAGAGAGAGAGAGAGAGAGAGAGAGAGAGAGAGAGAGAGAGAGAGAGAGAGAGAGAGAGAGAGAGAGAGAGAGAAGAGGGGGAGGCAATGCGAAGAGAAAGTTCAAATCTTTCTTGTTCTAGAAAGAATTAATGTATTCTCCTCTTTACTGTTCTGAAATGTTGCGCTTGATCTATATAAGGAAACCCAGTTCGGAGTGCTTTTATCGCTCTATCAGCTTCTGTCTTCATTAGCCTAATCTACACCGCAAAGTAGGAAAGAGTTTCGTTAAAGCATCGTAGGAGGAGCGGAATTCTTTGGTGCAGCAGCAGAACTTCTTGACTTTAATTTAGAATTTCACATTTACAATATTTGGGGGAAAGAGGCTAAATTGATTGCTTATTTAGTTCTCATATAAAACTTAGGCTACATAGTCTAAATTCCCCAAAGGCTAAAAATTTTTGTTTTTAAAATAAAATCTTAAGAAAATCTTTTTAAGTTGCACCGAAAAAAATGTCTACATGTAATTTATATACAAGAAGATAGCTCTGCGACGTGCGTCATCAAGAGTTAAAAAAGATAACTAAAAGAGAAGGCAAGTTGGGCCCACCCATATTTTCTAAAGGTCACGAGACTGTCTTGTCTTGCTAGAGATTCGTTCAGCAGAAGTCGGTCAGGAGAACCGGGGAAATCCAGATCGAGATTTAGATCCAAATCAAGGTGAGCTTAGCACCAAACAGTACCCAGCCCTTCTGGCCATTCCTGGTGGAAAGAAAAGAAGTGGAAATAAAGTGTAACATTATCTTCACCAGCACTCCGAGACAGTAAAATTTGATACGAGGAAGAACTGTCGATTTTTTTCTGAAGTTAAGAATAATGTTTCTCTCTCTCTCTCTCTCTCTCTCTCTCTCTCTCTCTCTCTCTCTCTCTCTCTCTCTCTCTCTCTCTCTCTCTCTCTCTCTCTCTCTCTCTCCCAACTCTTGCTCGGAATCTATTTTTTTCTTCTTCCTTGGGATAGTAAAACCCTCTTTTATCTGCCTCTTTCCTCTGCTCGATATTCATCCTTCCCTTTCCTCCACTACGTCTCTCTCTAATCCCCTCTCTCTCTCCTCTTTCTTCCATACTCTTTCTCTGTCTCTCCATTCTTTCAGTTTCTCTCGATGTCCCTCTTCTTTCTTCTCTTGTTTCCACAGGAACTCTTTCCATGTCTATGCCTCTGCGTGCTTCCTTCTTTTCTCATTCCTTTTTCTTTCACTTTGAGCCTCTTTCTATATCCTACAGTTACAGCAAGAGACGCTACTCTGTTCATTCGGTGCCGTGACTGTTATTGCTATGTCATTCTTAGCACGACTTTCCAGAATGTTTCCAGTGAATATAAACAATTATGTTCTTCCTCGTGGCTGGCATTAAGCAAGACAGTGTTGTCTGCAGCACCGGCTACAGGCGATAATCAGAGAAATTCCGTGCATGTTTAACATGCCCGCACGCACGCTGGGTTCCCCACTTGTCTGGGCTTGCCTAGATCTGGACGCGTTGTGGATGGGTTGAAAAAAAAAAACAACAAAAGTTACCATCGACAATTTAACGCCACTTCAGCGCATATCTGAGATCACAAGCGCACACTCTTTATTAAAAAAATGTTACGTTCACCATGTCTATTATCATTTTCAAAGATATCTAGCAAACGATTGCGGCATATGTGCTAGATCAGAGATATCGTGATGATGATAAAGATTAGACAAAAAAAAAAGATTTTAAAAAAAGTTAAAACAACAACAATAAAAATATAACAACAACAACAACAACAACAACAACAACAACAACAACAACAACAACAACAACAATAATAATAATAATAATAATAATAATAATAATAATAATAATAATAATAATAATAATAATAATAATAACAATAATAATAATAATAAGAAGAAGAAGAAGAAGAAGAAGAAGAAGAAGAAGAAGAAGAAGAAGAAGAAGAAGAAGAAGAAGAAGAAGAAGAAGAAGAAGAAGAAGAAGAAGAAGAAGAAGGTAATGCCAAAATAATAACAACAAAAACAAAAATATAAATTAATCAGTAAATAAATTCGTATCAAAGTTAGGCCTCTTTACAGAGCATTTTAGCATAATATTATTCTCTTAACAAAGGAATCAGACAAACCATTACGAATACGGATACCCTTTTCATTCTGTATCTATTAGAAACAGTTGTCTCTCCAGTCTACTGAAAAGATTTTAACTGCCTGCAGTAAGTGTCCTCGTGTAACACCAGAGTGAGGTAGGGATTGAAGAAAAGAACATTTCACGAGCGCACCAAGCAAAGCTCTCACATCCAAATCGTTGAGCTGAATAATTGATACTACATGTACATGTACTTCTACTGCTGTTACTATAGTCACTACAGCTATTACTACTACGACGAGTACTACTACTACTACTACTATTACTGCTACTGCTACTGCTGCTGCTGCTGCCACTACTACTACTACTACTACTACTACTACACGTACATGTAAAATTTATATCTAGAGGAGGCATGAGTAAGAATTATAAGAGCTAAATTTTAGGTAGTGCTAAGAAGTGGTTTCAGTGAAAGCCTTATCTTAACCACTGCTGAGCACTACCTAAAACTCGAGCTCTTATAAATCTTACTTACTACTACAACTAAAATAGTACAAGTACTACCACTATTACCATTACTTCTGCTGCTGCTGCTGCTATACCAACAGCTCCCTGACGCGGTCTGTCGACTCCTTCACATTTCCCTTTTCAAGTCATTCTGTCCCCTGTCCTTTATCATTTCTGAGCACATTCTCTTTCGCCCACTCCTTACACGTCTGTTAATATAGTTCTCAGGAGCTGTTTTTGCGTCATACTTCTTTATTTTGTCGATTATTTTCTCAGTCATTCAGTCTTTAAGCAGACCTACCAATACCATGAAGGCCCTTGTTTACTATTTTAATAAATAGCCTAACTAAACTTAAAGTAGATCATAATTTATTTTTGCACAATCTTTTCCGTTTTTTATCTAACCTAAGCATGTGGTGCATTAAACTATTGCGAAAGCTGACCATAATCATCAAGAATGTTCTTTATTATAAATTGATTATTATTTCCATAACAATTATATTTTAAATCCCAATGTGACGAATATTAAAGCTTTCATATTCTGTATTGTGTTGAAGGGTCATCCAACGAAAAAAAAAAAAAAATTAAAAACGGTGAAACTTCTAGATGGCGACCTATCTCTTAAAGATAAAGCAACAGAAGTTCTTTTCATTACTTCTATGGGCGAAAAATAATGATAGGAAACTTAAACGGTGAAATTGATGAGACTTGTGACCAAAAGTTAGAACTGGAAACTTAAAGCCCCTGTCTCTCGAGATTTATCATCTCTGTGATGGATACATTATTTATCTAAGACGCAAGTCATGGACCATTATTTCATATTTTATACAAGAAGACCCATTTCTATTTTTAAGATATCGCAGTAAATTGATGTGCATTAAAAACAAAATGCTTGAATAAAAACGACCACTGTATGTAATCCTTTTCCGTGTCTCACACCAACATTCCTCTCAGTAAATCAGGGTTGTTTTGAACTACAATCTGCATGTACATGTCATGCAGTATTAGTTGCCACATTGCTTAATGTCTTAATACTACAAGTAATAGATCCCTGAGTCTAGCTACGATTTACAAAGATACAAAGGAAAAAAGTGTTGAAGGAAAAAAATAAACCCCGTTCAACCTCTTCACTCATAATTCCTTCTTTTCTGAATTGACTTCTGAATACCTCGAGTTATGTCTCAATCTCCTTGCTTTGGATTATGGTCACTGACTCTTTCCTTGTCCCATATTGTGTTCATTGTGCCTTTTTCGTCTCTACCCCCCCAAACACAAACTCTCCTCCCCCCCCCCTTTCTTTTCCCTCGAAAAAGAAAGAAAAAAACTTCTTTCAAAACATGTAAGCTAGTGAATTGTGATAGAAAATGAAGAGCACAATATAAATATGATACAGGTAAAAAATGTTCAGACAAGTATGAACATATTTATGCTATGTTTCAGAGCATGTTATTACCAGGCTAGATGCTTGATTCAATATTATTTTTCAGCTTTGAGTTAGTCAAGAGCTGGAGCTCGAAATCATGGGATTAAAAGGCAAGAGACTGATTGCTTGATATTCCTCATACACTACTAAGGACCTGAAAAAGTTATTTCATTTCTTTCTTATCTGTCACATCAGTTTTGAAAGCAAAATAGAAGATGAGAGAGGATGATGAATACTCAGACACAAAAAAAGGAGATAAGGAAAGAGGAGAAGTTCCTTCTTTAACTACAAGTATTTGGAATGTTTCTTCCTCAATGGAAGCTTCAAGTGAGAAACCGCAAATTTTGAAAGTTAAGGAGTCAGTTCTGCTATACGGTTAACAACTGGAAGAACAAAAAATAGAAAACTTTTACAGCAGATGAACATTCTTGATACTATTTCTGTGGCATGCTTCACATGGCATACATTTGTCTGATAAGATAACAAATGAAGACCTGTGGAAGCTGCTGCTCACCAAATATTTTGACACGGATTGGCTATGCCATAACCTTAGTAAAATTTTTTACTGACAACTTATAGGATATGCTCGGAAATCTGAAGGCAAAATAAAATAAAAGTATGTAAATTCAAATGGTTTTAATCTCTATGACAGGCCCAAATCCAATCAATCAGTTTTGTTGCTGCATCATACTTCATGTAAAACATAAGAGAACAAATTGATAAATAATACTGTGTCCAGCTAGAGACATCTTTTTTTTACCCTCCAGCTCTCTCTTCCTACTTTTTAAAGATACCTCTTGAAGGCTATTTCCAACACTGAATTTGATAGAGTTCAAAGAAGAACTACCATATTTGCGTCACAGCAAAAATCTTCGCAACTTGGGATAGCAGACGTTGGATTCTGTAAATCTGATCCAATTAAAAAGCTCATTTCAGACTTTGCCATCATCCACCACTGAACTAAAATATAATGAAAAAGTTACAAACACAGATAGAAAAATCAGGGAAATTGCTGCATGTACAGATGGAACCCCTGGTTAAACAGAATTTAATATAATATGACAAATATTTCAATTTTACTTGAATTTAAGGAATAATACATAGTTTAAAAAAAAACAAGAGGAAAGATAACAACTATATTTACATCTTTCAATTTTATTTCAAATTACATCAACATCATCATTGTATAAAATAATGCACAGTAAGTAATATGCAGAGCGTAATATGACATTCTGCACATTATATCATAGATTCCATTTAGATCTGCTTTCCAAATAAAAATTAATTTGCAGCTATCTTGTCTATATTTCTGATGACATTATAATGAAAATAAGAGCGGTCTATCAAAATGCACATCTTTCTTGTTTTGAACATTAAGTTCTTCACTGAAAGCTTCTAAAAATACATTTGCATTCTCAAATCTAAGATCAAAGTGGTCATGAATGGCACAAAAACTTTCACCTTAACAATGCTGATAATTTGGTTGGTTTAAGGATATCCATGAATAGTATGATAAAATAAGCGAACACAGTAAGAGAACAGTTCTGTTTTTCATGCTTAAAAAAGTAACAGTAAAACTGCTCTGCACATTATCTATGCACAAATATTTGGAAATCTATCCCAGAAAAACCTATCTCAAGCCATATGTTCTTTATTCATATTGAATAAGATATCCCAATATCAAATAAAACTACTACACTGTATATGATCCTGAAAGATAAATTAAAATATTTTAAAGATGCATGTTCAAAGAAATTATATAAAAAAAGGTAATTTTGAACTAATTTCTAGTCCCAAAAGCAGAAGGCAGTAGAGTACAACTACAAAAAAAAAAAAAAAGGGCACAAGAAGAGCATTGCATCCATAATAAAAACACCAAAAGCTTCTCCGCACAAAGTTCAAAATTATTTACATTGCAAGTTCAATTCAACTCAGTCACTATGCTCTTGTTGGATTAAACTCTACATTAAACCAAGCCACTTTGTCAAAATCCTCGTCAGGCTTATAATTTTCTTTCTCCACATATATAAATTGAAAGGCAGTGCAATAACTCTCACATTACAGAAAAAACATTTCTTGAATCAACTCCATTCTCAATACAAGATCACTCACCATTTTTTTCATTAAAAAAACCCAACATTAACATGTCCAAGAATTATTCACAGCACCTGTTTTATTCATTAAGAACAAACTATCTTACATCAAACTTTGATTTCCAAATGTGCGAATAGCCAGATTAATTTCTTTCTTTTATGAACTGTACTGCTTCATACTCAGCTGGTCATTTTCTAATGTCAAGGATTAAGTTACAAAAGTCATGTACTTGAGTGGAATTATTGAATGGTATCGAATTAAAATTCATAATTGAAAATATTCCTATTTCAAAATGATGGAGTCTCAAGTAGTCAACACAGCAATTTTTTCAAGAAATTCAGAATTTCCAGTTTTAGCACTGGGAAAAAAATTGGCTTTTAAGAATACTACCTCAGATAATTCGAATAAAACAACCCTCCCTTCTTCCGTTATAACAAATGAGCTACAATGCATTTATGACATCACAGATGGCAATAGTAATGTGCCACTAACAGCAGGGAAAATGGCAGCCTCACACAGAAAAACAGGACTATAGTACTACCATGAATCTCAAATTAGTTCAAGAGGGGTATTTGCTGCTTGATTGTCAGTTATGGAGCACTGTATAATCAATCCTTGTGCACAAACAAATGTCAAATTGTACAACATCACTGGGAAGCTGTCAGTCAGCATTACAGTCGTTCTAGCCTGGCTTGTGTGGCCTTGAAGCTGGTGGACAGTGCCTGCACCTGGGGGTCAGTGCTGCTTGTAGCCTGGAGCTCCACCAGGTAGGCTGAGACACGATCCAGACAGGCTGTGACCAAACGTCTGCGGTCTGATGGCGGGATGCGGCCTGGGTTGGCAGCAATGTGCGAGATAAGAGACTGCAGCACAAACAGGACATGGAGAGGTCGCTGGCTGTTCCTCCAGATTACATCCTAGGAAAGTAAGAACATTAAGTTGAAATTTTGCTCCAAAAGCTTTTCAATTTCGAGAGGGAAAAAAAATCAATAATTTTTGGACAAATTTTCAAATCTATATGCAGTTGACATCTGATATAAAGGATGATGGAACCAAAGCAAAATCCCTATTACATTAGATATCATGAAAATGATAAGGACATAACAAATTGGTGATTTCTCTATATTGTGAGGTTTGCCCCTTCACAAAATAGCATCAAAACAGGGTTTTAGTAAGCCTTTCTTCTTCAAGTAATGGTCGGTTTATTTTTTTTTCTTTTACTTCAAAGACACTTGTGAGAACCAGCTGGCATATCCCCCTACCAAAAGTTACTATACCTCCTTGGCCATTTACATGTATTTCTAATTAAAAGAAGGGACACAGCAAGGTAAGATCTCTATTGTCTGAGAAAAAAAATTGTTCACTTGAGCAGGGTTGCCACATAATTAACTCATAGATTCAAGCTGTTTACGTCAATGTGCCAGAGCACATCCCACTATCCCTACTATAGCTGATTGGGGCTTGTTGACCATGTGTTATTGCAATATGATTCAGTAAGGACAAAGAGGAATGTGGATTGAAAAAAACTCCTGTTATGTTTTCCACCTTATTAATATTGGAGAAAGGTTGGGAGGGGGGGGGGGGAGATATTAGATATATATATATATATTTGTTCTACGCTTTAAGAAAACTCTCTTCTCTGTGACAATAATGAAATCCCAATGACAGCAAGAAAAGGCAATTGTACTAATAGATCATCAACAGTAGAGCATTTATATTAAAATAAAATTACATCAACTTAGGTCATATTGAAAAAGAATGCCAATATACTTAATATCATGATGCATTAAGAAGTAAGATCTGCACATAATGTGTCTTTTGAATCTTGTATATGTTTTTGTAAAGCAACAACTTCAAAAAACATTCACATTATCTCATTACACTTCCATGAATAAAAGAACAATAAATGCAATGATTTGTACTTTTTGCTTTCAGACTTAAGCATTCACCATTGCACGTAATACAGAGCTTCAGGACTATTTGACTTTTTTGTATTCACCTTTGACATTTGGAGCCTGTCATAGAGTTCAGGCAGCTTCATTATCTATTGATTACCACTATATTATAGAATTTACCCCAGTCATATACAGCTTACCACAAATTCAAAAGTGATTGATGACTGAGGAGAGTTGTTAAGTCTGTCACAGAGTTTCCTTCCGCGCATGTTACCATTATTTACAGAGTTAACCTTTTCACATCGCGCGAGACCAAGCAGATTTATTCCCAGGGAACGCACTGGCTAGAGGGTCAATTTTCCCTGTAAACGCACTGTTTTATGTACTTTTTGAAAATTTGTAAAAAATCAACTATTAGGTCTACTGAGCTAAAAGAGGTATCAATAGAAAGATAATTTTGAGTACAAGAATACAAAAGTAATTTCATTCATACACACACACACACACTCTTACTGTTTCGATAGCAACAAAAACAAGATGGCCGAAAACACAAAACAAAACAAAAATTAAGTTGTAAAAAATATCTATTTTTCTTACCTTTCCAGGCAAATAATGAAATATCCACTTAGAAAAAAGCACATATTACAACAAAAATAATCCAGTAAGAATATACACAGAATTCCGTAAAAAAAAATTACAAGAAATAATAAAACTAGCTGGTGTAATCCACCCGGGTGTGGTACACCTCGAAGCAGTCAATGCAGAGTCCAACTTTACAAGTAGGGCACCAAGTTGTTGTCTGCTTCCGTTGATTTTTTCGCTGCACCCTGGACTGTCCAGCCTTCTTTGCTTTGTCAGCGCAGACCTTGCATTGATGTTTGACCTTTTTTCCTCTTGCTTGGGCCCCATCCGTCTCGGGGCAGAGTTGAATAAAGTGGCGTTCTTTGATTCGTGCCAGAGGCAAGTTCACATTGTGCCTGTCGGCATCATGCTCCACATCAATGTGAGAAACCATGGACACAATGAGGTCTTTCACCACACTAGCAAGATTCATGGGTCTCTTGCCATGCTGCCGACGATGTTTGTTGAGCAGAATGTTCGTCTGGATGGTCGCGAGGGTGAGGAGGTGAAAAAAGGGTTTTTTCCACCATTTTTGCGATTTCTGCCGCATTGGTAAAAAGGACAGCAGCTGGTCTGAGTGATCAACCCCTGATATAAAGTTGGCAAAGTCAATAACTGCCAGAGGTTTCTGCTTCACCTCAAAGCGTCCTTGTGTCTCTCTCAGTTGTGGCAGGTGGAAGGATGAGAGGTTGACAACTTCCCGCTTGTCGAACCATCTGGTTGCCAGAAGCTGACCCTTTCGCCGATAGTCCAAATCGCCTGCTCTTTGCCTGCCTTTGAACAGATCCGCAGGCATGCTGACGCGGTTCCTCCTGCATGTGCCTACCATCATAGTCGCACGACCTTTCAGCCTACCCCAAAGTTCAGGGCAACAGTAATAATTGTCGATATAAAGACTGTACCCTTTACCCAGTAATGGCTGCATCAAGCGCATCGTCACATCGACTGGCTTGTTACTGAGCCCTTTGTCAGCACAGTACACCTCCAAGGAGTAGACGTAGCCTGACTTGCATTACAGAGCTCGTAGAGCTTGAAACCCCATTTCGTAGGTTTGTCCTTCATGTAGGCTTTGAACTTTGATCGTCCTTTGAAGGGAACCATAGCTTCGTCAATACAGACTTCCCTGTCAGGCTCGTACAGTTGTTTGAAGACTGTGTTGAGGTGATCAACAAACGGTCGAATCTTGTGAATAGGATCGTGATGTGGATTCTCAAATGGAACGAACGTAGCGTTGTCTGCGATGTGAAAAAAACGCGAGAATGGAGAGAAACTGTTCTCGCGACATGACCCTGGAGGCGAACGAGGAATGGACAGCAGGATGATGTGCCCAGTAGTCGTGAAGAGTTGGTTTCTTCACGATGCCGATTCCATAGCTTGAATCGACTGCGATTCGAGAGCAGCTGTTGATCTTTGCTGTTTATGATCTCTCTGGCATACCGGTTTGTCTCGCATACCGGTTTGTCTCGACCTGAAAAAAAAGTTAAAATATATTGTGTTAGGAGAAATCGCTTGTAAAAACGTATAAATGACAATAAAGATTTTTTGTTACTGTTCTGCAAGTTGGAAAAGTGCATACGTGTATAAGTACATAAGAAAAGAAATAAAAACACGTACAATACATACATGTACGAGAAACAAAAAGCTAATTTCATGTTCAATTATTGTGAGTAGATCTACAACAATGGGGAGATTCCTTTTGCAGCTTCTAGAACCTAATAAAAAATGTATCAATTCTTTTATAAAGCAAAAAATGTATTGAGCTACACGTCATTTTGGTAACTAGAATTCCATGAGATAAAACGTATTTTATAGATCTAGATCTAGATCTACCTGTCTGTAAGAATACATTTACTTTTCTTCATCTTGGATTACTTGTAAACAACATTGTATGAATATACAGATTTTAGATTGAGCAACTCACCTTCCAGTTATTTATTAGCTCATCAGTAATGAAAAGCTTATAAATATCCAGTGGAGATGGATCATCAGGTAAGGGAACCTTGATGCCTGGTTGGCCTGTAAAGCGAGGGATCCGAGGAAAGTTGTTGGTGTTTCTCACCCACTCCGCATCATCTTCGTCCAACGGATCGGCATCCTGTTGCTGATCATTTGCAGGCTCATCTTCTTCTGTATCAACCTCATATGATCTACAGCTTCAGTTTCGCCTTCTGACTCTGCCTCCATACTACTGTCACTAGAACTATCTGAATCAGAGTCTTGACTGGACATACCTACATCTGAACTAGACCTAGATCTAGGTGCACTCGACTCGCTTTGAGCTGCCTCTCTCTCTATCTGTAAATCAAACCCGGGTGCCGGTACATCTTCTCTAACATCTGTCTCATCTTCCCTATCATCTTCTAACATCTCTCCATCGCTATTTCCTTCATCGTCTGAGCCTGGGGTGTAGAAAGATTCAATAATCTCTTGCCGAGTAAACAGTCTGGGTCTAGAGTTCGCCATGATTGTTTTCTCTAGACGTGACCGATCGGCGAAGCTAGATCTACTCATGGAGCGATTCGAAAAAAGTTAAAAAAATAAATGAAAACATGATCCTGCTTATAAGTTTTGTTATTTTCTCAAAAGAAAAAAGGATCAAGAACATTGTAAAGAAGTTTAACGCCTAAAATCGAAACAAACAAGTACGTCAACGTTTACGAAACTGTGGGAGTACCGGGGTAAGCGCTCCGGTACAAAGCGTACCAGGGTAGCGCAGCATCTTGATCGGTTGTAAAATGGGGCGCTACACGGGGTAGCGGCGTGATGTCAAAAGGTTAAGTGCAGACTTAAAGAGTTTGTTGAAGAGCTCAGGCAGATTCACAAAAGACATATTTCCTCTTAATATAGCATTTATCTTCAACTTGTAAAGCCTACCATAAAGTTTTACACTTAACTGAATATACTGGACTATAATGCATACCTTTGACTTGTAGAGTATGTCATAGAGTTTTACAATTAATTGACTATGCTGAACTAAAGCATGCACCTTTGACTTGTAGAATCTGTCATAGGGTTTCACAGCAAACCAACTTAGCTGAATTATAGCACGTACTTTTGACTTGTAGAGTCTGTCATAGAGTTTCACAACTTATTGACTATGCTGGACTATATCACGTACCTTTGACTGAAGGGTCTTTAATTGAGTTTCAAAACTAATTGACTATGCTGGACTTTAACACGTACCTTCGACATTTAGAGTCTGTCATAGTTTCACAACTTACTGGCTCAATCAATCAGGTGCCGTGCTCTTTAACGTAGGTGATTATGACTTTTCACTCTGCATTGCCCTGCTACATTTTCCCTCGATCATTCCAGTTGTCACAAGATATTCTAGTTTCTCTCTTCTCATCACATAGCCCAAAAAGGTTGCTTGGCATTTATGTATTCTATTTATGACTGATATTGCTGTGTCAGCTTCTAGTAACACTGTTTTGTTTGATTTCTTTGCAGTACATAAGATTTGTAGCAATTTCCAAAGGAATCACATTTCTGTTGCCCCCAGTTTCTTTTGTACCTGTTTTGAAATTGTCCAGGCCTTGCATTCATACATTAGGATGAGTTCAATATAGCACTCCAGGGCTCTTCTTCTTGTGTGAATCCAGATTTGGTTATTTATTAGCGTTAATTTTTTTGTTTGCTTGCATTATTCTTGATGCAATTTCAGTGCTGTTGCATCCATCACTTTATATTGAAGTGCCCAAGTATTTGAATGGATTTCTGACCTCTTTGCTTGAGTTTATTCCCGTTGATAAAGATGTTGATCATTGGACACTCTTTTTGCTATTCAATTCCAATCCTTTCTTACTGATATTTTCTTCAACGATGTCTAATAATTGCTGCAGATCTTCTTTTCTGCAACTAATACAGTGTCATTAGTGAATATCTCAAGTTGTTTATACTGTGCCTTCCTACTTTAAATCCTGGATATCCTTCTAGATGCTGCACAATAATTTCAATGTAGAGAGCAGAGAAAAGTACAAATCCTTGTCTGACACCACCATTTATTTTTTAAAAATGAGCCGATTTCCCCATCAACTCACATTGCAGCTGTTTGTTCCCAGTACATGTTTTTGATCATCCGTAGGTCTTTCTCATCTATCTCCAACTGTGTTAGTTGTGTAATTATATCACCATGTGGTAATCAATCAAATGCCTTGGTGTAGTCAATGAAGCACAAATATACCTCTTTTTGTACTTCCAGAGCTTGTTCAATATAGTTCGAGAGGTAGATTGCGTTTGTTTGTGCCTTTTCACTAATTGACTGTGCTAAACTAGGTACCTACCTTAGACTTGTAAAGTCTGTCATACAGTTCGAGGAGCCTGGCCAGTGAGAAGTCAACCTTCAGGAGGAGCTGATATACCCAGCTGTTGCCCAAGTTCTGTTCGCAAGATCGCTGCTCCAGGAAGTGAAGAATTGTAGCTGGAAATAATCAGGAAGATACTTTAAATTCATGTATCTTTGAACTCATTATAAGTTAGTAAAATGCTCATGATTCAGAGCTTTAGTGTAAATGATAAATTGGGGCAATTTCAAAATAATCTCGCAGAATTTTACAATGTTATAAGAGTGCAATTTATCCTAGATTTGCAAACAAAACTGTATGGTTTTCAACACTTTTAAAAAATGTATTTATTTCACATTTCATCACAACAGAATACCAAGATAAACATTTTCATAATAATTACAATTGAAGGACTGATTTAAAAATGTACTGGATGAAATAAAAAAGGAACTTGGTCCATCCTAGGCAATAAGTCTTGCCTTGCACAAGAATCTACTAACTTTCATAGCATATAGTCATTCTAATGAACCAACTTATTCTTTTGAGTGAATATTCTTGCTTATTTATTAAAAATCTCAAATGATAGGATCAGGTATCTTAAGATTTTATATGATATTTTTGGCTTTTATTCAGGAAAGAATTATTTATATTTTTGGTTTATTTTAGGGTCCAGATGGATTTTATGTTAAAAACTGAAAGCTGTTTATAGGATTTTATCATCAAATATTTATTTTGAGGGCTTTTAACGAGCATTGGTGTCATACAAGCCATTTAAACTTAAAGGCAATTCTGGAGCCAAATCAGAGTTTTCAAATTAGGAAACCCACAACACTAACCTTGTTTGTGTAACTTTCATGGCTATGCCACAATTTTGACTGCTGCTAACTTACCAACAGGGAAATATCTCTCAGCACTGACATAGTGCCTGGCAATCATCTCCAATCTGTTGCTCACAGTTTCTAAGCGATCAGGGGTTGACATCTGTGCTGTGCTTGATAGCTCTTTGATGAGTAAAAAACAAAGGTGCATTATTGATCTGGTCAATGAACTGTATCAATATTTTTCTTCTACTTCCATTGTATAAATATTTTATTCTTTACAATACGTTTCAATTTGCAGTTCTAATTTTATTGAAATGAAAGAAAGGCTTGGCCCAGAGAGAAATGGATTGTCTGAAAAAAAAATCAAATAAAGAAAATCATTGCAAAATATATCTAACTCCTAAAATATTTTCTAAAGATTCAATTTCTCTTAAAGAAAAAGAAAGAAATACGAACTTCAAATTAAAGAAAAAAGCATTATAATTCATCACTTTAAGCCCTTAAACATTTAATACCTTTATCAATGATGTTTTGCCAGAGATTTTCTATGAGTGCAGCATCATAGAGGCCAGCACAATGAACAATAGCTAGTTTCATCTCATGAAGATCAAAACGGTCAGCAAAGTCCTCGTATAGCTGCAGATAAAGAGAAAAGGAAAGTTGATAATGTATTTTCATAATGTAACACAGCCATATTTATAGAGTAATAACAGGACTGATTTCAGTTCATACATAAACAGTGTTTAAAAAAATTATATTACAAAAAAGAGAGCAAGGTTCAAAACTAAAAGAGCACAAAAATTCTTATATGGCTTCCTTTTGGAAATCATCTAAAAACTGCATGGTTTTAGGAAAAATAAGTAGTTTTAAGTTGGCCTGAGCCCCAAATTGCCTTTGTGGAGTTCTAGTTATTCAACCCATACCAAGCACTCTGTTCTAGCCCAAACTTGTCTGATCACACCAAAAACACAACAGATTATGTTAACAAAGAATACAACCAAATCTAGATCACAGAAAGGCTGGGAGTATTTATGTCATATCAATCGTACCGAAGTTATGTCAAGCAGTTCTGAATCAAGCTTGCTCTTGGCTGCTTCTTTGTCAGGGGCCTTGCCTAGGTTGGAGATGCACTTGTACACTTGCATCTGGAGACGGGCAACCTGAAGATCATAGGAAGTTTTGTTGTTGTTTCAAAATGAGATATTTGAATATCACATGAATGATCGAAAGAAAGTAAGAAACAAAAATATTTCCATAATAAAATACAAAGAGGAAAGTTACATAGCCTTAGCTAGGAGCTTCTAATTACGAGTTGAATATAAGTTGAATGGTAAAAATTTATATAAAATGTTAAGCCTACTTTATAGTGTTACAGTAGCCTTTTTTCTCTTTTTTCAAATAGACGCAAAATCAAAAACTAAGGTTATAGTCCAGGTGTTGCAAATCACCTCCATCTTCTCCTCAAGCTCATGAAGCAGCTCCCCAGCCGCAGCAGTACCCAACCGTGAAGTTGAACTCTTGGCACAGATCACAGCGCGGGACAAGTACTCCAGCCTCTGGGTTAGGTTGATGCTTGATCTGACACAAGAGAATATCATCATGTCCTCTAACAAGTTGTATTAATGACTTAGTCTAACAGAATAAAAATTTGCCTTTAAAACCTTAATTAGACACCTCAGGCCAGGCCCTTTTCCTCCACTTCCTGGGACCAGTATTTCTAAATTGTGTAACATCCATAAGTTTTTCCCAGTCTTATATCTCTCAGAGTATTTTATTGCTAAAAACAGTAAAAGCAATTGAGGCTTCTAGAATAGAGTTGGAATCTTTTAACAGCTTATTTATGTTTCAGTATTATGAGCAATTAAGATAAAAACTGTTCAAAGTAAACACCAAAGAGCCTGTCTGATCAAGATAAACCATTTAAGGGAAAGGAGAGTGAGTTTAACAAACAAATTCCTGAGTCAATGTAGAATGGACAACACACCCTTGTCTCTCTGCCAGCTGGATTAAGATGCGTGTGGCTGCCTGAAAGTTCTCTGTCTTCTCATAGTGTTTCCACAGCATGTCCAGGGCACTTGTATTGTCAGTTTGCATGTTCACCTTACGTCTCAAGTATTGTTCTACATATGGAGTGTTGATCTGAAAAAAAAAAAAGTTTTAATAAAAATTAAAATTGATTTGTAGCTTCACAACTAGAAACAAATGGGCCTCAATGTTATTTACTCTTGTCAAATAATTATCTCCATTATGGGTTAGATAATACACGTTTTACTGATTTCAGTAAATTGAAAAAAAAATTTGAGATATGTCAGTGGAATGATCTGAATCCCATATAATTTGACAATAATAAAAAAAAAACAGATTAAAGGTAAGAATCAAATATTTCCTTTTATGATACAATATATGTACCTAAAATGCCAAACTGGTGGCATAAAAATATGGCACCACTTAATTTTTAATAAAAAGTGACAAAGATATGACTTTATTACAAACTATAACCATTTCAAAATTAAAAAAAAGGCAATCAAAATCAGTCTTCACAAAAAAAGTACTTCTAGCAGCTTTTCCGTGTGGTTGGTAACAAAGAGCCAGTCATAGAGAGCAGCATGGAACAGAGGGTCGTCACTGGCTAAAGCCATCTGCAGCACTTCCTCTCTCTATACAGAGAGAAACATATGGAAAAACAAGCAAAGCTCACTACAGAAATATCAGAAATGTATTACTTCAAATTGGTTTTAAAATAAAGTTAAGAAAACCAGAAAGGTACAAATGAAATCAAATTCAAGAATTACTAGATTTTAGTCATGATACATATATAAATATGTATATATATTTATTAATCAAGATTAATTTTAAAAAAATCTCATCAATCATCTAATTCATGCCACTTTTTTCGCCAAAGTAAGAAACAGTAAAAGTTGTGCATTTTATTGATTAAAACAAATGTATAATCCTCTGCCCTACCTGTCTTGAAGAGAACTAAAAAAAATTAAGAGATGATTTTAATTTTGTGTTGGCTCCAGATGCCAGACTGCTTTATGACAACAGATAAACTTTTTATTACAACTGCTTAAATAACATTCCTCATCCAGTTTTCCATCTATAGGTGCATCCAGCAAATTACATGAGCCTAAGAAAATAGATGTTTAGACATTTCATGTTGGACCACTCACATAGGTCTCTGCCTGCAGCGCATCCATGCGACTCTGATCTGGGTTAACCGGAGGGCCAGGCTGGAGGGGTATACTGGGAGCCTGAGTCTCAGGGCTGACGCTGCTTGACCAGAGAAAGCTTAGCACGTCAGTGATGCACTTGTAACACTCCATCCTGAACATTAAGAAGATTTGTGTAATTTATATAGGAAATTTAAACTGAATAAGAAAAAAAAGACATAAATAGGAAAGCAATACACAAAAAATAAAGTAAATTCTTTTTTAAGCAATGGCTTTCAGTAACAATTTACCTAAACCTTTGAGAGATTTAATATCAAAAACATGTATCTAAAACCGACTAGGGATAATTAAATCATGCATAATCCTTCAGCTTTTAAAAAAAAATCAACTGATTTTGGAGAAAAAATAAATTGGTAACTACCTTGACAAGCAATTTATACTGATACATAAAAAACAAAGGCAATAAAAAATGTATAGCTAGTTTACAAAGTTGATGAAAAGCAAGTTTTGCATATTTAGTTGCTACCCTTAAAAGTGTTAATGGATGGAAAGTCATAATAATAGACCAGAACAACATAGACCAAATTATGCAACCAATCTAAAGCCCATTCCCAGTGAATCTGTCACCTCGCAATGTAAGCCTGCATGCCCTGAATGTCCTCCTGGGGTTCTCCACTCTGGTAGAAGTGCAGCGCTAGACCCTGTGGATCAGCTTTTCGAGCCTCATGCAAGCCAAGTTCCACCACTCCAAGATAGAACTGAAGACTGGCCATCTGGGGGGAAAGGACTCCCAAGTTAAGGGGCTGAGCCACACCCTTCAGCAAGTGTAAGGCTTGTCTCAGATGCTGCTCCCTCTGGAGTGGGTCTTGGCTGGCCCGCGCTGCTTGCAGTAGCTCATTGGCCTGAAAACAAACAGAAAAGCTGTCAAAATTTTTTTTGTTGTAAAACCACCATATCATTTTCTTTTAAACATTATTAGCTGTGTGTTGACAGTCTTCATTATTTTTTTTTCCTAAACAATGCCAGAAACTGAAAATGTTGAAGTAAAATTATAAAACTTTAACACATTGTAAAAATGACACCAGCAGAAATTGAATTATTCATTGTTAAGTTGTGCACCAAGTACAGGAGTTTTAGATCTTTATAGTGGTCAAAACTGAAGAAGCGATCCTCCTCTAGATTTAAAACAATAGATCCATATCACAAGGACACAAAATAAATCCCTTCCCATTTCCAAATGACACTAATTTACCTAAGCTATTTATCCTAAAAACAGGCGAGGGAAATAAAATGCCAACGTTGGAAAACCAAAACTTCGTAATATCCATGTGAAACTAACTAAAAGATTGGTTGATGACTGGATTATGGGCTATAGTAGAAAATTCAATATTTACATGGAAAACCTGAGGCAGTTGAAACTAAAAATCATGAAACAAGGGGATAAGGCCTTGTAAGCCATTTCTCTCTCCCTGTTTTCTAACTTCAGGAACAAAAGCATTTTCTTTATAAATGCGTTTGTTTGATACTATACTCAGTAATATTTAATAACTTTGGAAAAAAGAATTATTTTAATAAGTTTCATTAAGTATTTCACACACTTTGTTATGCCCTTCTTTGAAGGCAAATACTCAAAAAATTCTAACTTGTTAACTCTTTAAAATATTGTGAAAGTTCCAAATGAGATGTAATATTCATTTCTACAAACTGATGAAAATTTACAGGGGCCTCAAATGTATTTTCAAACAAGAATCACAAATTCCAAATGCAAAGGAGGTGGAAAAGAAAATGAATATTAAGGGTAGAAGATTACTAATATGTACAATATATCTGATGAAAAAAAAACTGCCATGCTATCTTTTTACCTATGTACCTAAAAGATAAGGTTTGCTGCTATATGTCAGATACCTTATTTGGAATGGTTTGGCTCCTAATTATGATCTTACCTTCGAGCAAGTTGCATCGTCTGAGCTGTAGAGAGTAGGGCATACCTGCCTTAGCTTGTCACTAATAGCATCAATGGCAGCATTGTCATCCAGATAACGCTCTACCAAGCAATTGATCAGGGTACCACACAGCTAGAAGTCACAGTAAAAACGATTGATATTGGTACAATATATGAAAGTGAAAATTGGAAGGCGAGTAGGGCAATGTCCTTTTATATCAGCTACATTATGAATGACTAAGATTATTGTGAAATCATTATCTTGACAAAGACTTTGCACCTCAAGTTATAAAAAAAACTACTTTTCTTTATGTTGTCATCTTAACATGAAGGGGAGAGAAAGAACGAAGCAAAATAGCAAAAATAAGCTTAAGTGAAAAGAGGAGTACTTAAACAAAAATTTTTAACATGTTAAAATGTAACATGAGCAATTTTACATTTTTGGTTAATTCAAATCTATACAATGAAAAAATTATTATGATGAAAAATATGGAGGTAAAAAAGAAAGTTAATGTGTGTCTGATTTTTCACAGAGGAAAAATGTTAGTGTGACAAAGTGATTTCTCCTTACATCTTTCCCACTGATGACCAATGTCTTGAAAGTCATGTTTCTCAGTTGATTTTGCAAATCCTAAAGGAAACAAAAAAAATTTAATTGAAATTAAAATCAAATTAAGAATATTAAGACATGCTCTTCAATGTTTCAAGAAGTTCTATATACACAATACTCCCGTCCATCCATTCATGATATTACCTATATTCAGTCAGCTAAAGCAAATATCTGAAAAATCTTAAATCTTATCTGTTTATTGTGTGACAAAACCAACCTGATCAATCAATGCATTGTGCAAAAGAAAAAAAAAGATTGCCGCAATCTTTGTCTAGTATGGATCTTGCAGTGCTTCAAGGGTAAAAAAAATCACATCATCACATCAACATTGATTGTTGCCAAACTGAGCATTCAAGTGATAGGTGGGAAGGCTCTTAGATAGCTGCAAAATATGCTTTACATTTTCTTCATGCAGCATGAGGTAGTCATTTTTATTAAGCATTGAAATCAATTTAGATGCAATTTAGTTTTAAAACCCAGAGTTTGAGATTTCAATTCTTTGTATCCTAGTCTTTAGAAAACTCAGGGAAAGTATAAATGTAGGGCTAGCTATTTGTCTTTGCAAAATGAAGGTGGGGGAGATATTGGAAAAAAAAATTGCATATTAATCAAAATTTTAAAATTGAACAGACAGTGAAATAGGAATAGGAACATTTTGGATGAAATAACTTTATTCCCAGTTTATCACTCTTCCATGGTTCCTACTAAATTAAAAAGAGAAAGAAAGGCTAGAGAGAGAGAGAGAGAAATAGAGAAAGGGAGAGGAAGGCCAAAGGGAGAGAAAGAGAATGGGAGGAGTTTATAACAGATAGTAATTTTTAGGCCCTCCTGTACCTGACTCATTGAATTAGCAAGCATGTGGAACTGGTGATCCAGTAAAATCCTCCAAAGACCAAGAACCTCCTCTACACGGTGGAGGAAGTCCTGAGCATGCTGAAGTGATATCTTTTCCATACGCTGTACTTCTGCTTGCAGACGAGACCGTGTATGTTCATCTATCCCTCCACCATCATACCGCAGTCCAGATGATGTGCCACCAGCACGTCCCATGCTAAGGCTTGAGGATGAAATTATAGAAATGTAACATTTTAAAACTAATGGCCCAGCTTTTCATTTAACTGCTAATACTTTGTGTTCAGTATCAAATTTAAAAATAGTATTTCTAAATGATGAGTAAATTTGTTCTTATCATGCATATGGCTCTGGCTTAAAATGTTTTCAACTTGTCCTGAAACAAGATAAACTCATAAAGAAAGCCAAAGTGATCAAATAGTTACGGGATAATAGTAGGTAGAAACTCATTGGGGAGCTAGATAACAGGGAGTCTTCAGAGAAGAAACCCCCCTTGTAGCAAGTGTTTCGGCCCTGAACCTCTGACACTCTAAGGGGGCCGGGCCACACCCAGGTCATGACTCCCAGGTGTCTCCCTGTTATCTTTTTATTTATTTATTTTTTTTTTTTTTGCACAGCGCCAGGATTCGAACCCATACCCTCATCCCTTGATGGATTGCTGATCCCGGCGCTATACCACTTCGCCAACTGGTCCTGCGATGGTTAGAGCATTTTTAATCTTTATGAAGGAACCTCTCATTTCTCCTGCTCCAGATCCACCGGGAACTGTTTTCGGCTATTTCCGCCAGTAACTTTAGAGCTTTTGTTCTTTTGTTGCCACATATTGAAAGTTTAGTTAGAAGGTCGTAGACTGATGACCCTACGAATCCTCTGGCACCAACCTCAACGGGCATCACCACAGCTTTGTATCCGGCATTTTCTAGCTCTTTGGTCAGGTTCATGTATTTCTCTCTTTTGTAGATGTGGGCCTCTTCCATTCTGTTTTCGTATGGTACTGTTAGCTCCACCATGATCAATTGTTGTGTGGAAGCTGAATGGATCACGATATCAGGCCTTAATCTCATTTCTCTGATTATACTGGGGTGACTGTCCCATTCTGGAAGATCTGCTGAAACATCCCAGTCATCACAGCCGTCTAGAAGGCATTTTATCTGGTTTGTTGTCCTCACCGGCCTTCCGTGCCATGACTTAGCGCCCCCCTCTGTTGTGAATATCAACGCGTTGGTATTAGGGAGGGTAGTCTCTCCTTTAGCCGTGCTTATGATTGCGGCAAGTTCTTGAAGGACTCTGTTATGCCTCCATGTGTATCGCCCCTGATAAAACTGATAACAAAGAGTAACTCACTTTTTTCATGTTCATGTCAAAAAATCACTGAGCTAATACATTAGAAAAGAGCTTGACAATTTGACACACACAGAAGTAAAAGAGATAACTATATCACTCCCCAACCTATCATGCATGCTGATAATAGCAAATTTTCATTCAGCCCAAACTATACTCAACTTCAGAGAAAAACAAAAGGACATAACTACAAATGAGAGCAGTAGAATCAGCATTGCTGATCAACGATAGCAACTAGAAATAACAGCAATAATATCTATAATAATAATAATAATAATAATAAGATAATTCAAATAATAATAATTACAATTGGTATGGTTTAAAAATAAGTTCATTTTAACAATAATGATTGGACAGCACTCACATGTCTGTTTGGGAATCCAAATCAAATTTGGAGTTGAAATCTACAAAGTCAGACAGATCTCTTACTAGCTCAAGCCCAATGCACAGTTCATCCACAGTAAAAGTGCTGGTCAGCTGTGGGAAAAGAATTTCTTAGGGTAACAATAAAATTAGATTAATGGTGTTGGAAAGATTTTTTTCCCTTTTCATTTGCCAGGAGCATTGAATTTTCACCCTTACTGACAAAGATGAAGTTACAAAATAAAAAGTGCTCAGAATATTTTGGGAATAAAAATATATAAAAGTCAACAATGTTTCAAAATGAAAAAATAAAACATAAATATATTACTTATATTATGGAAAATATGAATGAGAATGAGCTTTAAATGACTTATAACTGGCTCAGTCATTTGGAAAGGATAATCTAAGAGCTCGATGAAAAAAATTCATAAGTCCCAGCAAAGACATGAAAGTATAAGAGTAACCATGACAGTGAAGACCACTTTGTCATGATTGACAAATTTATTATTTATCCCTTAGAAAACAAAAGTAGTAATGTCTATTAACAGGTCTATCATTGTAAACATTAACCCCTTTAAATCTTACATATTTCACATCTTTCTCCGACATAAACTCAGTACAAACAGGCGCCTCCCAGAAAGGTCGAAGAATTCTGCAGAGGTAGATGTAAATGCTATTGTGCTTGCCAGAATATACCACCTCCTGTATTGGATTTGAACTTGAACCCATTTGCATTTGAGGGTGCATCACAGACCCACCAATAGGTGTGGACATGTGAAGAGGGGCCATGCCTAGAAACAAAAACAAACCAAGAGTCATCAAAACTGAGGCTTCACTTTATGTCTTTAGAAAAAAAATAATCATTAATTGCTAATCATACTCAAAGAACAAATACTAGGGGAGGAGGAAGGTCTTTGATTTGTTTATCCTCTTAAACCTAGGTAAAAAAAAATCTGACCAAACACACGAAAGATTTCAAAATTTAATTTACAGTTTGTGATGTATAGTAGCTAAAATCTTTAAGACATGGTGGAAAAAAGATTGTGAGCTACTCACTTGGCACTGGTGTCATCATTGGCGAACCTAGAGTTCCTGGACTGTACATGGACATCTGGCCTGGTCGAGCTGGATCCAAGCAGAGTTTAAAAAGCTCAAGATATTTAAAATCTTTAAAAAAACATAGGAGACATGATGGGAAAAGGATAATTTAGGAAAAAAAAATCTGAGATCTGCCTCCTCCAACATCCTCTTTATTTTCACACACAAAAACACCAAAAGGCCATCTTATGTATCAATGCTAGCTATCTCCAACTCAAATTCTCTTCAATGTCATAATCTAAAAAAAAAAAAAACTTTAGATAAAACTTGGCAACTCAACTATTGTACTAATAAAAGCTACACTGCATGCTAAGTGACAAAGAAAAAAAAATCCCCATTCAATTTCCAATATTTCTGGCATCCCCACCAAAGCATTTTGATTATAAGTGATAATAACTATTTATTAATTCATATATTTTTCTGAAGCCTTGGTAAAATCAGATGAAATACGTGGTGAACTTTGGCATTTAAGTCTCATAGTTTTCAATTGCTAATTGCTAATGAAATGAAACATCATTGGAAATGCTTTTTAGCATAAGATGAAAGGCAGTAGAAATCTCAATGGAGGATCAGCATTAAAAATGAATCTTCATATATGTTTGAAGCTGAAAAATCTAATGCTCCAAACTGGATAATACAATTTGTACTCAGCCAGCAACAATTTGGGTTTTATAAGTCTAGCTCATGCTATCAATCTAAATTTTAGGGTTGCCATTTTCTGTCTTTAATATCACACTTTTTTAAATATAAAAAAAATCAAAACAAAATATTCACTCCCCATCTTTTGCACATTCACCTCTGCTTTTAAGACCATTCCTTTTACTGTTTTGCACTTATGAGCAATAGATAACCTTACAAATTAATATAAACAGATAAGACAATTAAATTAAGAATTAAATGGTGTTCATTTTACTAGGGGTAAAAGCTGCTCCTCCCATGCTTGCTGCTCTGAGCCCAGTGAAGTGATACTGGGCCTCTCCTCCATACATGAAAAAAGCCATCCTTGCCCAATCAGAGACCTACAATAAATATTGTGTGATATATGTCTTCAATGAACATAAAATTCAAGAATGCCTGAATAATGAAAGATACGTATATGTAAAAATGAATCCAAATGAGTTGGATGTTGTAATCTTCTGAAACAACAAAGTTTATATTTAAACAAGGAATTGCATTTTTCTTACCAATGGTACACCAATGGTAAAATTTTAAGGAAATGATTGCAAATCTTTGAGATGTAAGATTATTCTTTTACGATTTGTAAGAAGAAAAAACAAACTTGTCTTACACAATTTTAGTTTCTTTTCCAAATTAAATTTAACAACATTAAATTCATTTGAATTGATTCCATATTTCAAAGAATACTTTTTTTTTCAAATCTGACAGAAACCTACATCTCTTTATCTGAAAATTTGAACAGAGTTTCTAGAGCTGATTTCAAGATTTGAACGACACAAAGTTTGATGGATGACTTTGAAGCTTTAACTTGTTTTCAAGAGAGGCTTAGGGAATGTTAGAAAAATTGGAACTCCTACTTGTCCTAGCTGCTCTGCTTAATATGAAGGCTTAAGAACACTTGACAGAATATAGCAAACAAATTGATCTACTTGGAATGTTGAGCTGAACCAGTGAAGATTTTTTTAGATCTATTAAATTGAAATTCTGCTGCTATGAAAACTTTAATTCTCATTTTCAATTCCCTCAGGTTGCTGTTTTACGCCGGTCCCAGCGTAGCTATGTAGCATCTGGCCCAGCTAGCACTGGATATGCTTGTCGTGTTTTTCAATACTGCTGAATAAGCCATCTGACAAGTCTGTGAGCAGGCTGGGCCTAGACCAGCAACAGAGCAACCCTGCGCTGGCACACAGAATTTAGTGTGTTCGTTTGCACCGTGCGAGCTAGGCCACATGCTAAAGAGCTACGCTGGGACCGGCCTTATGTGGAAAATAAAGCCTATGACACTTTGAATAGTGAAAGATGCAATAAACAAGGTGCAGTCGTTATCAGCCTTTGAGGAAGAGAAATCATAACATTAGTTTATAAAGCTCACTGCACAGACTAGATTAAAAAAAAATTATACCAGTGTATGGACTACAGACTGAGCTAAATATTGAGTGCTGATTCATTGGGTAAGATCGTTTGTAGCTCATTTACATGATAAGATTAAGAACTCAACAGTCTAATTAGGGCAAAAGAAGACAGATTTATAATGCATTTTGCACAGTACTTTAACTGAAAAAACCTTTTATCTATAAAAGATGATCTTTTTACCTGCTGGTCAGAAGATGATCTAGAACAGGCCAAAACAAGGCAGGTGGCACAAGCTTGATCAAGCTGGTTAAGAAACATGAGCATTTTTTTTTAATCAAAGCATTTAATATGGCTTTTCAAAGTTAAATGTTTAAGATTAACACAAAAGAAAAAAAGTTCATGCCTTCTCTCTCTTTTTTTTTTTTAACAGCCACAAAACCAGCCAAGGTCTTAAGATTAATATGTGAAAAGGCCAGGGATCACCATGATATAAAGGAGTTGTGTAGAACAGCAAACAAACCAACAGAATCACTATAAATTTAATGGATACCACTAACAAATTGATTAAAAAAATAAATAAAGACAAATTGCAAGTAAAATATTTCAATCAAATAAAAGCTTCCAGATCAATTTTCTTCTGTTCTCAGATTAAGAGATTAAATGACCTGTTATAGCCAATCTACAGCTGTGTGCTCCACCTGATACTTCTTTTTTCAGTTCACTGTCTGAACTCATAGAGTATACATATCTTACATACTGAGGACTACTCTCCTTAAGATATTTGAGCTGTATATTATTGAAATAATATTGCTTTGGTCTAGATCTTCTCACTAGGCTCTTGAGCGCTGTGTATACATATAAATGAAAAAATAAAAAAAATCCAGATTTAAAATTATCTGCTTTGGAATGAAAAACACCTTCTGTACTTATAGTCTCATATAGACTTATAGTCTGTTTTTTTTTTATTATAGATCTAGATCTAACCTTACTCTAGCTATATTTTAGGATTTCCAAATCAATCTTGATTAAAATGACATGTATCTTGAAATAAAAACAAAGCACCTATTTAAATATCAGTGAAATGAATGAGAATAATCCTTTGTTAGAAATAGCGGCATGGTCAGGATGTGATGACGGAGAGAACAATGTTTTTTTCCGTCAAATGAAGGATAAATTTAATAGCTTGATGGCAGCAATATCATGGATGGTTTCAACTACAAGAGAAATCTTAATATGGCAATTGAAAATGTAAATAATAAACAAAAGGAAAAGATACCCATATAATATATTGCCCAGTTTTATCTTCTACCATAGACCATTCCTTGATGACGGCAAAATCTGTTACCAGTTGTATCTTTTCATTTTTTCTTTTTGTGTAAAACTTTGCACATTCCATAAAGTTATGGCGAATTCTCATCTCCATGAAGTGGAAACAAAACTTACTCTGTGAAGATTAAAGAATCCCTTGATCTGCTGTGCTTCAGGCCCTCCACACTCAACCATCAGCTGTTTGAGCTGTTCCACCGGGCGGAGCTTTTGGAGGATGTGAATGCCCTGTGCACTGAGCAATACAAACCTTCGTGGGGGAAGGGCATGCTGAGTCACAACACATGGAGGATCCACGACATACTGGCCAGAAGGTGGAGGAGGCTCAGGAGAGGTAACTTCATTGATTGCCCAAGTCTTGCCCTCGATTGGTAAAACAGTCTGAAATAGAGACAGCTGACTTCTATTTTCAAAGTCTAAGACTTTATTTGGTTCAATAAAAGAACTTAACCATTTACTTTGTACGCTATTGCCTGCAGAGCTCTACAACTGCATCACCCTTAAAACACAGAACAACTAGCAATGCGATACCTCTCATGAACAAGCAGAAAGAGCAGTTTTTTCCTTTTTACATTGACAAACTGTTAGCAACTATCCTTTAGTAGATTTACAATTTTTCCAAGTTGGGCCATCATGGCCTTCAATTTAATTCAGAGCCTCATTGATGTCAGGGCTATATTGATGAAGTATTTGAGTTTCATAATGATCTTGAACATTATAAAAATGAAATAGACTTTGAAGAAGACATTATTCAGGGTGTAGATTTAGATCGAAGTCATGGATTGAAAGCTGGTGGGGCTGAATCTAGTTCAGGTGATAGAGGTCAAGACTTTTAATTTGACACTTTTCTTCTCTCATTTTTACCTTTAAAAAAAGCTATCATAGAGATCAAACCAAATAATGTTAGTTTATTCATTTTCTTCATGTAACTTTTTGAATTAAATTTAAGTTAAAATAAAGGTTTTCCATTTTTTTTTTTAAATTGCATGTTATGATTTTGTCAGTAATAAGAGACTGCACAGAATGGAAAGGGTTAACATACAAAGCTCTGAGTTACAGAGCCAATGCAGTATTTTTAATATGTAAGATCAAAACGTAACTTTCAGAACAAAAGTTACAAAAAATAAGTATATTTCCATAAATTTGAAAATAAAGAGAACTAGGAAGATACTTTGTTCAATTCTGGAATATTTTTTTCTTAATGTGCATTTCTCTATTTATTGTTCTCTTCTTTTAATCCTCTATTTATTCAACACTCACACTGGCCTCCATCATTTGCTTTGGGAAGCAGAAAGAGTCTGGGCTGACACCCCACAACAGATCATTGTCCTTACTCTGACTGGAAACGAGCAGCAATGTACCTGGATAAAAAGACATTTGTACCTGTTGAGCCCTGCACATTCATACATTACTTTAGAAATCTATGACTTTTGTTGGAAAGCCCAGTTGCCCTTGACAAGTAAATAAAGCCAAGCCACAACTATCTTCAAAGAACTAGATAAATTAACTCATGTGCTAATCACACACTTTTGCAGAGAGCGATCAGAATTTAAGATTCAGAACCAAATTTTCTTTTTTTAGAAATGCTTTTCAAATTTTAATCCTTGAAGAAAAAGTCAAGCATCTTAGAGAAAACCATATACTTTTACGTTTCAAATAAAAAGGTAAAAAAAAATAATGACCAAACACTGATATTTTTTTCTTTGATAGACTGGAATGTATATATAAAAAATGTACCCCATGGTAGCATTGGTTGTTAAAAAGATACTAATGAAAGAAATAATTCAAAGGTTAAGAGTAATATAAACAATAATACAAGATATGTATCAAAGAAAGCAAATATTTTGCCTCACCATGACTGTAGCGAGCAGTGTGAACATTGGTGGGCCTCATTGAAGCAGAAGTTGCAGAAAAACCTGGAGGCAGGCGAACATGTACCAAAGACAGCATGTTGGGTCGTTTACTCTGAGACTTGAAAGGAATGGTGCAGAAGTACAGACGCACACCTGAAACACAGCAGTAGAAACATGGATGTGCAAGTGACAACTATGCATTTTTAGTGGTATGCTTGGTACACAAATGTAGTTTTTTGAATTCTGAACTTTTAAACCAAAACACTTAAATTTTTTGTGTGCATTATCTTGAGGCACATGACAACAAACAAAAAAAAAGTATGAATTCAATTCAATTCATTTCAAAGAAACATCTGTCTTTGTAAGTCACACAATTATTTCTGCCTTTTTTAATTAAAAGAAGCTTAAATCTGAAAGCACTTGATATTGAATAACCTTTCACCCCCCGCCCCAAAAAATAAAAAAAAAAAAAAAAACCTTTTTTTTTTATATCATAGACGAAAAGAAAACAAGGGGACAAGAAGATAAATCCACATTAGAGTTAACCAATGGTCTTTCAAACAAACCCAAGAAATGGATGTAGGAAAGAGTGAGAGAGAGAGAGAGAGAGAGAGAGAGAGAGAGAGAGAGAGAGAGAGAGAGAGAGAGAGAGAGAGAGAGAGAGAGAGAGAGAGAGAGAGAGAGAGAGAGAGAGAGAGAGAGAGAGAGAGAGAGAGAGAGAGATGCAAGGCAAAGATGAATGATGATCTCATAAAAGTACCATTATTCTGTAACAGAGAAAACAAAACTAACCAGACTCTGTAACAGCAACCAGCTGTACTGCTTCAGACTCCTGTGCAGTCACTGCCGCAATATGCACAATAGATTTGAAGCTTGAGCTCTCTATTGTTCTGTGCACAGTTAAAAAACAGAAAATAAAAGATACAATCTTTCTCCATAGCTTGTGACTCTAAAGTAGAATTTACATCTTTAAATTCAAGCGCCAAGTGCGGATCCATATTTCCCATATTTGTCCACTATGCCAAAGCAGGCAGACAAAAGAGCATGCCTTGAGCTCTTGCAAAATCGCCTTCTCACAGGGGCGATACACATGGCAGAATAGAGTCCTTTAAGAGCTTGCCACAATTATAAGAACAGCTAAAGAAGAGACTACCCTCCCTAAAACCAACGCTTTGATATGATATTCAGAACAGAGGGAGGCGCCAAGTCATGGCACAGAAGGCTGGTGAGGACAACGTACCAGAAAAAATGCCTATTAGATGATTATGACAACTAGGATGTTTCAGCAGACCTTTCAGAATGGGACATTCACCCCAGTATAATTAAAGAAACAAGACTAAGGCCTGATATTGTGATCCATTCAGCTTGCCCGCAACAACTGATCATGATAGAGCTAACATTTCCATACAAAAACAGAAAGGAAGAGGTCCACATCTACAAAAGAGGGAAATACCTGAACCTGACCAAAGAGCTAGGATATGCTGGCCACAAAGCTGTGGTCATGCCCATTGAGGTTGGTGCTAGAGGATTCATAGGGTCATCAGTCTACGACCTTCTGACTAAACTCTCATTATGTGGCAACAAAAGAACAAAAGCTCTAAAGTCATTGGCGAAAATAGCCAAAAACAGTTTCCGTTGGATCTGGAGCAGGAGAAATGAGAGGTTCCTAAATAATGATTAAAAATGCTCTAACCATTGCAGGACCAGTTAGCAAAGTGGTATAGTGCCTGGATCAGCAATCCATCAAGAGATGCGGGTGTGGGTTTGAATCTTGGCGTTATGCAGAAGATAACAGGGAGACACCTGAGAGTCATGACCTGGGTGTGGCCCGGCCCCCTTAGAGTGTCAGAAGTTCAGGGCCGAAATACTTGCTACAAGGGGGGTTTCTTCTCTGAAGACTCAGTTATCTAGCTCCCCAATGAGTTTCTAGACCTATGTCAACCTCAACAAGAAAAGGATTTATCCTTTCCTTTTGCAAAATTAAAGCAAAACTAGACTAAAATATGGCTCATGCAGATTGTGGAAAGGAAGGTAGATTAAAAACAGTTTTTTTTCCTCCTGCATTAGTTTTTTCAGTTATCTCAGACAGGAACATCTAGTTTGGTAATTAACAGACCTACTTGATATTTTCATACAAGGACACCTGCATCTACATTTATAATGAAGAGGATGATTTGCTTGAATGGTGCAGCGCTAGATTTGCTGACTTAAGTAATACAGTAAAACAAAATTTAACCAAAATGATAATTTTTTTGCAATCCTTTTTACCTCTCAAAATTACCACGGTCAAACCAAAATTGTTTTAACTTTAAATTTTACAACATATTTAAAACTAAGCACTGATTACTACAATTCCACAATTTGTATGGCTGCTTATAAATGTGAAGCAAGACCAAAACAGAGGTCAGAGTTAGGAATTCCAGCACAAGCTATCAAGAGCACTTAGGTATGCAGATTATATTTTATACTCATTATTAAAATGCAATGGAAGATTAAGCATATAACAAATAATTTTAACAATAAAAATGAAAGGCAATGAAAAAATCACAACTTTTATGTTGTGAAACAACCAATAGGGCAACGGAAGCATTCTGTATTTTGTGTAATGTGTCAAAAGAGAATCAAAGACATTTTGCAGAGCCAAAATCCTTTTTAAACAGAGCCTACCTTGCAACACTAGCAGCGGCATTTAATATATTGGCCTGGCTCTGAGCTGCAATTCTGCTCATACCATCGTGTCGTTCACCCAGGTCAAACACCTAAACAGACAGCATTAAAAAAGAAAATTCAAATTTGTTTTTTTTCTGTTCAGTTATTTCCCTCTCTGAAGTTGCTAGCATAGTATATTTAAGGGCTCACATATATAATATAAGTAGAAACATAGTGAAGCAGTAGAGCTCAGCTAACTGTAGTTCAAGTGAACCCTAAAAAGTAAAAGCTGAGGCACAAATAAAAATCCTAAAGAAAATTGACAGTGTAGTTAGCAGTTTAGACATGATTTGTCCCTAGTAATGCTTGGATATTAACTATTTTAAAAAAAATCATATCTTGATGAAAAGCAAGCATTGCCTATTTAGTCTTGTTTTCTATGTCTTCTATGCTCAGAAGAATACAGCATTAATGCCCTTATCATTTCATCTTTTCAAATAAAAATATGTAACATGAGCCTGTTTTAATTTTATATGAAAATAAGTCAAAAGTAGAAAAAAAAATGTCCTGATTAGGCCATATTGAATCATGTAAAGAAAAAATTAAAATTAAAGCAGGAACCAGAAAACAAATAAGCTTGGACTACCTGTATTGTCCCCTTGTGTGTGCGAGCGTAAAGAATCCCTCTTGTATTGTCAATGCTGATTTCTGCTATAGGATCTAGAAGCAAGAAGAACCAATCCAATACAAGGTATCAATTACTGTGACATGTAGTATTTCATTATTTTCATCAGAATAAATATACTGGACAAGTAAATATTTAAACATCTATTCTACTTGTTTAAGATACTGGCAGAGGTATACGGGAAAAAATCATACCACACAAACAAAAAATTGTGTAGGGGGAAAAAATGACGTAAAAAACAATATATTGCCCTCACTCAATATCTAAAAAATAAAGGAACATACAAAAACAATGACTAGTCAAAAAAAAAAAAAAAAAGAAAGAAAAAAAGAAAAGATGCAATATGCCTTCTGTGTGATTGTATGGACCACTTGAAAATATTTGTTTCTTGTTTAACTCCTAAAATGAGAAATTTGAGATTATATCCTGTGCTTCATGAGGCGTTGAAAACTTGTAAAAACCTGATAAAATGCCCAGGTTGTGAGCAATAACAGTGCAATAGAGATTAGACATTTCCGTGTCACCTACCATCTTCACTAAAAGAGAAATTTAAGAATGATGGAATGAGGAAAGATAGTGAGCTTGTGGAGTGATTCACTTTCCGACACTTTCTGCTGAACCACCCATCTTCTGCCTGTGAAAAAAAATAATGCCAGTAACATCATATTGCTTCATAGATATATGAAAAGCAATGCAAAGAAAAATGCAGGAAAACATCATTCCCATGCTTTGTCATATTTCAAAATTTCATTGGAATGCTAACTTAATGATTACTCAATACTATAAATTGGTAAAACTGCATGCAGAAACGTGAGTAGTTTTCAGTTCAGTAATGAACTGGAAGTATATGAAGAATTAACACTTTTACTGCGCATGACATTTTTTAATTTCAGAACATATTTGATAAAAGCCATTCTTCATTTAGAAGACAGCCACACATTTCATCCGCAATGAAATGGAAAAAAAAAAAAGCAAAAAACTATTGATCCATGGTTTACTTGCTAAAGGCAAACAAATGAGAAAAAAAAAAAAGAAAGTAAGAAGGAGCTTAAGTTCTCAAACCTGATAAAGCAGTTCATAGAGACAGCCATCCTTGCCAGCCATGAAGACTCTGCCATTGCCTGCCCCGACAATGCTAGTGATGTAGACACCATCAGTGGGGATAGAGAACAATGGGTCTGGTAGCAAATGCATCTCTCTTCCACGGTGGTCACCACTGCCACCTAGTCACAGAAAGAGAAAACAAAAATCTAGACTTTTAAGAAACATTGGTTGAAAAACTCCTCAAGCTATGAAATAAAAATATCATAGTAACATAAAAAAATTACCCTCTACTTCACTATCCCAGTTTTTTTATGCAAATTTAGAAGGTGATAATTAGATCGACATGACCTTTTGGAACTGTATTATGAAAATTTAAATGAAAATTTAAATAGGATGATTGCAATTTTTGTCTAAATACAAATTCTGCCCATAACATATATTTATATTTGGCTGATTAGTATCTAAAATGAGAAAATGATACAGTTTGCACATCTTCGAAGGAGGAGAAAGGTGTTAATCAACAAAAGTTTTTACCATCAGCTGATTTGTAGAAGCTTACACCTAACAAAACAATGTCAACAGGAGTCGCCAGGCACATTAAATACTGGATGTAAGGCTGAAAGATTCCTGAAAAATGAAAAGTCTTAACATGAAATCAAACTCTGTATAATCTAGATTATTTTGCTCTTATACATAGACTGAATCTAAACTAGGCATTTTAGAAGACATGTTTGAAGTATTCATAGTTTAAATGTCATCAGAAAATCTCTGAAAATGGGATTCACTTTGTACTGAATGTAGATGTATATATAAGCAAGGAAATGTGAATACTCTCTAATGGTGTTAAATAGAGCAAAAAAGTTTGTATCAAATATCAAACACAAAGCTTAAAAAAATATTGTTTTAAACAATTATGTCCTTAAATCAGACAAATTCATGAAACAAAAGGAAAATAAGTATCAAGAAATGTTGACAGGTTTGTACAAGGTTTAAAGAAAACCCTTTGTATAACAAAATTACCTGGCTTAGGTCGCAATAGAGCTGCACTGAGTATTGTTTCATTTAATCCATCGAAGTAGGCAAGATCAGATCTATTTGGAGAAGAGAATGCCAAATAGTTATAGGTATGTGTTAAATAAAAAAAATACAAAAAATCATTTAGAAGATGAACAGCTTTCAAAGATCATAATATTATTTTCAATTTATTTTCACCCTATTCAAAAATATAATGGTATGAAATGAAGTTGTCTTCACTCTTTGATTGAAAAAATATATAAGGAAAATTGACAAATATGAATAAAACCATAAACCTTTCTTAAAAAAATTCTTTTATAAAGAGTGTTCACATTTTTTCATGGTGAAAATAATTTAAGTATACAGAGTTTGAAAAACCTCAAGAGGTAATTTTAGCATTTTCATAGTTACCCGTCTTCAAATTTCCACACAAAGATTTCACTGTCAATAGTGAGCCAAGCTCTTTCAATTTCAGGAAAAAGACCCATCATGCAATTGCATTGCATGCCTGAGAAGTTTCGTTAAGGATAAATCTAAGACATATAATTCAGATTAAATAATAAAAAAAAATTAATAATAATTATCAAAATATAGATAATACTATGATAAAATGGTGATTTTAAGAGAGTGAGCCTGAAATTGATGGATCTAACTATATCAGTAAGTGTAAAAATATGTAATGATATAAAAAGTCCCTTTTTTTGCACAGAATTGAAAATATCTAATATCTAACTCATGCTAATTTTTTTGGTTTTGATCAAAGTGCTCCAAATAGTATCAAACAATATTTATTGGTTATTTTTAAAAACCGAAGATCACAAAATAACATCTCTTAAGTGCATAAATATTTTTACATGATGCATACCCACATTGTATTAATAAATAAACTTAAAAGCATATTTTGAAATTCCGATGCTCTAGTCATTTATGAAACAAACTGACTTGTAACTTAAAATAAAACAGATATTGCCTTCAACTCTCTTTACAGTTATAATCTGCGGGAATATTTTTGGTAGCGATCTTACTGGAGTGTAAAAAATCTTAAGCTTCCTCAAGTTCATTTTCCCCGATGTTAGATCACGTTGATTGAAAAAGAGTATTGTGCAGTCTTTCTAAAAACTAACTGTAAGGTCTTTACAATATGAGCTTAGCAACAGCAATTTTACTGACTTCTTAAATAAGTCTTAACATCTCTTTTTGAGGGTTTCAAATTTATAAAACAGCACCAAAATTTAAAAGAAAATGGATATTTTTGTACTCTATGTGCCATAAGCCTTATTTAAACTGCAAGAAAACATTAATCTTCCTGACATTAAGGATACGCCCAAACTGCTCTACCAGCTCAGGTGGTAAAGGAACTCTTTTCTCAATGCTGACTTCTGCAAGAGAATCGAGACCATAGCCCACTTCAGCCAGGTTCGGGTAGTCCTGGTCATAGAGCCCACTCAAGCTTGCTTGATCTGCAATTCAAATTCAAACATACATCTCATAAATTCAATTCAAAGACTGCAATTTTAATTAGCAAATTGATTTCAGTCTAATGATGAATTTAAAAGATTGAGACTTACTTTTATGAGTCAGATGTAAAAAAAAACTATAAGCGGTAAAAAAGTTTCTAGCACTCTAACAAGAAATGCAATACAAATAGTTCATTTTAAGAAAAATAAAAATAGGTTTGTTCATAAATATTAAGAAAGTTATAGTGTATCAGTTATAAATCTATTACAAAAAAAAAAGCCACTGACACTCAGAGGGTATGTTGAGTAGACTGGCCAGGTCAGGGTAAGATCTGTCATCCTGTTGGAACTTGTCCACCAGCCTCCCAGCATTCTCTAGTATGTCTTGCAAAGACAATGGGGGTAGACCAGGACTCATCAGAGACACCATTGTCTCAGTGACAGTGTCAGGACCTGTGAGTAACCAAGTTCTAAGATAAAACGAAATAACTATATACCATTTACTTATCTTTTTGATGAAGGGATAAAAGCGTTGTATAGAGATACACTCAAAGAACTTATGCTTCAACTTCTTGCCTAAACAATTACAATAGGTGCAAAATACAATCTACAAGTAATCTTGCGATTTTTATCTTTTTAAGAAAAAAAATTTATTCTGCTACATCGTAAAATTTCTTTCTAAAAATAGGAAGAATGTGCACCTTTACTCAAAGATTTCACACAAGAGAAATAAATGATAGATAATTTATGAGTATGACCATATGTCCATCTTGCAGCTTTTTTTTTTGTCACACTATGCCATTTTCTTTTAAATTCTGATGCACTTGAGCTTTGAACGCAGCTATGATCAAAGAAGATGAATTTTTATTTAAGCAAAAATAAAAATTAACTTTTCACATGTTGCAGTCTCCTCAATTCCAGACTTTTTCTAGCTCTCTTTGCCACATTATAAGTTTTACCTTGCCAGGGAAGAAATTTTAGCGAAAATTAAGGTCTGAATAATCAGTTGCATAACAATTGTTTCCCCTTTATTTACGGAAGACTAAAACTTAGAACAATTTATGTTGCATGTGAGTGGGAATTTTGAAAAGTACCACCACAACAAATGTGCAAAATTTGGGGGGTTTAGGGTTCAAAAGCCAAAAAATCTAGCAGAAATAGAAAATAAATCTTATAACTTAGCTTTCAAATTTATTCCTAATATTTGTATATAAAGATCTCTAGAGATCAAGATCTAGCTGAGTTTCGGAACAGCTGGCAAGGGTCTAGTAGCGGCTTTCAAACAGAACAGCAAGTAAAAAATGAGGAATTTCACTTTTTTCAGTTTGATACGTAACAGAAATCACAAAAGATAGAAGAACTACCTTTCGTCATTAAACTTCAAAAAGATGGACTGGATCTTATAACATCCTTTACTACATAACTTGGTATTATTGCAGATATCAGCCCAACTCACCCTTAGCTTTAAAATTGTATTTTTCTTAATGAACTTGATATGCTGGACACGAATATGGTTTTATTCATCGCAAATAAATACTTTTCAAGCCTGCCAAAGCATTTTTGTGTTATAGAATCCTTTTAACTTACAAGTTTCAATTTCGTTGGGAAACATTCAATTGCGAGGCCCGACGTGAGGTGGGCCGATATCTGCAATTCACCCATAATTTTAGAATGCATATCTCAAATTGACTCTGAAAGATCATGTGTTTGTTTCATTGTTATGTCTTTATTTCCTTAGAGATAATATTTACCAACATTATAAGCCATTCGAAAAGAAGCCCCAAAGAAAGATAGTTCAAACTTGTAAGATTCAGTCTACATCAAACACTGCCATCAATTGTACCATATCATGATTTAACGGGTCAGCTTAGATCTAACTGTCTTTGTGGGTCTATCTACAACTGCTAGATCTATATCTACTAATAACAGCTAGATCTAGGTTTCATTCTTGTAATAGATTTAGATCTAATCTAGATCAAGAACCAGACATCTAAGACTCTAAAGCTAGATTTGATAACCCCAGATTATTTAATATAATTAGCCTACATATTAGTTTAAATAGCAATCAGCATTTTTAAACCAGATACATAGCAAATAATTTTACCGGTAATGCTAACTCCGCTACGCACTTTCTCTCAAATTAAGGATTTACAGTTTGGAACAACTCAGGAGATTCGGCCATTCAATTAGATCGTGTGTATTCACTCAGTAAACACTAAGCAGGGATATATAGCAGAAGCGAAAGTAGGATGGACTGCGCATGAATGCCGCCATTTCTGAAGACGATAAAAAGGAAGTGATCGTTAGGTTTCCTAATCTGATTTTTTTTTTAAATGAAATTATGATAACATCTTAACGCATTTCTTCACGTGCCGTGTATGTGGATTGTTTTCTACATGTATAAATTCGACGTGGACATCATGAGAAAACAGTTGGATATAATTATCAACCGATTGGGTTTTCGAGTCATTTCAATGGAAAATAATTAAAGTTAACTCACCATTTCTTTACGTATTGGTAATAAGCAGTTTAAAGGGCCATGTTCGAAAGACACGGGTGAAGAAAATCGGGTGAACGAGAATAATGTTGAGGTTGGGCTGTAAAGTAATGGGGTAACATAGCAGCCCACAGTGTTGAGAGAAAAAAACCACAGGCAGACAGGCGAAGAGAAAGAGGGGTAAACAGAGAGAGAGAGAGAGAGAGAGAGAGAGAGAGAGAGAGAGAGAGAGAGAGAGAGAGAGAGAGAGAGAGAGAGAGATGAATATAGATAAAAAGGTAGATAGTTAGTCAGGCAGATAGATAGATCAGAAAGATAGATAAAATGTATATAGTTAATCAGATAAATAGATAGATAGATAGATAGATAGGTAGATAAGAACTGAAAGTTCCGACGAAAAACAGACTATCATTTCTCATGGACGCAACCGCTTAATTTACACAGTATCTATGTTGTTTTTTTTTTTTAATTTATTGGGTCAACTGCACGGTTAGGCCAATGGTGTTCACCAACCAAACTACATCTTGTACTCTGATGCTCATCATTATTATGGATCAGCTGCCTGGATATTTCGCGCTCTGCCAGCCTGCAACATCTGTGTTCACCAAACAAACTACATCTTCTACTGTGCATGTGAAGTTCATCAGTATCTTGAATCAACTGTTTGGGTATCCGGCACTCTGACACAATGCTACGTAGTTATTCCATTAATAATTATTTTCATCCTATCTTTTCTCCCTTCTGACATTGTTCTCTCTTGAATCAACTGTCTGGATATTCGGCTCTCTGCCACAGTGCTACATGGTTATTCCATTAATAATTATTATCATCCTATCTTTTCTCTCCTCTGATATTGTTCTCACTTGAATCAACTGTTTGGGTATTGGGCACTCTGCCACAGAGCTACGTGTGTATTCCATTAGTAATTATTGTGATCCTGTTTTTTTCCTCTCTGATATTGTTCTCTACAATAGTTTGTACCTATTATATGGCCAGCGATCACATTTTCTGGGGAGGAGGTCAGGACGTCTGTGTGTGTGAGTATGTTTTCTCGCTTCTGTGGTTTCCATTCTTTTTTAACTTCTTCGTTTTAAGTAATTGGTGCTCTTAGTGACATTTTAAGAGATTTGTCCTTTTGGCGCATGCCCAGCTGTCTAAGAAAAAACATTCATATCATTTTAGCTTCAACAAACACTTCTGCAACGTCATTTACATGAAACGTCATATTAAAAAAAAAAACGCGTATCTTGTCATTCTACTTTTTATCGAGTTGTGCATCTAAGAATGCCTTTTTATTCTAACTTTTTCAAATGGTTCATTTATTTGTTAACTACCAGTATTTTCATCTGATCTGTCCGTTTGTAATTAGTTGAACATGACATATAGATGGAACTAGCAATCGTTAGTTATTGGCGATGGATTGAAAGGTTCTGGTGAAAATACCGGTAGCTCTATTTTTTCTACGCCTCACAAGAATTGTCAACATCATATTCATTTATACTTAAAAAGTACAATCATTGTGTTTCTTAAATGGTTTTATACCTTTCATACGTTGTCGTATTTTTCCCAAATATTTCCCTAGCTTATTGAGGTTTTGCATTAATTTTACTTGTGTTTCCTGGAACTGACTTTTGGCCGCCCTCCCTCTGTCCTCCGAGCAGGCTGGGGATTCGTGATGAGCTCTCGTCCGTCAGATTCACAATTCCAAGAAAACTAAACGTGCTGAGAGTGGCCTGAGCATAATAGATTGCTGGCTGGCATAACATTTGATAGGTTTGCTTGGTAGGAAGAGAAACCGACTGTCCTTTTGCTACTTAAAATCCCCTCTTTCACGGTGTTAAAAATTTGAGACAGGTCGCAGAAATTAATTTTGGTTGCTTCTTTAAACAAGATCTTTAGTCTCATGTGCCAGACGAACAATGACCACGACTGAGTTTCAAAGTGATATACTCTACCCAAAATATAGCTTTATACAATGTTGATTTTAACGTGTTTGATGGGTAGTTATTGAAATAAGCTTCAATCGCTCTTTAGTTTTAGAAATTTTGTTTCACTGTTTGAAATGAATTAGTCTTATTTCGTGGGAATCACGACTCATAATAAACCCCTTGTCCCCGTGAAATAATAAAACGGTTAAACACTTATTTTAGTGCAAGAAAACTTGCAATATTGTTTACTCTCAGCTCCTATATCTTTTACTCAGTGGAATGCAAATGAAACATCAAGCACTTACAAAGGGTAATAACGCCTAGGAACAATTGAACTTTTTTCTCGGAACATATCATTTGCCAAAGACTGCGTTTCTCAAGTCAATGCAACCTACAAGAGAATATTGAGGTTTTGCGCCAACTTACGCAACATTCTTTCAGTAAGATTACCTGTTACAAATCTTTTTAATAACGCCAACTATATTTTCCTCAACAGAGTATATATTTCTCTTGATAAATTGATTGGTTGAACGATGTTAACTGTCCATTTTTAAACTGAATCTTGGTGTGTTCGTTTTCATCTCATCAGATAAGCCTCGGCTAGGGCTGAGTTTAAAAAACATGATCGCAAACTAAAACGGCATAACTCGAACCTGTAATGGAAAATGGCTCAATGTATGTACTTTACCATGCAACCCTAACGGTTCTCTAAGCATTATTCTATACCGTCAGATGAGGAAATTTCAACAGGTTGCACATTCTGGCGCTAACTGACAAAATTTTAACAAAAAAAATCTCTAAATGTTGATTGAAATTTTTATTTCATTGAATACATATAAAGCACTCAAACCAAGTAACTTTAAAAAAAAAACCAGAAAGAATATGAGGAGTGGTGTATTAATTCTTTGCTCGATGTATACATTATGTGCTGACAACACACATTGAAAGATCCAACAGTTATATTTTTGGGGGAATAAAAAATAAATGTGCGAAAGACCACTCCCTACTTACTATACCAGGAAAGTCAAGTTGCCTAAGGCGACTTTTCAAAAAAAGTATGGCAGCCTGCAGGACTTAAGGACATTGCTTTCACCAAAAAGCCTTACCTGTCCTATTTGCGAAAGAAGAAGAAGAAGAAGAAGAAGAAGAAGAAGAAGAAGAAGAAGAAGAAGAAGAAGAAGAAGAAGAAGAAGAAGAAGAAGAAGAAGAAGAAGATGTAGGCAGACCAATTATATTAGTTTGTGTCTTTTTACTCATTTCAAAATCTTATATGCGAATAATAGTGCTTTCATTGATACTGTGAAAATACTTTACAAAAAGATTTTGTCGGTGCGTAATGACAACAAGTTTTTATGCTTCGCTGAGAACTGGAGATGAGTGGGTCACTTTTTTGCGGCAGCAAACGGTCTTCCGTGCTGCAGATCGGAAATACGGGTTGGTGATCAAGTTGACAAACAGCTTCACCAGAACTGCGGAGTGCATCAACACAACTGAGGTAGTACCAAACCAACTGGGCGGTGGATCGCGTGGAGTGCGGGTCCAGATAAAACGGGCTACAATCCAGGGAAACCAAAACAATGACGTGATGAGTACTGTTATTGCTGACGTCATCATGGCTGCATATTCTGGTCGAGGAAGAAGGTGAATTCTTTGCTGTCCATCGCCGTTATCAAGGTTGTTGTTTTCGGTTTCTATATCGCTGTCCCAATCCTCCAGCTCTGTGTAGCCTTTGGGCGTGTAGACACGTTTGCCAAGTGTTCCAAGTTTCTTTTGCTTTGCCTGCAATGCTGGTTTATTGGATCTAAATTTATGCTGCAGTTTTGAAATTCTGGAGGAGTAAGCATCGCCTGGAGCGTAACGATTCCGCTCGAGAATGATCTCCCCTTGCGGTGGAGATTTTCGGCGAGCAAGATAGAATTTGACGAAGGCCACGACAAACGCCGGAAGAGCGACCACCCAGTATGCAATCGCATAATCGAAACAGAATGTTAGATCCAACATTTCCAGACTTTCAGTAAACTTTGCTCCACAAGAGCGCTTATCTGCTATCCAAGTGACGGGAAGCGTGCCGTATAGGTGGATTGAGGACACAACTCCGCAGAAGACTATTTCTGCTGCGACCAGAAAAGCCACAGTTTTCTTGCCTCCAACAAATTTGTTTCCGTCTCTGAAGCCGAAAACTACGTTGTGGTGAGAGGGACTAACCATTCTCAAGGCCCGCTCTACAGCAACAGTGGCCAGCAAGAAGGCTGACAGTGTCTGTATCAGGGTGAGCAGGTACGACTGTAGCCGACAGACTGCTCCAGACATATCCCAGCCTGTGATGAGTACTCCCGCGCTCATACCAGTCCAGGCACCACCGATGAGTAGATCACAACAGGCCAGGGCAGCCAGTAGAGCGTGGTGGGCATTATGCAGGCGGCGCCGGTTCCAAACCACAACTAGCAGGAAGATATTAGAGATTAGGGAGATTCCGAGAACGGCGACCAGACCGAAGCCAAACGCCTCATCCTTGACAACTGAGGACATCTTGAGAGAAGGATGATCATCTACTGGCACGTGGCACGCTCGTTATCTTGTACTGAGCATTAGCTAAAACAGAAGAAGAAATCAAATCATTTGTCATATCATTATTGACAATGGCAAGGTTTTTCTGTTTTTAAACTAGGTTGGCCAATCAGTTCCCACTGAAATGTTAGGAAAAATGACTTTTTTATAGACGTCGCAAAAATATAACAGTGGTGATGCCTTACAGAGCGACTTCATTGTCACAATCAGCTTCAAGCCTCGGCAAAGAAGATGTCATTGTAAAACTTTCTCTTTTGATTTCTATAGTTTTAGTGCATGCAGAGTGGGTGTTTCAAAACTTAGGGGCCTGGAGCCGCTTTATGTATATCTTCATACCCCCGTCCAAAATCCCCAACTCACCCACCGTTTTTCTTTTTAATATATATATATATATATATATATATATATATATATATAGAGAGAGAGAGAGAGAGAGAGAGAGAGAGAGAGAGAGAGAGAGAGTTTCTAATATCATGGCTGAAAGAAAAAACTTGATTTAAAGATAATGGGTGGAAATTGAATAAAATATCACACAAAAACAATATCATTATGACAATGTAGAAGGAAATGTATATCTTAAGCGAGCCGGTTTTTTAACTGAAACTCTGAAATTTGCAGACAAGAAGCTCCAACTCAAGCTAACTGAAGTATTAAAAAAATTATAAGACCAGGACTGGTCTTGCAGAGGTAGCTGCTGCATATAATGCTAAACTACTAAACTGCGATATTACCCCCAACTGACGACAGCTGCAGCAGTCTCTAGAAATAGCCTATCCCCTTGACTTAAGAACAGTTACAAATCAGACTTTTTCAAAAGTAAGCTTTCGCATAGACAGTTTATTTTTTGCCTGCTTGGTTAACGATAATAAAAGATTTTCGGTTGCGCGTTCTATCAGAGAATATCGCATAAAAAGCTTATGAAGATATATATCACCTGAAAAAATCTACATAATTTTTCATGTTATAACAGCACAGAACTCAGGATTTCCTATTTGAAACAGAAGTAATTATAAAGTGTAATACGCTTCTTTTCAAGTAAAAAACTAAGAGTCTTAAAGTTTATTCACAACTTTTACTGCTACCACTTCGAGCACTACTGCTTCTACTACTACTACTACTACTACTACTACTACTACTACTACTACTACTACTACTACTACTACTACTACTACTACTACTACTACTACTACTACTACTACTACTACTACTACTACTACTACTACTACTACTACTACTACTACTACTACTACTACTACTACTACTACTACTACTACTACTACTACTACTACTACTACTGCTGCTGCTGCTGCTGCTGTTGCTGCAACAAATTCTACCGGTACTGCCACTACTGTTGTTGCAGCTACTTCTAATGCTATTATGCGACCTTACTAGTTTTACTTATTGCTTACATATAAATTCTGTACCTGTATCTGTCGGGAAAAAAAAGCTTTTTTTCAAAGAGATAATTCATTACTGTTTGAGTTGGAAACCAATAACTCCACAACATACCATTGTGTGCCTCCCTAGATCTGAACACTAGGCTGTGTAGTTCTTGTTAAAAATTAATCTATAGATCATTCAGATCGAAACCCAGCACTCGACCAATATCAGCACAGAGGGCCTTGCAATAATGGTCGTGGGTGACAGAACAAGTGGTGCGAGGGAAGGCCTTGAGAAAACAATCATCTCTCTCTCTCTCTCTCTCTCTCTCTCTCTCTCTCTCTCTCTCTCTCTCTCTCTCTCTCTCTCTCTCTGTCTCTCTCTATCTCTCTCACTCTGACTGTCTGTCCCTCTCTCTTTATCTGTCTGTCTGTCTGTTTGTTTGTCTGTCTGTCTATCTCTGTCTGTCTCTCTCTATCTGTCTCTGTGTGTGTGTGTGTGTCTCTCTCTCTTAAAATATCAACTTTTACCCCCTCCCCCCCACACACACACACACTTTGACCTCAACACGCCAGAAGTGATCGATTGTATTGTCCTGTGATCTTTACTTCTATCGCCTTAGAGAGAGGCCCAAACGTTCAACAAAGACAGACGGTCACAAGCGAACAGCTCTATCAAAATAATTTCATTGGGGAGCTGAGAGCATTAAGCTTAAGGTTCAGCAATGTTTGTTTAGCGAAAATCAAGAAAAAGCTTAAGTACATTGTTTTTTTCCTTTTTCTCAATTGTGTTTGTTTTCTCCTTGGCTTCTCCAGTTTCATGAATTCTCTTTCAATAAGTTGGCTGTGTTTACATTGTTAAGACGGAATCCCAATTTTAAAGAGCCGATACTAGTAAAGGCTTTAAATTTAGTTAGAAAGCAGAGTCACTTAAGAGCTGTCTAGCATGCGCCAAGATCTAAACGCCTTGTAACAGCTTGGCATCAGCAAAATTAGGTCTAATGGAGGCAACTCAGATCATTATTTAGGCATGCTTACCGAGATAATCGAGAAGCAATGGAATTTTAGTAATGTAAAATATAGCATGAGCAATAGATATATGTTTACATTTCAGTTATGAAAATACTATTTTTAAGTTAACAGAAACTGAAATAATTTCTTTTTAAGAAAGCAAATGAGAGAAAGAAAGAGAAAGAGATAAACAGACAGACCGATAGAAAGATAGAGAGAAAGAGAGTAGAGGGTAGAAAGAAAGTGAGAGAAAAAAGGGAGAAAAAGAGAGACATAGAGAAATGATTGGTTTCTTTTTTGCCGATATATTATCTTATATAATGCGAAAACACTGTAGTGGTAAAAAAAAAAATCTCTTTCACATTTAATTTTCTTATTATCTACTTCATTATATTCATATCTTTATTTTTTTTTTTTCATCAATAATCATAATTAACAAATGAGGGGGAAAAATTCTTCATTTAAATGATCGTTCTGCTTAACGCTGTCTCATGTCTAATGAGATGGTAGAGCTAGAAAGGAAATATTCTTAATATGTAAATTAAAACCAGCGCGATTTGATCTTGTTTACAAACGGGGGAATTTACTAGATGGTTTGAGGAACATTCCTCGGACGAAATTAATTCTCTTAATTACTCCCAGGTGACATTGGATGATAAGGAAATCGACAAAAGCAAACACAACAAGCTCAGTTTCAATAATTATTGCACAAATAGACTATCGTAGCCTTTGGGTGTGAAGGTTGACATATAGATTTGGTCCTGTCTAAAACGTAAAATTTGCTTTACGAATTAGCAGCCGAAACTCTTTGATTTAGAAGTTCTCTTTGTTTCTAGAGGGGCGGAGAAAATATGTCGATGAGATAATAAAATAAATCATGTGAAGATGAAAGGGTAGGTTGTCAACGAAGCGACAAAAAGAGGCAAAAACAAAACAAAACAAAACAAAAAAAAAAATAAAAAATAACAAAGCAATAGCATTTAAAACCATGTCATTTATTAAAATCAAAGCACTCATTTTGCCACGTGCATCCTTGTATTATTTCAAAAGATTTCATGACTGTATTCTCCTGTGCACGTTATTTTCCGAGATAATAAAGATTTGTAAAGCTTTTCTTTCGAAAGCATAAATATATTGATAGCATAATATATAGTTCATTCGCTCATGGTAATTAGACAAAGTTATTTTAATCTTAGACGTAAAGGAATTTCGACATATTGATTCGTGAAACATTTTTTTCATAACTGTTTCCATCTTTTGTATTACCCACTGAGCGATATATAACAAAGAAATTAAGGCATTCATACCTATGGACCGGAGATTAATTTCATTATTATACACATACGCACATGTATTAAGAATCGATTTTAAAATAAAAAAAGAACCTATGATTATGTGCATAAAATAAGTGGTTAACAGAAGTGACATTATGAAGGAAAGGCATATCTTAAATAAGTAACACACAGACAATAGTCCAATCTTATCTAACACTAAAACTTTTCGAATCCGAAATTTATTCTGATGACATGGATGGAAGAAAATTATCACAGATAAATTATGTAATTTGCAACAAGATAAAATAACACAGAAATAGCAAATTAATGTATCCACCACATTGAAGGGAACTGGAATTATGAATCAAGGTTTAACTCGTACACTGACTTAAAACATTTTTCCATTCTCCCGACATAATTAATGTATTATTGTAATCTGTACGAAGAAGGCCAAAGTTATTGTTTGTCTTGGAATATAGTAGACGCATGATAGGTTCCAAAGTATAAAAGAGAATAAAGATTAGAAAGATTAAAAAAAAAAAAAAACAAGCCTAACACAATGACGGTGAATGCATGCAATGTTTCTCGGTGTGAAGTCTTTTCATTGTCTACGAATTCGAAAACTAAATAGACACACATTCAAAGTGCGATTTATGAGTGACAAATACAAGCAATAACTAGCATAAGATTAGGTCATGAAACTTATTTAGGTAAACATCCCGATGACATAGAACCCTCTGATTCTCAGCCCTCGAACTCTAGATTAAGTACTGGTGCAAATCTGGCTGACTTGGATATAAAGTTTCACGAAGTACAATAAACAATTTATCAATGCTATGATTTTAAAATCGATTTTTTATAAATCAACAATGTCAAGTAAATGAGAGCTTAAATAGGATATGTGTGGACGATTCTGCTTTTCATTTGAAAAATGGCAAGAGAATCAAAATGTTATGAAAAAATTTAAATATATAAGGTAATAAGAATATTGTGCTTGATAAATCTCGTTATAAATTAACAGTATTTCAGAATTTTTTCATACGGGATTAGATTGTCATTCTTATATTGTATAAGAGATCAATTAGGTTTCTCATATGAATTGATTTTCAGTTATTCAACGTTTATTTGTGAAAAATATTAACCTCAATGGAGCACAAACTAATGTCAATCCAACAACAACAAAAAAATATGAAACAAACAAAGAGATTTTACATTTTTTTTTGAACGAGCAAAAAAAAAAATCTATACAAACAAAAATATACTTTTTAAGTTTAAAGCAATAGTAGAAGCCTAAATTTCATCGTTTCTCTTGCTTGTTTATATCTTTTTCTATTATTTTTTTTTATCTTCAATCAGTTCTCGCCCTCCTCCTGGGCTTGTGTACTTGATGTCTGGGCCAGAAGAATGTTGCGGACTCCATGAGCGAACTGGTCGTCCGCACAACCCTGGTTCACAAGCCTGGCGAAAAGAAAATATTTATCTTTGCAACAAGCACAAAATCGCTCAATCAGCATGAAAGATGAGGGAATCAACAGAGAGGATTCGAATTAAGATCGCTAAAATATTTTTATATGATTTTATTTTTTGGATTAGTAATGACGCTGCTGTTATGATGATAATAATAAGAAGCAGTTATATTCTTCTATAGATCAAAGAGCCATAAAATCAAGGCTCTCCATCGCTCTAACAAGTCCCATAATCACTCCGACCAATAAATGTATGAGGACATTAATTGTAAATGCTTGTCTCTGAACACTTATCCTCTTCACGCGACTACTGGCGCGTATAACAGCTGATCGCAACATTTATTTTCTTTGCCTGATTATTTTGTTGTAATCTCCATAAATGGAGGCTGTTAGACCCTAGTCAAGCCAAGGAGAGAGCTGATAAATTAAGGCCCAAGGTCTCCATCAAATAATCCAAAATCAGGATTTGAACCTGGGACCTGCTTATTATAAGCACAAAGCTCTGCTTACAAAGCAATCTCATGCTCCTGTTACAGCTTTACATGAAGCTACAATCCATAAACAGAATTACATCACTTTCACAACATTTTTAGTGATCAAATTCAAAGAAATCAAGGGGCAAATCTTCCTCAAAGCCGTCAGTGATGAAGCAAATATTGAAAGCCAAAGCCAACCACAGTTCTGTTTAATACATTATTTAGCTGATTACACATTTTTCGTCCATCCGCTGTATTCATCTTCTTATCCGCCTCTAGATAGTCTCATCGCGTCTACCATCATGATGACGTGTCTTAGTAAACTTTCATTTTTACGCACCGCTTTCATCTTTAAGTTCACAATTTTCTGTTTTCACTATTCGTTGAAGAAACTTATAGCATTTTTCGATTCACCTAACTTTACCATCAAGGCCTTAGGCTATAGCCCTTTATGGGGTGTTGGGCATCTTTGTGATAGAACATTCAAGATGCTCTCCAAGACCTATCTGAGGAGACTGACTTATTTATGGATTCCGGGGTTGCCCAATAAACGACATGCCACTCACCAGTTTCTGCAAGCGGTCAGAGTCCACTGAATTGCTTCCTTTCTGTCATAATTGTGGAGTTCAACCAGGATTTTCTGCAGAGCAACATCTGCTGAAGATTCTTTATCTCTGGCTACCAGCAATAACTGAAGAACAATTGGGAGTAAAAAAAAGAAAAACATTTAACAATAAAAAGAAATAAAATGAACTGGTTTGAGTTCATTGAAAATAAAATAAAAGATATTACACAAAACAAACTTAAATTGTTTTTCAAACAGCCTGAATGCTTTTTTCGCAACTCAGGAGAAAATTTTTTAGGCAATCTTGTCAACGTCATCATTAATTGAGTGGCCTTTTTGTCATTTCTTTTATTTTTCCAGACAATAAGCCGTCTCTTAAGTTTGGTAAAGAAAGATTATAGTTAAGACAAACCCCAAGCATTTTGTCCTCTCTATGGCGCAAAAGTGGATCAGTCATGATTCGGGTCACTTCAGGTCTAGAAACTCCCAGGTCGTAGATGAAATCAATGCTGAAGCCAACTTTCCTCACCAGCGACAGTAAGAATAATGGAGACATTGGTTCCAGATTTTCTAATTAAAAAAAGAGAAAGGACAAAAAAAAGGAATATACAAAAACGAAGACAGATGAAGAGTTGCTAAAAGGACAAAACGTCTTCAGTAAAATGCACAACACTATTCTCCCTGTTTCTGCCGTCCGTTTCTGTCTGCCCCAACATCCCTCTGCAGTCTGTCTTTCTCTGTTTATAGTCATCAAAAAAAAAATAAATATAAAGTGAACAAAAAGATAAATAAAGATAAACAGATATAGACTATAATAGAAAGTAAGAAAGAGAGAGAGAGAGAGAGAGAGAGAGAGAGAGAGAGAGAGAGAGAGAGAGAGAGAGAGAGAGAGAGAGAGAGAGAGAGAGAGAGAACGAGAAAGAAGGACAATATTGGCATTTTAGAAGCCGAAACGGATGATCAAGAGGGAAAGCAGACGGAAACAATGGAATTTCAGAATCTACGATATACATCATGATTTCAAGGCTATGAGATAATAAAGTAAACTTCTCAAAACCCTACCTGTATCTTCCAGAAGGTTTTTGTTCACAACGCCTTTCAAGAAACCTCTTTTTTCTAGATTGTCCGATATCCTGTATAGAATCAAGGCAAGGAGAAATTCTTATTATCAAAGACATAATCGACATCATTAACACAAAAATGTTATCAGCATAATTTCAGTTGATTCACTTAATATTACCTTCTTTTTCACGAGAGGAACATTTTTTTAAAAATTCGCACAAAACAAGTAAAATATTAAAGAAAACAAGGCAAGAAATAGAGGAGGATTGGAACACATTTTACAGTTTTAAAGAGTCAAACTATGTCCAAGCCTGTCTTTTACTAACCAATTGCGAAGCCTGTCTTTCATGGCCCGAACCAAATGAGTTTTGCCCAACCTCTGCAACGTCATCAGCAGTTCTGGCACCCCATGGTCCTGTCGACTTCGTCTGGTCTGTTTCCAGTGACTCAACATCTGTGCCGCAGAAAGAAAAACTATAAACATTGAATATCATGATGCAAGGTTTCTTAATTCTAAAATGACTGCATTGCCTTAATTTTATATAAGGGCAAATTTTGTTGTAAATAAACTTGTTACAGTAACTGTGCAGTGTGCATACTCCTTTCCAGTGGATCACATTTTCAGCATCTTGATTGTGTAAAACAAATTTTTATAACACATCTTTAAAGAATCTTTTTTCAATGTACACGGCACAATGAACTGAGAAGTCTTTATTAGTATTTCATTGAAGCTTAAACCCATTAAAGACTTTTACGGTACATCGTATCCTTCCGTTATGGGAATTATTTTTATCTTTACAAACTTTATCAGCAGTTAAAGAAAGGAATGAAGATAGATAAGTAGGGCGATCGAAAGATTCAGTGAGTTCAAGAATTATAACTCTAATGTGATAAATATGGCGACCTTAAGATTAGTTGATTAACTAATCATCTGTAAGAATTCCATAAATCTAATAGATCGAATCGTTTAAAATAGACTGTGCTTTTATAACATTGTCTGGAATATCGATTTGAAAAATACTTTCAAAACAGAGTAAATTAATTAAAAAAAAAAGAAATAGAAAAAAGAAGCGCCCTTCTAAGACTATGTAAAAAGAAATCCAAACTTGGTATTATGGCTTAAAGCTCCCCACGATACAATGCTTTCGTGTTAGTTTTAATAGGCTAAAACAGACTAAAACAAGCGGAAAATACATCTAGTCTACTGACTTGGTCGGCTTTCTGTTCCAGAGTTAGCGCGCTATCTACAGACCACCCCTGGAGTGTCTGGTAAGGCACGCCCAGCAGAATTCCGAGCTGGAACCATTCCTCGCCCAAGCCACGTGACAGGAAGTCTAAGACGCCTTCCCTCTTGTTCACACTGACAGCAGACGCAGGGCGGGATGTGTCGCCACCAGGGGTGGAAGAAGTTCTCGGCATATTGGAAATCTCCTTGGCAAGTGTAGCCGAGACCCCATCATGGGATACAGCACTAGAGGGTGTGACACTCCTGATACCGTTTCCTTGACCCGGTTCCCTGGCCTCGAGCGTGTTGGTTCTCTGCCTCCTGGGAGAGGAAGGTTTTGGAGCAGACTGGGGTCTTGGTGAAGTCTTCTCCGTCTGGTTTAACATGCTCGGCGAAGTTTTGGGTTTCCCCGATCTTGGTCTGGCTGCCTCCCCTGGCGAGAGAATCAGTCCGATTTCGTTTGGTTTGGTGACGCGCGCAGGCTTGGACTGTTTGGCGAGTGAAGCGGCTACTTTCTGCTGTTGCTGTTGCGATGGTTTCTGCTGCGGCTGCTGTTTCGTTGTGGTGGCTGCTGCTGTGTTTGCGACGCGAGCGGCGTTTGAAGCTGCCTGTTTGTCTTTGAAGCTCTTCACAACTGGTTTTCCTTTCGTTTGACCAGGAGTCTGTTTGGCATCTGCTTGAGTTGTTGTTGGTCCTTTTAGTTGTTGTTGCTGATGCCCTTCTTTTTGGTGCTGCTGTTGTCTTTGCTGCTGTAAATGTTTTGATTCCTCTTGTTGCTTAGACGCATGTGCCACAGATTCACCTTCAACCCGGATATCTAAAAGAAAACAAAGAGATATTTAAATCCCGTTGACTGTTTCAGAAGTTGTCATCCTGTCTGAATGAAGTAAACAATAGAAATAAAGCATCACAGCACTTTAATTCATAAACAGTTATATCTATTTTAGAGATTGGCATAAACCATTCGCCGTACACCCAAACAATCCAGATACTCTTAGCGAACATTGGAGTATTTCCATTATTATTATTATTATTATTATTATTATTATTATTATTATTATTATTATTATTATTATTATTATTATTATTATTATTATTATTATTATTATTATTACTGGAGTAATATAATAATATAATAATAACAACACAATGCAAAAGAGGAGCGTACCAGTTTTAGGTATTTCTGCGTCGAACGGTGACAGATTAAGTTTCTCACTGTTGTCCTGACCTCTTGGGTCATCTGGGGGTGCCGTCCAAGGGAGGAACAGCGGGATGCGGGCCAACAACTGGTCACGTGATAGCTGCAAGGTGTCATGTGACTGATGATGCAAAGGAGCTTTCGTGGCGTGTGGAGCAGTAGCTGGTGCTGTAGATGCCAGTTTACTTGACGCGTCGGTTTGTAGAGAATCTTGGCTATAACTGTAAACGGCATTGCAAAAATGGTAAAAGAGATAAAAAAAAAAGGGGATATTTTTCACTTTTTACAGCAAATACAATAGTAGGACCGCAACAATTGCAATATAGATAGATTCTTTGCTATTAGGGCAAAGCTGGTTGCAATGTGCACAACATACACGGTCGTGGTGGTATAATCTATATCCTGAAAGTTATCTTCAATAGTTAAAGTAGGAAAACTGGGGACAACAAATTCGTCCAGAGTTTTGTTAATATGACAGAGAAGTAATAGGAAACATGAACATATTGATGTATAACCAGTATCAGCCTTAGAGAATAGGCGTAATTATGTCTAGAACTTAACACATATTGATGTATAACCAGTATCAGCCTTAGAGAATAGGCGTAATTATGTCTAGAACTTAACACATATTGATGTATAACCAGTATCAGCCTTAGAGAATAGGCGTAATTATGTCTAGAACTTAACACATATTGATGTATAACCAGTATCAGCCTTAGAGAATAGGCGTAATTATGTCTAGAACTTAACACATATTGATGTATAACCAGTATCAGCCTTAGAGAATAGGCGTAATTATGTCTAGAACTTAACACATATTGATGTATAACCAGTATCAGCCTTAGAGAATAGGCGTAATTATGTCTAGAACTTAACGCTGCCTCCAGTGATATCAGAGAAAGGCATCTGTGTTACCTCCTCTGACGATGCCTTCTCTCCCCTGGCACTCTGAGAAGAACCTTCACATGGCCTGCTTCAGATCCTTTCACATCCTTCGGGATGACCGTGAAATGGACACAGTTGTTGCGTTTCGGGTGAAACTGTTGAAACAAAAAAAAATTACACTGGATTATCAAAAAAATATCGGTATAGGTCGGTAAGCAAGAGAATATTTCGGGGTCAAAAGGAGAAATTAATTTTCAATGCTATGAAACCAAATATTGCATATGGTATGGTTTGTTTCAAATCTTAGTAGTGACAGCTCTATCAGTTTCCAAATAAGGAGAGTAGACAAAACTAGGCTAAAGTTTAGGAATTTTCCATTGTAGCTTTAATCTGCATTAAGCGCGACAGAAATGTCACTTTTGGTAGCCTACGAAAGAAGGGTCCTTAGCAGAATTTCTAAAAGTCCAATATTGTCAACTCGCCCAACATACTTAACCTTACCTGCAACGGAGGCAGAGGCAAGCCTTTGATGGCACATCTTCCGCCTGTCTTGATGACAAACGCTTGCCTGGGAATGGTGGCAAACTCCATAGTGTGACTGGGCTTCAAGTCTATGTAGCCCTCAGTGCCCCAGTGCTGCAGGTAGGTTGTGAGCAGGGGAGAAAACAAATTTACAGGTTAAATGAGTGATCGGGTGGTGTTAATACCTTTAATACTAAACACCCCACTCGGTAGAGGATCCTGAACAAAATCGATTCCGATTCTGTTTTTTAAAGTTTTATTCATTTTAAGGTTGAGTATTTTTCTGTAGTATTATGAGTGTAAATTTAAGTCAACAAGTTTGCTCAGGTGAACCATTTTTAAACACCAAATAACTGTGAATTAGAAGGGCTGACAAGTATCAACTTATAATTTCCAAAATTAGGATAATTGTGAGGAGTAACTTTATGATAAGCGCACTGCGCCATTATAGCCTGTGAAAAGGCCTTTGACCTTCCATTGCACATACCGGAGTTATTTTCATACAAAACATCAAATAAAGCAAGGAAGTGGAGGAAGAGGAAGAAAAGAGAAAAAAGAGAAGGAAGAGAGGCGGAGAAAGAGGAGAAAGATGAGGAGGAGGAGGAAGAAGAAGAAGAAGAAGAAGAAGAAGAAGAAGAAGAAGAAGAAGAAGAAGAAGAAGAAGAAGAAGAAGAAGAAGAAGAAGAAGAAGAAGAAGAAGAAGAAGAAGAAGAAGAAGAAGAAGAGTAGGAAGAGGAGAAGGAGGAGGAGAAAGAAAAAACGCTATGGATGGCGAGAAAGGAAAGGAAATACGGAAGGACACAAATGATTGAACCCAGCACTAACGTGGAGGCGAGCGTGCACCCTGCTGCTGACGACACACTCGACCACGACCTCAGCCACCCCTGGTCCGGCCCCAGGTTTTGGTCTCGCCATGGCCAGGAAACAGGTGCTGTACTCTCTACGCCGGGTCTTGAGGTGGAGTGAGGACACCATGTGAACCACCTCGCCTTCAGGCCCTAGGTTGGGGCGGACTGGATACTGCGGGTTCCGCTCCATTAGGCAAATCCTAGAAAGAAATTGAGAACAGAGAGAGAGAGAGAGAGAGAGAGAGAGAGAGAGAGAGAGAGAGAGAGAGAGAGAGAGAGAGGGAGAGGGAGAAATGAAGAATGAAAGAAAATAGTTGAGAGTAATATAAATAAAAAAGAAAACGAAATCATAGACCAAGAAAAAGTACAATGATTAGCGTCACAGTAATGTTCGACTTTTTAGTCAATAAACCTTAGTATGTCGCTTACACTCCAATCTATGGAGATTGGTATTTTGAATAGACCAGTTGAAGGGCTTAAAGCAAGAAGTGCATATACATTTGAGTGGATGTAAGTTCTCCTGCTAAAAAAAAATCTTATTTACCTCCAAACTTACTAGAAATCTTTTGTGAGCAAAGAATAACCGACCACCATTTTTCTAAACTTTGACCTTACACACCAACAGAACAGGCTGTAAACTTTCAGTTCTGTTGTCTCAAAACTTGTATTTCGCAATTAAGCAGTTGTTGCATAGCCCTTCATTATTTAAGCTGCAACATCCACCATCATACAGGTCCTTATAAATGGACAGCTATGGGCTTTCAGAAGTCAGTGTATTAAGAACAGAGTGAAAACTAACCAAGGCCTTTCTTTTTAAAATTAAAACAACTTAGTAATGAGCGTCTGTAAAAAGATGAGATTTATATTTTTCTGCAGAATTGGTAGCCTTTTGGTATAAGAAACTCTTCAGAATTTTCTTAAATTGATCGATTGTTTTCTAGACCCTTTGGTTACAATTTGATTCACAACAAACAAAATTAATCTTGCCAGATCACTTTGTTGGTCGATAGTCAGTCGAACATCCACCTGAACAGGAAATAGCATAATTGTGAGTCATTAACTGGTCTTTTAAAGTAACTCCTCGACAAATCTAGGGAATCAAAAAATAAGTGAGGGGCTTTGAACTCACTGGCCCCAGGAGGAGAGTCTGAGGATGACGGCATCCGAGGCGTAGTCGGGGTTTCTCCGCACCTCCACCCACTCTTCTTGCGCGTTCTGAGCTGGGTCGTCGCCCTGTCTCCGCATCAATACATGCAGAATACCGTGCCCTGGGGAGGACAAGGTTTTTTTCAAATAGCCTGCTTAGATGTTTTAGATCAAGCTGGGGTCTAGCCCTCTTCATATCAACAAAAATATGTGACCAACTCAATTCATAAGGGAGACTCAAAGCGAACCATAGTTTAACTGCATGAACCAAAATTGCGAAATTATTTTTCGCGCGTCTCAGGGGAACCAGGTGGCTCAATCGAAAGTGCATTGGGCCAACAATAATAAGGTTTCAGCTCGATCTTTTGCGCGACAATCAGATCAAATCCATCTAACTAGGAATACTCTTGGCTTCTCCGAAAACCGCCATCTCTGCTTAAGATTCTTTGGGAAATTTATAAAATAATGTCAGGGTGGACCACCTCTTTTATAGAAAGCTATATCAAGTTAATTCGCTCAAATTTAATTCGCAGTCTCTTTTACCAGAAACAAATTTTTAGGGCTGACAATTCAGACATTTCTTAAATCTTGACCTGAGCCTTGTTGTGGTCAGGTAGGCTCGCTAAGCTTTAGCTCTTCGCTTCCCTGGCGGAGTCTCCATCTCAGTATAAACAGAAGAGAAGCTCACGGGACGTAAATCTAATCGAATCTCCTTGTCGCCTTTCGGTAAATCGGCGCATTGATTAGTTCATAATGGAAAGGAAATCTTGACATTTTTGTTTTCGTTTTAGAAATCGTTTGAAAGAGCTGTGATTATTCAATCTGTTTGAACAGCTAACAAACAACATTAAAGAAATAAAAAAAATGCTTAGAGTAAAAAGGATGGTAAAGTGAGAGAGAGAGAGAGAGAGAGAGAGAGAGAGAGAGAGAGAGAGAGAGAGAGAGAGAGAGAGAGAGAGAGAGAGAGAGAGGGAGATATTTAGTTATGGCATAAAATATTGCTTATCACATTTTTACGCTGTTTTTATGTAAAAATTTATTTTAAAAATACATAATTATATTCCCAGACTATTTCTTTATAAGCACAAACCTAGGTAGTTTTCTGGCAGAGGAAGGGAGACAAGCAGGTCATTCTGTAGAGGTTTCATGCTGTCACTGGCGATCTCGAAGAAGTGTGACATGGAGAGGATAGAGTCATAATCCTCCTCCTCATAACTTGGTTTGCTGATTACCTGTGAAGGTCCCAGCATAAACAGAGCCATGAGGATAGATATATTGGATAGACTCTTTCGTTACCTCCTGTATTCTCTAACCCAAATCTTTCACCTCAATAATCTTTCCACCAGCAGCCGCAGGACAACGTACAGAGCAAAAGATAACGTATAGTACTTTTCGAATGAAGGATTCAGACCCAATAATTTTGAAGGTTACAATTTAAATTTCTGAGCAAGTTTCTTTTGGGGAAAGTTTCTCCATACTTACCAGCGCTGTAAGGTCGGTTGTGTATTTCTCACTTCAACCACGAGTATGGTGAGGAATCACTTTGCCACTTTTGAACTCAAGGAGCCATTAGACAAATACACTGACAGCTACCCCTTAAATCAGCCAAGCATGGAGTTTCACTTCAACTCCGCTGAAATCACTACCCACCTGGAAGGTGACTTCGGTCTCCTCTGTGACAGCACCTTTCCCGAACTGTATCCTGACCATGGGGTCAATGACAGACCTGAGGTCAGCCCCGGTCTCTGACACCAAGAAGCTCTCCACCCTAGGCCGGGCCACCAGGCAGATGGAGCGGATGCCGTACAGACACACCCGCGCATGACAGATCCAGTGCGGCTCCTGAGAGTGAGGGATCGTTAAAGGAAAACTCAAGTGGCCATAGTTAATGATACCATTCTTTTATCTCAATGTGATTACGAATTTAAATAAAATTTAACATAAATAGGACCTTAAAGGAGATTAGGCCGAATCGATATTGCTATAGACAAGGGAGAGCCACAGATTATAGCGATTGTATAAATATTAGTCATTGATCCTTATAAATAAAATACATTAATGTTCATAGCTTTAATCATATAACATAATCTCTTGTTCTGGAGTATAAAGTGAACTTGTACATCAAAACGAATATCTTGTCAATTTATTTAAAATATCCTTGTCACCACCTTAAACTTTTCAGACTGTTTTTGGACAAAATCGATGACAAGATTTTGAAGAAAAAATTTGCTACTCACTAAATATGGATAGAACGGCGTTTGGCTGCTTCGAAAAAATACTTAATGAAGCTTATATACTAATTTATTCACGTGCATAGCTGAGTTTGCAACTTTTGTGACAGATCTAATAAAAATAGAAAGGCTGTGCACCTTTAGAAACTTTTTTGAAGGAATCATTGTATTTTTGTATTTTAACAAATTAAAGAATCTTTAGAATATTATTCAAGTACAGAACTAGCTTGTTTCCTACAACCATCGTTCTCTCTAATTCTAAAACTTGTATCCCGAGAACAGCTCGTAACACAATGAGGAAGATCTACCTTATTAGCATCCACCATGCGAGCTATGCGGACGGGTGTGTTGTAGATGCCCTTGTCAGTCTTGACAAACACGTCCTCGTACTGCTCAGCTCGGGAGTAGACAGGGATCTGGAGCAGCAGCGGCTCCTCAACATACGCTCCTGAGATCCGGAAGTCGTAGATGTCAGAGAGAAGTAACTCTCGCTCGTTGGCCTGAGGGCCGTAGTAGCTGAAATCGGTTGCGATAACATGTTTTGGGGTTATGTTTTCTTGTAATATTACTGTAAAAATAGTGAGCATAATTGATGTTAACAGTCTCGGGACAATCATCAGAGGCGATTCATTTAAATATAGGCCCATAGGCCCATAGGCCTATTTTCCTGTCAAGATGTAAAAACTTAATTATTAACTAACTTGAACCCCTTTTGAAAAAGCATGAATAAGGCAAGACAGCACAATTATTTCACTGGTATCCAGAAACACCCCATCACCTTGAACTGTGTAAAACTCTTAAGTGTCCTGCTCCTAGTTTGGGTTGGTTTATTTCATCTACACCATTCCCTAGAAGAGCTATTAACCATAACATACTTAAAGGTTAACTTTATTAAAAGACTATTGTGTCTACATTATTATATCGTTGATCAAAGTTAATTATGGTATTTTTAATTGAAGATGCTGTGACCTTTTAAAATGCAAATTTACTGTTGAAGATGCTGACTTTACTGAAATACTCAAATAACATCTTTTTTTCTCTCAGTAGGAAAAAGAGATAAAGATGAACAAGAAAAGATTCATTGCGTTTAAAAACCACCTTTTTTTGTGGTGATAACGCAGTATTACCACCCACAATACTTTCTATACTCTTTGGCAACGATTTAAGAATGAGTTCTAAATCTATCATAACAAAAACAATTCTCAGGTCAGACAAGTTTGCGCAACATTGTAGACTACAGATTCTCTCTTACTACGGCAAGTTTCTACCTGTACTCTGGCACGACCCTCCTGACCATCAGGCTTGTCTTAGCCAGTCCCATACCGCTGGGGGTCCTGATGACCAGACGAGTGTCCGCCAACCTGTACACGACATCTGCCTGCAGGGTCAGGTGCTCGATCGCAACGTTCCTGGGAGAGATTGACATTATACACAGAGACAGATTCAGGGTCACCTGCTAGATGGCAACGTTCCTGGGAGAGATTGACATTATACACAGAGATATAATTCAGGGTCACGTGCTAGATGGCAACGTTCCTGGGAGAGATTTGCATTATACACAGAGACAGATTCAGGGTCACGTGCTAGATGGCAACGTTCCTGGGAGAGATTGACATTATACACAGAGACAGATTCAGGGTCACGTGCTATATGGCAACGTTCCTGGGAGAGATTGACATTATACACAGAGACAGATTCAGGGTCACGTGCTAGATGGCAACGTTCTTGGGAGAGATTAACATTATATACAGAGATATAATTCAGGGTCACGTGCTAGATGGCAACGTTCCTGGGAGAGATTGACATTATACACAGAGATATAATTCAGGGTCACATGCTAGATGGCAACGTTCCTGGGAGAGATTTGCATTATACACAGAGACAGATTCAGGGTCACGTGCTAGATGGCAACGTTCCTGGGAGAGATTGACATTATACACAGAGACAGATTCAGGGTCACGTGCTAGATGGCAACGTTCCTGGGAGAGATTGACATTATACACAGAGACAGATTCAGGGTCACGTGCTAGATGGCAACGTTCTTGGGAGAGATTAACATTATATACAGAGACAGATTCAGCGTCACGTGCTAAATGGCAACTTTCCTGGGTGAGATTAATTTTATTAATTATATAGAGATAGATTATACAGAGCGCGTAAAGTATAACACCAGAAAAAGCCTTAGATGTAGGGAACAAAATAATAAGTTTGCCGGCTTGGTCTGTTTTGAGACAAGATAAGAGCTTACAAGTAAGTGAAAGAGAAAATAAATTAAATGTAAATATTGTGTAAAAATGCTGAGTTTTAGAAAAAAAATTGTTAATAGGAATAGATAAAAGATGCTAAATGTATTTGAAATGTTAATTTTTTGGAGAAAAACGCTTAACTTGTAATATTTCTCAGCATTAATCTTGAGTAATAAGAGTTCTGTTTTATGTTATCAGCGATGGAAAAAGAAAAGTGCTACGTATGAAGCCTCACTGCGTTTATTTATGTTTTGGCACAAAAAAGCACCCGAAATTCGAATCATAAAATAATTATTCTCTGTACATTGCTGTTATATACGTTAAATTCACCATGCCATTGATACGACTCTGGTGTTTGTGCAAGTCCGACGGCAGAATACATAAATGGACAATACTTTTGTTGACCTTACTTTATCAACCGATTTATCATAAATGACTATTTAATCAAAATTACACATTTTGACAACGTACAATACCATTATGCGATTTTTTCGCACGTGGTTTTCAAATTATTTAACCAAACTTGTCTTCTTTACATGGTAGATTTCAGTAATAAATTTGTTGAAACTATGTCGACAACCCTTACAAGATAGCGAATATTCTAGACTGTTGATCATAGATCAAACTGATTGGACATGAAAGCATCAATATCGACAGATTGTGTTAATATTACAGCTCGCGTTGAAGGTAAGACCTCCGCTCACCGTGACTTGATGCCATTGATGATGAGGTCAGTCTCCAGCAGGGCTGCCCGGATCTCCCTGGACTGAGCCAGCGCCTTAGGGCTCTTACCATCCTGGTCAATGTCAAGGAAATATTTGATTGCTGCTGAGAGGCACTTTGTAAAGAATATTCCTTTTCAGACATTTAAACTAATTTTATCGTTAAGACTGTACTTAAAAAAAAGTACTGACCAGTTTTTCTTCAAACAATTTCCTGTGTTTCATTGCCCCTGAACGCAACAAAACGCTTACCGGTTAAAAAATTTATAGAGAACATTTACAAATCCATTTCTTAATACAGAGGAATCTAATCACGTACTTTGATATTTAGATGATCTTTCAATACATTTCAAGATCTTCCCTTGTGAATCTCAGTTGCATTTTACTTGTTTGACTATGGAAAGGATGCTGGTAGAAATGTTAAAAAATATTATTTATAAACACATATAAATGGCTAACCAACACGCTTCCACCTTATGATCTGTGTAAAATCAACACAGAAGAGAGAATTCCGTTAAATTAGCTAATTCTACCGACCTTATTGATAGCAGAGGAGTCCGTTAAACTAGCCATGACTTCTACCCACCTTATTGACAATAGAGAAGTCCGTTAAACTAGCCATGACTTTGACCCACCTTATTGACAATAGAGGAGTCCGCCCCACAGAACACTAGAAGATCGACCGTCTCGAGATGTGAACCGACCACGGCGTAATGCAGCGGTGTTCGCCCCATCTGGAAGTCCAGTAAAGGTATCATCATAATTACTGGATATTTACAAAAGGAAGAAATCTACTTCAGTTAACTCTCCGAATAATTTTTTTGCGCTTTCTTAAATCTGTCAATGTTATAGATCTAAATTGGACTTAATATGTCTGATCCTATATTTCAATTGAAATCTGTACAGAGCCTTAGAGGCTTTAGACAAAACCCAGATGAATGTTTTACTTACGAAGTCCTCAGCATTCGGGTTAGCACCATAAGACAACATCAGCTTGACCGCTTCTACATCACCTTGGCCAGCCTCGAAGTGCAAGGGAGACACGCCGAGCTGTTGATGTAAGAGAACTTTGGGATGCATTGTTAGATTTTATTGGCGATTTTTTTTTCTTTTGTATCTGTGTCTATCATCGGTTAATGGGCTTCAAATTAATAGAGAATCAAACGTGTGATATAATTACGATTGACAGCCGTACAGAATGATACTTGTCGGTGGAGAGAACAAAACCAGTAAGTAAGAAGAAGGATGCGATAGATAATGGGCAGTCTTACTATATGATAAAGCAGTAAAGACTAACTGTATGCAAAAAAAAAAAAAAAGGAAAAAGAGAAACTTGAGAAGAAGATCTTACGACTACAATGATTAAAAAGAGAAAAGAAATCCGTTTCAAACACACTCTAGCTCGGAATATACAAATCTTTAGGAGAAGGACTTACGGCGTCAGCAGTGTTAGGGGCAGCGCCCCGTGTCAGCAGCAGGTCTATGATGGTGTAGTTCCTGGACTTGGCTGCCACCACCAGAGGGGTCTCAGAGTGCTGAGGGGTAAAGGGAGGGGGGAGCAGTTGTTTAGCATCAAACAACAAGCAATGTTCATGTGCATTGAGAAAAGAAATAATTGTTTCATAATTAAAAGTATAGGGAGCTTAAATTGTACACATACATAACTTTTCTCTTTAAAGATTTGATTTCCTTTAATTCGAATTAAATTTATGACGAAGAGTTTTTTTGTTCAGGGGAACTTGAGAGTTAAACAATGGAAATTATTCAAAGTACATCGAAGTGGATTTAGAAAAAAAAAAACCAACTAGAGTTGTTTCCTTAAGGTATTGTACAATTTTAGACATTCACTTAATTATACTAATCTATATCACATGTATCTCTCTCACTTTGAACAATTTTTCTCTTTCTCTCTCTCTCTCTCTCTCTCTCTCTCTCTCTCTCTCTCTCTCTCTCTCTCTCTCTCTCTCTCTCTCTTTCTCTGTGTTTCTGTGTCTCTCTGTCTCCCCCCTCTCTCTTCTCTTTCTCTCTCTCTCTCCCCCTCTCTCTCTCTTTCTCTGTGTTTCTGTGTCTGTCTCCCTCTCTCTCTCTCTCTCTCTCTCTCTCTCTCTCTCACTCACTTCCTCTCTCTCTTCCTCTCATCCTTGTCTTTCAGCCCAACAATAAATATTTATCAAAGTCAAGCAGGTTATTGAATTGAAGTGGTAAAATAGAGACAAACAAGCAACGCCTTTTACATCATTCTCTGAGTTGACGTTAGCCCCCAGGTCTAGCGAGTCAACTATGTCAGAGGTGCGGCCTATCTCCACACCAGCGAACAGCCGCTTGATTGCCTTCTCTATCACATTTCTGCGAAGAAAATGCAATCAATGTATTTAAAACTCTTATGAAATAAGAAAAAAAAATATCAATCGCACGAACATAATATTATTATTGTTGCGCAGTTCTAAAGACAAATGACTGACAGTTTCTGACATGGATGGTGGAATCTTGCCTGAAGGACACTATGTGTGTTTACATGTAAGGTTCTAAAAATTTCTCAGGCATATAAAGGCAAAGCATATTTTCTGAGAAATAAATGCGAAAGATGGCATAAGATAAGAAATGGTATTGACCTAAGTGGGAGTTTATTTTGCGAAGAAGAATTTCAGTTTAAGAATCAATCAGGAAAAAAAAACAACCCTGAAAATATTCATTGATAATAAAAGTGCTGTAATAATGCAGAAGACAATTATGATGATGACGGCGATGATGATGATGATGATGATGAGAATGGTGATAACGATGATGAAGATGATGAGAATGAATGTAATGATACTGACGTTATTGATTGTGATAGTGGTGTGTTGGTGATGGCTCATTATAAATCTTTAAAAGAAAAAGCTGACGGTCTTTTTGAGCATTAAACAATAACATGGATTTTTTCCAGGGCTTTTACATATCAATTTGTCCCGATCCGTTGCGCCGTCTTCAGCATACAAAACTACATTATAAAGACTTACGAGTCTTCACTGTGAGTCCAGCACACAACACCACCATAGAGAGGACTTACGAGTCTTCACTGTGTCTCCAGCACACAACACCACCATAGAGAGGACTTACGAGTCTTCACTGTGTCTCCAGCACACAACACCACCATAGAGAGGACTTACGAGTCTTCACTGTGTCTCCAGCACACAACACCACCATAGAGAGGACTTACGAGTCTTCATTGTGTCTCCAGCACACAACACCACCATAGAGAGGACTTACGAGTCTTCACTGTGTCTCCAGCACACAACACCACCATAGAGAGGACTTACGAGTCTTACTTATTTTTTTAGAACACAATGCTACCATAAAGAGGACTTATGAATCTTCATTGTTTCTTTAGAACACAACGCTACCATAGAGAGGACTTACGAGTCTTCACTGTGTCTCCAGCACACAACACCACCATAGAGAGGACTTGCGAGTCTTCATTGTTTCTTTAGAACACAATGCTACCATATAGAGGACTTATGAATCTTCATTGTTTCTTTAGAACACAATGCTACCATGCAGGGGACTTATGAATCTTCATTGTTTCTCTAGAACACAAAACTACCATAGAGAGGACTTACGAGTCTTCACTGTGTCTCCAGAACACGAAACTACCATAGAGAGGACTTACGAGTCTTCACTGTGTCTCCAGAACACAAAACTACCAAAGAGAGGACTTACGAGTCTTCACTGTGTCTCCAGCACACAACACCACCATAGAGAGGACTTACGAGTCTTCACTGTGTCTCCAGAACACAAAACTACCATAGAGAGGACTTACGAGTCTTCACTGTGTCTCCAGCACACAACACCACCATAGAGAGGACTTACGAGTCTTCACTTTGTCTGCAGCACACAACACCACCATAGAGAGGACTTACGAGTCTTCACTGTGTCTCCAGAACACAAAACTACCATAGAGAGGACTTACGAGTCTTCACTGTGATGCTTCACTATGCGCTGTTTCTCGAGAACATTCTCTTTCTTGCTGAGCTGCACGCGTCTTTCCGAGGATGTTACGCTGAAGAGGTCCTCGAAACCCATGGTGAGCTCTACTTCCCTCGGCTCTCCGCCCTCACCCTCAGGCTGGACAATAGAAGGGATTGAGAGAAACAAGTTCATTTTTTTTTACTTTGTCAGATAAAATAGCCTTAAATATTTATTGTAAAATATACATGCGATGGATGTTATTAGGACGAAAAAGGGTCAGCTACACGGCCTTTAACTTCAATTGGACTTTCTTTAATTATTGAACTATATTTTCCAACTGGATAATGCAATTCTGATAACACCTTCAAGCAATTTATCAATATACAGTAGGATGTGGCCATACAGTTATTCTCAAGGGAAAGGAAGCCCAAGAAGCTTGTAAAGAATGAGCTACCAGAAAGCCGCCCATCATCTCTCTGCCGCCCTCCTCGTCCACAGCTAAGAGAAAAGCGCGGTCCATAGCGCGCTGATCTATCTTCGACCCTTTCCGGAAGATGGGACATCTGAGGACCCCTGCGTCGAAAGATACCATGGGGCCTGCCTTGTGCTCGCTGAACTCGACACCTAGACACAACAGATAGATCGCGGCGTAAGCTGGTTCACTATGGGCAGCTTTTGTTTCAAGTTTGTTGTCACTTATATCATCTAGGGTTATCATTATTTTGTACTCTCAAGAAAAGACATTGCAGTGGACCAGAGATAAGCTTGCTAATCACATACTTTTTCCTCGGTACAGTTTAACAATGGAAAGACACTGTATTATCTGCTTTCCGATGCTCAAGATAAATTCTTTATTTGGTCTAAAATATTCCTTAATTTTATCAAAATATTTTTATGTCTGATTTATTTCCAAGATATATGTAGTTTCGTGGAATATGGAGTAATGAGTGATAGGAGGAAACGATGATGTTTTGGAAATATAATTACTCTCCCCAAAATCCCTGCCTCTGTCTCTCTCAACATCTGTCTGACTGTCTGTCTATCTCTGCCTGTCTGTAACCACGTACCTTTCTACTTTCAATAGTTATTTTTTAGAATCGATGGTTTCTTTTCAACTTGAATTCATCCTTCTTATTTCTGTTACCTATTTTTTTTTTTTTGCCAACTTCTATTTCAGACTTGAAATGTGCAATGCACCGTGTTCCAATGGATAGCACGTACCTGTGAGGTTCATTTTGAGCTTCCTGGTTCCGGCCGAGCTGTTTGCTAGGATGCGGTTGATGGCTTTCTCGAGTATCCTCACTGATGCGTGGGTCCCTGATAGACTAGACACCTGATCAGCACTTGTGACGCGATCCTGGCATGATAATTACGATGATTCATTCAACTTATTGGGAGACAACGTGGACAGAATTAAGACTATAGAGTATCTGATGAGTAAAGAAGTTAAAAAAAAACCAACATAGTGTCTTCACTATTTGAGAGTGTGAATTGCACACCTACAAGGTGACAGCGTCAGACCAGTTCTATTTGCAATGTAAGTGGAGAGTACCCTGAAAGAGTACGACCTTCCTGCAGCCCAACTCCCCCCCCCCCCCTGGGAACACTGTTAAGAGAGACTAGCTACACAAATTAATGATGTCAACAGATCCTGTAAAGAAACAGAATAAACCAACTGCAAATGTCAATAAAATTCTGAGGCAGACAAAATCTAAGTTTTTTTTAATGATTGCCACCCACTTATATTACTGCAGGGATTGGCAATGATCCACACAGGTGATAAAAAGATAATAACACTCCATAGAAATTTGCTAAAGAAGCTGCTTGTAAAGATTAGAAGTACTAAGAAGGCTTTTCACAGTTAAAAAACACACATTTACTTAACAAATTAGAATACTGCCTTCGAAATTGAGATGAACTTAAGTCTTCCTTAGAAACAAAACATTCAATTAATTAAAGTAATTCTACCTTAAATTTGATGTCCGCTGGGTCAATGGTCCTGTTAAGGTTCTGAGCAAGCACGCTGGAGACACGTGACTTGGTCTGCTGGAGGAACATGTTACACAGTGCCACGAGCAGAGCTTGTCGGTAGGAGGCCCCAGCCGTGTCACCTTGCCACAGCGAGCCCAGAGGGAACACATGTACGTCACGGTCCGAGAGAAGGTAGACATCAGCACACTCATCAAAAGCTTCACCCTGGATGAGCTCCAGGCACGAGCTGGGCATCTCGGTCCCCACGGAGATGGTGCCGATGTTGGAGAACAGAGAGGAGATGACTGCTCGGTCCTCTGCCTCGTACAACTGTTCGTCCATGACCTCCAGCAGAGTCTTGTAGGTTGAGTATTCCACATACACCTGTGTGGGTATGGGCGGTGCAGGAGAAGGAACTCTGATAGGCTGTCTGGTGGCTGGGACCTCCTTGGACTTTGCTGCAGGTTTTTGCTTCTTCTCTTCGCTTTGTATGGTTCTTTTTGAAGAAATCGCTTGCGTTGCTTCTGCCTGAGTGAGTTGCTCATTTAATGGCAAGTGTTCACTGTTTTCTATGTCTTCTTGTTGATCATCCTCTGTGACAAGCTCACAAACGTCCTGTGGGTGTGGCCTCCGTTTTCTAGGTATAATGCTTTCGAAGACTACGTTGAAGCCATGTTTGAGTCCAATTTGCCACGACAGGAAGTTGTAGTTTTCTACAGTCAGAGGACCTCTAACAACAGGTGACGCATATCTTACCGGTGTGCACCCATGCAGATCAAACGGTTTCACAAGGACGTCATCAAAGGAGATATACTTTGTTCGAGTGTTTCCTGAGGAAAAACCTACGGAGACAGCCTCAGGAAGCGAGCCCAGGAAGTTTTCTGCAAAAGCCGGGGAAGTAATTAAAAACACTTTGTTATTCATCACTAGCACCTGTCCTCTATCAAAATTTGGATGCCTCACCGTTTCATAGCAGTTCGTAGTTGAGATTTTCTGCCACACACCAGCAACGCTACTCCGGGACTGTTTCAATAGTTTCATTTTCGTCATGAAAGTAAACTGGTATGGCTTGTTTTTCTTTAGCCTGTGGAAAACCAGGAACTGGCATAGCTGTGGCTGCTGATGCTGTTGAGGTTGTGCCTCGAATTGCCGCACCCAGGCATACAGACCGGGAGGCACGCCTCTACAGGAACCCACAAAAAAGCTTTCGAGACTGAATGAAAGCTGAAGCACCGCACTCTCTATAAAACCACAGGCAATGTTCTTAAACAAGGCCAGCCCAAACATTTTTAGGAGTTCATATGGATGATTCATCTGCCGGGCTTCCAATCGACAAAGCATTTCTAAGATATTTTGACCCACCATCGGAAGCTCTATGGGAAAACCAACATTGTCCAGAAGGACGTTCACTGCCCGATGACGCCCACCTGTTACGTTCACTGACGCGGTGCGCCATTTCTTGCTCAAATTGGCGACCTCCAGCTCACTGAAGACTTTGAGAGCGTCGATATCTGTAACAGCGTGTGGTTTATGTGTAACAGCATACGAGTGAAACGAAATGAACAGGACATCATCTTTGTAACGAATGCCGGCCTCATCATCTGAGGTGACACTCTGTATCACAACTTCTGAGATGTCCAGCTCGAGACGCATCATGGCGTTGTACTGCGCACCGATCAGCACCATCTGCGGAGTGATTGCATACTCCACAAAGTGCATAAGCGTTTTGAGCCGAGTGAGAAACATGAAAGACTTCCATTTCACTTTCAAAGAGATCGGGGCTTTTTTCTTTAGCGATATCATCTCTGATTCTCGGCGACGAGGTTTCTGATGCCTCGGTGAGCGTATCTTGTTTTTCTTCAGTACGTTGGGCACCCGGAATGCCTGCAAGCTGTGGTGCAGACTGATTGCTACAGCATGGAACATCTGAACCAGCGTGCTGAGGGCGAACAGGGCCGTGTTGTAACGGGGCCTGCCATCCTCTATGGCAAAATGCCACACGATACGACCGTCATGTGGCAAGCTGATCACGTCGGTCGTCTTGGGCAGGGCACGGAGATATTTCACCTGAATCTCGTTGATAGGCTCCAGCACGGCCACCATACTCTAGTGCAAGGAGAGAAGCCGTTTAAAGTAAAAATGAGAAGTTAAATGATAAGCGTTGTCACTAGCGGAGGTTTGTGTAAGAATGCGACTAATGAAATGATTGCGCACTTCTCTATATAAACCCAATTTATCGCAAGCTGTGAACTTTACATAACGGAATGTTACGATTTAAGCGTATTTCAAACACATAGAGGGCAAAACATAAAAAATAAATTGATGGAAAAAGATCTTCGCAAGTCTTGAAAACAGAGAACGAGGATTAAGAGTTGAACTAAACAATGGGCCGTGAGTGGTGGTTATAATAATTATGTTCTATCTACTAGGCGGACCTTTGTTGACGATAGGCTATATCTATGAAGATGAAGCTGATCTACTTTGTTGCTTTATTTCTTAGCCCCTCTTTCTTACTTTTCTCATAGTGTTATTTTATTTCTATGTAAGAAAGTTAATCTTATATTATCAGTTTAAATCGTATGATTAAAGAGTACATTCGTCATATCATC